>JAJKFL010000427.1:8037700-8502700 GCA_021186555.1 Reticulitermes speratus | reverse complement strand
ACAATTAAAAGATGTTAATGTAATTGTTACTGAATGTAGGGAAACGTAGCTAAATGTAGTTAAGAACAGAATTCCTAAAGGCTGCTTTCCTAAGCCCAGACTGTTAAAATTATCATTGTTATTCTGCTATTGCTGTTGAAAATATTTTTCTTAATTGCAGGCTCCTTATACTTTAAATTTACTCCGTTTCTTCTTATTCTACTTCTGTGGCGCCACTATCCAAGGACAAGCGCCGCCCTAGTTGCCCTCCTCCATCCATCCCTATTCTGCGCTACTTGACTCCAATTAACAATTCCAACTTTCTTGTGCCCTCAACATCACCTTTCCATCTAGCCTTTGGTCTCCCCTTAGGAGGTTTATGGATACTTTAAATTTGCCGGGTGTAATCTCAACAATCCGTACCGTCCCGTATGTGCAATATATACATCAGTTGACCTACAAGCAATATTTCGTACATAATAGGCATACAGTTGTTTGTATGACGTATTGAATAACAATCGCCAACAAATCGACGCATAAAGACAATGCAGGCAATATTGTTATGCATTATACATTCCTGTAACATTTACTTAGAACCTTCCATATTTTTATCACTCTTCTGTACATCAGATCAGGATCCTATATTAGTGACGTTACTATTGCTCCCACCTCAGAATTTTGTACGTTAACCATGTTACTGTTACCTAACTACATAAAAAGTGTGTCGTTGAGATGGCCACGGATGATAAATTTTATACAAATTTTCGTAAAAATCGGTGAGTCATTCAAAATTTGTAAGAGTGGAACGCATATTGACGTCGTAGACCTGTTGTTTGTCTAATACAGGACAACGGACTGACATTGCACACAGTAAGGAACAGATACCGCATATATATTGCAGTAAGAAAAGCAACCTTAATATTCAAATCTGACCCTGTAGTTAGAAGATATATTGGTCTGTGTGCTAGGAATATGTAACTAAAATATTGAGCACACATCTGTTTCTATGGTTACTACAGCCTCGCAGTAACTAGGATGACAGTGCAATATTACACACTGCGTCAGATTCAGTGCGGAGTTAGTCCAGTAGAAGGACACTTTCGAAAGGTAACTTTCGAAATGTGACATCACGCTGATGTAGGATTAGCAAAATAGTCAAGGCATCCATGAGACCCTTATATAGGCGAAGGACGCAAGATTTGAAGGGGCTGTCTATCCGAAACGTTGACTTTTGATCAAAAAAGGAAGAGAAGATGGATCGCTACATTAAAGCCAACGAACACAGACATTGTGTGCAGTGAGTAATCCTTCAGTCGCCCAAGAAATTTCCACAGAATTGTATTTGTTTAATATTGTAAATTTTCAAATACGGGTTATCAGCCAACAAAGTACACATTTATGGAGCATAGAACATTTCTTATTTAACCTCGCCTACATGTTTCGGCTTTCTTGGCCACTTTAACGGCCTGCGACTGAGAATTCAAAATTTAAAAAAATTAAAAAGATGAACAAAATTTTCGCCATTATAAGAAAATATGCTATTTTTTAAGGACATAGAATGAAAAGTGAAGTAGTTTAATGTGGCTCATGACTGGAAAAAAGAGTTGGGGTTTTGTGAACACGATGATGTAATTTCGAGTTAAAAAAATCACTTGTGATATTTAGTTCCTCGTGGCTTACAAAATTATGTGTTGTGAAAGCGAGTAAAATACAATTGGATGTATTGAAGATTGCGAACTCTAGACGACCCCCCTGAGGATGGCACAGGGTAAGCCGAAACATATGTAGGGGCAAGAAATCAGTGAAAGAAAGTGTAGTGCATTTATTGGATTGAAACAAAATTAATTCAGAAATAATTAATCTGTTGGCATTTGTAACGAAAATGGAAAGTGTTTTCTAGGCGGAAAAATAAATTTTAATTTACCATTTCAATAATTGTCACGCATCTAAAAGTTGCAATGAGAGATTCAAAAGTAACATTGAATCCCAGAACAAATTAAGTACAAAAATAACCACTTTTACAAACAAGCTTAATACAAAAACGTATTTCACTCGCTCTCCGAAGCACCCACCGTCTAGCCAGTTCGCCCACCCACTCGCTCTATGTTTCATCACCACTCGTCTACTTCATACACAGACCTCTCTCATATTTGCTTTATGTACTGCAAACCCCCTTATCGAAATATACATTGCGTTATTACTTTCCATGAAAATAGTTAAACCTGGAAAGTAATTACACTCATTGTATAATAGCATTGTACAAATCCCACCCTACTAAATTAATCACCTAACTAATAACTTGTTTCATATAAACGAAATACATAGACTGCTACGATTACACCTCCAAACACAGTATTACAGATTCAGTTTACCTATAGATACACAGAATTTTCTCCTTTTTCTATTACAAAGCAGAACCTGTCATTTCCAGAAATTTAACTGCGATTATACATTTTCTAATAAGTGAATTTCTCTCTCAGAAGAATCAGACGAAATAGAAGAGAAAAGTAAAGTCAGTACAGTTGTGTTATCAGTGTGAAATATCAGAAGGGCGCAGTAAATTGCCGCTCGCATTCACTCTGTATTCCTGTTACTGGCTGAGCACAGCTCCGTACAAAGTGTCGCCACCAAGGCACCCAGAAACCCGGGCCTTTGAATTTCTGACTTAAATACGAGAATCGGTCAAACAATAAGTTCACATGGCGCATTATTTCGTAAGTAAGAAACCTACACTGATTGTGGTTATGTAATAGGAGGGTTTGTCTGTCGGAGATTGTCAACTGTTTCACTCTCTAAGTCAAAATATTGGTGGCTGCAAATTGAAGATGATCGCGAGGTGGAAGGAGATGTGACACGATGGCTGATGACACAGGACACTGACATACCAACAGCAAAGAGAAAAGCTGGTCCCCTGATATGATAAATGCGGACTATGTGGAAAAGGAATGGGTTAGCAGTACAATTAAATATGAAGCTTTCTTATGAGAGCTGATAATTATAATAAACAATATAAGTCACTTTCTCACTGACACGTGTAATCCAGTACGTCATCCTAAAACATAAATTTTCTTCGTTCTCCAGGTCATCGGCGGTCACTTTACCGACATATTTGTGACTGTAATTATCTAATGGACACAAAACTACACAAACATTCAAAATTGTCCTGGATTCCATACACGTTGTAGCCATTAACTGCACAATAAAAGAATACAGTATGCGAGACTTCAGGCTTCCGCCGCTGTGTAGCTGAAACCTTCGCTCTTCTGGAATGTTACGCGGTGAAGGTTGGTGGATTGTTACCGACGTTTCGGGAAAATATATTGGTCCCTTCTTCGAAAGTCAAGCAGTCCAAGTTTTTCTTTAAATGCTTAACCCCCGAATATGAGACTAATTTATTGTACAGAGACGTCCGCAAAGAAATGCCAAGTTACGTAGCGATCGTCCTGGAAGAGCGAAGGTATCATATTATAAGGTACTGGCAATGCTCACTTAGTTACGTGCACAAATTTACCTTTCCTTTACGGCCAAAGAGAATGTATCTAAAGTACTGCTACCTTAATGCAAAATATCTCTCCTTGCACGAATTAAGCTCTAAAATAAAAAAAAAGACAAACGACTGAGTGTTCAAAGTTCACATCTGATCTAACGGCATACCCTAGTTAACTCGTTAATTCGCCGCTACCAGAGCTGTGTTGGAGTTAGAGGGGTTTATTCCCTCTCTCCTCTCCGAAACCCGGAGGCAGCGATATCGGATACGTATCGAGCGATCGTACCTACCTGTTAGGCGGATCGTTAGGATATTTTATTTCACGAGGGTTGGTAACCATTAGGGGGATCACAAGAAGTAATAATAAAAAGAATGAGCGAGAAGTTGATTTTGTATGCATAGGAAAAGGAAGAGGGTAAAAATTCGCTAGAAGGGAGCGCGAAGTCTGGTGTGGGGACTAGAACTAAATTGAAATGTGAATCGACGGGGGTAAACTTTAGGGTCCGAGAGTCACAGAACAGAGATGAATAAATAACGGTGCTGTTGTGAGGGCTGCCGTCAGATTTGTTTTATTTCTGCAACTACTGAACCAGTTTGTGATCACTGTATTTGCAAAATCTGTAAGGGCTTTTGAAAAAGGCAGGCAATGTACGTATAACATATCATTGAGGCGCGTTCGCGTACCCATTGTTGCCGTGGAAAAGCAATAAGTATTACATATTTGAGTGTATGTCTGTAGCATTAGTTATACAGCATGCAAAGCGCACGCGCCGTATTATATCGTCACCTGTGGCCTGTCTGGCTCTACCATATTTTTTCACATTATCTCATAAACGCCATATTTTCGGAAAAAAAGTTGTTGAATATAAAATGTGTGTGTTTTGATTTTCTCTACACCTTTTGTCTGAAAACGTTCCCCTTCTAAGAAGAACTGAGCAAGACAACATAAATGTACACAGGTCTTCATGTAAAGTACTCGTTATTCTTGTGAGATTTTAATGAAACTTGAATTTTCCCGACAGATTTTCGAAAAATGCTCAAGTATCAAATTTCATGAAAATCCGTCCAGTGGGAGCCGAGTTGTTCCTAGCCCTCTGTATTAATGAGATATTATACCGCCTGCCTATCTTTACAAAACAATTAGATTACCCTACAAAACAAATTCCCGCTTTTGTACGACCGCCTGTGTCCAACCCCCACCTATGATAGAAGGGCGCTTCTATTAGCACAGTCTGTAAACTAGTTAAGTAACGTCATTCGCGTGACGTAACTTGCAGTTCCGTAGTTTCGGTACAGATTATTAGAGGGAGGTAATAAAACCGGGCGACCTAATAATAAAGGAGAGAGAACAATTTGCATGAGGTATTAAATTTCTGTTTCAGTGAGTGCCTCTTAGCTAATCCGGGTTTATGTACTTGTGGCACGTTTCAACTCATTGCGCACCCGGTGTTAAGAGGTCACTGCATGTACGCGGAGCCTCGGGTGTCGCTCCGCTTGAGTCTAGACTAGCGTAGGTTGGCAGCTATTCACAAAGAGGGCTCGCCTGCTGCGTGGTGTTCATACCTCTAATCCTATCCTCAGTACATTAAAATGCCCTGGAATATTCCCAAGATATTAATTTTTTTTTTTTGTTTCTCATTTCGATGCCATGAAAACACCTCTGCTTCTTCCGTTCCTTGATCAGCTAACGTAGACTGCAGAAACACAACAAACGTTTCTTTAAATAAAGAAATCTGTAAAGTTAAATCTGTCCTGTAAATTTCCATAATCTAATACAGAGCGCCTACACATGTTTCAATTGTTTGCTGGATTTTACAGCGTTAGGCGACAGGCGCCGTGGAGCCAAGATAAAAATTTGTACATAATTTCGTGGGAAAACCTGAAGGAATAAACCATTTGGAAGACCTAGGCGTAGATGGAGTAATATTAGATGGGAACGCGCGGAATGTATTTATCTGGTTGAGGAGGGTGAGAAGGGTTGGCTATGTTAAACACGCCAATTAACATTCGGGTTCCATTCATTAATACACTAAGTACTCTTAATTGGGCAGTGCCATGGCTCAGGCGGTAAATCGCCGGCCTCTTACAGCGGAGGCCTGGGTTCGATCCCGGATCAGTCCATGTGGGATTTATGGTGGTCAAAGTGGTACTGGGACAGGTTTTTCCCCGAGTACTTCGGTTTTCCCCTGTCAGTTTCATTGTATCCCGTGCTCCATTACAGGGAAAAAATGTAAAAAACTAATTATCATCTTTATCTTCATCACAGGGTTGCACAACAAGCCTCAAAACTGCGGTGCGTTCTTAGCATCTGCTGCGGGGCCCTTCTCGACAAAAAAAAAGTACGCTTAATTATTTCCGGTCCCCAGCGACGTAAGCTAATTCATACCGGTCTGCTGTATCAGAGGTCTGAAAAAAAAACTGTTTTACTCGTATAGTAAATGCACAGTCACGTTTCCGTAGCATGTTTATAGACTTCTGTGTCGTATAGTTCCTGTCTATATTGTCAGACTAGACTGAAACTTTGTCCGGTACAGTGACACTAATGAGGACACGGAACTGTATGAAATTCGTCTATCCAGACTCCAACTAGAATTCTCCCCAGAAGTTTTTAATTTGCTGCGAAAAGCTTCAAACCTCCTGACTAGAATTCTTTTCTCTGGTGTATTCACTGACAATTCAATGAATTCTGATAAATTGGTACAGCGATTGTTATCCAAAACCATTCAGTAAATAAATTACATCTCAAAACCTTCGGGTGCTATCATATGTCACAATGGAAAAGTGAACGTCCCATTCAAAGTACTGCGATGTACACAATTAAAGGTTCGAACCTTTGTTCGTTTTTATTTTTATAATGTATATAACGGCCGGCTTTTCAAAATAAATTATGTGATCCGACAGTGAAGATACTGAAGACTGCCACTGTTATTTGGACAGACTGGGAGGTTTACAAGTTTTGTATGCTGAACGGTCCGTCCCTCTGTCTGTATAGCAGTTGAAACAACAACCATGTCAATTCTGCATTCGCACTCGACAGCTAAGCTTTTGAAAGCGGCCAGTAGTTTACTTTACTGAAAGAGGCGATAAAAGGACAGCGAGAGGCGTGACATGGCGTACGTAGGAATATCTCAAAAACCGGGATATAGGGAAATGCGTACTTCGGGGTAGAGAGGAAAAAATTTATCGTCACTTTAAAAAAATTACACACAAAAGAACTGATGTTTTCTGATATATTGTGAATAGACACCTTACGAACAATAGAAATGACAAGAAAGAAGAAGTGGAAGAAAAATATAAGAATGAGGAACATAAAAAGCAAGGAATTCAGTAGGGAAACAAAGAAGGAAAGACAGGAAGAAATACAAAGAGACGCCAAAAAATAAAAAAGAGACAGAAAGGCATGAGGAAGGGAAACAAAGAAGAAAAAAATCAGGGAGCCAAACTAAGAGAGAAGAAGAGGAAAAACTACAAATAGAAGCCAAAAATAAAAAGGGAGACACAAAGGAATAATAAAAGAACGAATTTGTGATGAAAAATAAAGCAACCGAGAAGAAAAAATGAAAGTAAAGGAAAAGGAAAAGATATATAAAATACGAAGAAAAAGAAAAGGACACATAATAAGATAGAGAAACCCGGACAGAAAGAAGCCAAGGAATACAGACTGAAGAAAGACGGAAAAGAGTGAGGAAAGCACAAAAAAGCAAAGACAGACAGGACAAATAAAGAACATTTCTTCAGGGCCAAGCGGTCACTTCTCTTGGAGTGCTGGATACTGAAGTTGGTGCCACTACGCTCATCCAAAAAGTCGGTAACTATATACCACTTGACAGGCCATCAATCTAAGAAGACGATACTCGTATTCTTCATAGTGTTCACCATGAGAACTTCAAATCCCACACAGATTTTGAGAGATCAGTTTTAACCACACGCCAGACGGCGCAGTGAGACCGATATCAAGTGTGCACCATCGTAACTCTGTAGACTCCATTTTGAGTGATCAGTTTTAACCACACGCCAGACGGCGCAGTGAGACCGATATCAAGTGTGCACCATCGTAACTCTGTAGACTCCATTTTGAGTGATCAGTTTTAACCACACGCCAGACGGCGCAGTGAGACCGATATCAAGTGTGCACCATCGTAACTCTGTAGACTCCATTTTGAGTGATCAGTTTTAACCACACGCCAGACGGCGCAGTGAGACCGATATCAAGTGTGCACCATCGTAACTCTGTAGACTCCATTTTGAGAGATCAGTTTTAACCACACGCCAGACGGCGCAGTGAGACCGATATCAAGTGTGCACCATCGTAACTCTGTAGACTCCATTCTGAGTGATCAGTTTTAACCACACGCCAGACGGCGCAGTGAGACCGATATCAAGTGTGCACCATCGTAACTCTGTAGACTCCATTTTGAGTGATCAGTTTTAACCACACGCCAGACGGCGCAGTGAGACCGATATCAAGTGTGCACCATCGTAACTCTGTAGACTCCATTTTGAGTGATCAGCTTTAACCACACGCCAGACGTGCACAGAGAGACCGATATCAAGTGTGCACCATCGTAACTCTGTAGACTCCATTTTCGCTGCAGTACAGTTTCCCAAAGGACAAGCAGTTAGTACGACGTCCTGGAGAAATATTTCTATAATTCTGTAGTTTTGTCCTAACCTTGATTGTCGTGGTCGGTTGAACGGCACTTCTGATTTTTATTTCGAAAGCCGGGAACAGACTGTCCTGACTCAGGTTTATCGTGCATAATTTTCCTCAGTCCCTTCAGAGTGATGGCCAATTAGCAGCGTAGTCAATATACTGACTACGCAATCCTTGCTCCCGTTCTCAGGCAATTCCAAAATTTCCCAATAAATTTTAACTTCAATAAATGAGATAAACTTATAGACTGTATCAAGGGAAAATCCCTAATAGCCTGTATTACATCAAAAGGCCAATATATTTCGGCTCTCAAAGGGCCATTATCGAGGAGTCACGTCAATATTAGAGAGAGGCGTGCATACAAGTACAGTGCAAAATTATATAACAATGTGAATATACGAGTGGCGGTGGCGCAGTTGGTTGAGGCACTACGCTACAAACCGGAACGTCACGGGTTCGATTCCCGATGGTGTCATTGGAATTTTTCCTTGACCTTGGCCCTGGGGTCGACTCAGCCTCTAACAGAAATGAGTACCAGGAATATTTACTGGGGGGTAAAGGCGGCCGGTGCGCCATGCTGACAACCTTACCACCTTCATGTGCCGATTGTCTAGAAATCTGGGAACCTCAACCTCCTGGAACCCTAAGGGCCTGTCCAGGCCTGTAATGGGATTGCTTTACCTTTACAGTATATTTATTGGCCTTATTTATTAAAGTCGAATTATAAATGTACGGAAATAGGCAACAATAAAATATTTCTGAATAAATATTAATATTTCTTAAAAATTAATACTTCTTAGGTATCGATCAACTGGGGTCTCAAATCAATATAAATTTTCCATCTGCATATAAATTTCAAAATTATACATCACTGAAATATGAACTAAAAGAATGAGATCTGATGAAAAAACTTGGGAGGAAAAATTTATGAAAGGGAAAGGGATTTTATTGAATGTTATGGTGACTAAATCTGAGCTTAGCGAGGGAGCGTTCAATCAGTTGTTTTCATGTCGACTGGTCTGACGGTAGCTAAAGCACGAAGCACTTTGGGTTCATAGATCGATTGGTCGATATACCGCTATGACGTAGTGACCACAGAGGCAAACCTGATAGAGTGAACAAAACGAGAAAAACTGTACACATTGTCGAACCATTGATCACATTAAGCCGGACTGAGCGGTCGCTACAGATACCATCTACATTGCACGTGTGAGTGACCAGACATACAAACTTCAGTTGTTCCACTGTCTTGAAACATACCCATTCATAAAATAAATAAAACAGACAAGGGAAGGGACATGTATGGCTTCCGAAATCATGAGTTTTTTTTTTTTTGCGTAGTGAGGGGGCCCCGCAGCTGATGCTACGGACGCACCACAGCCTTAAGGCTTTTTGTGCAACCCCTGTGATGAAGATGAGCAGTTTTTTTTTTACCAAGTTTTACAAGTAATGGAGCACCAGTGGAATGAAATTGACAGGGGAAAACCGACAACTCGGAGAAAAACCTGTCCCAGTGCCACTTTGTCCACCACAAATCTCACATGGACTTGACCTGGGATCGAACCCGGGCCTCCGCGGTGAGAGGCCGGCGACTAACTGCCTGAGCCATGGCACGGCCCGAAATCACGAGTTGCGTAACATCTGACATTGATACAGACGAGGTACGTACCCGAAGGGACAGGGTGCCGGGCTGCAGCCCCTCCAAATCGAAATTTAAAGAAACAGACTTTGTGGACACGATCATATCAAAGGTTTGACGCGATGTACCATTCAGCCGAAAGCAGCCGCTGAAACTGACTGATGACTAGTACAATGGAATTTTGGACAGTGAAGTAAAAAACTCAGGAGCTCTCACATTAACTTAAAAAACAAGAAGATTAGACCTAGTGATTTAATTGGAAGTTATTTATTTATTGATCATACCAACTAATGCACAATTTTTACAATATCATTACTTCACCCCTATACGTATTTCGGCATTCAGAGTGCCATCCTCAGGGAGTCACAGTGTTAAAAGCATAGACTATACATCGATTGTATAAAATGTTACATCCATATGAGTAAAATCATATGTATGTAACATTTTATACAATCGACGTATAGTCTATGCTTTTAACACTGTGACCCCCTGAGGATGGCACTCTGAATGCCGAAATACGTATAGGGGTGAAGTAATGATATTGTAAAAATTGTGCATCAGTTGGTATGATAAATAAAATAACTTCCAATTGCTATAGAATGCACGGTCAATATAACGTAAAGTCTAGTGATTTAAATTGAGTGAGTCACTGAATATGTAGTTCATATATATATATATATATATATATATATATATATATATATATATATTATAAACGCCGTTGCAAACAATGTTATATTGTGAACCACTTGTTTCATGGACTTTGTCCATCGTCTTTAATGTGAATAAAATATAAAATGTAAAATATAAAAAATATAAAATATTTAAAAATCTAAAATTCACTACGTTTCGGAAGATGGCTCTTCTTCCGTCTTCAGGCCTACTCAGGTGGGTCCTGTTGATTGAGCTAGTCTCAATCACCGTTATATTATTTACATTTATGATATAATTTTCGTAATACATCTTTTAAAATCAAATATAGCTTATATATAGCTTCAGGGTCAGTCGCCCTTCCCATTAAAAATTCTGGGTGCGTGCCTGTTATAACATACATACAAGCATTAACATTGGAAGCCTGATATATATGTGAATAATATTACAAATCTATCGCCTCGGTGGACTATTGGTTAGCGTGCTCGCCACTGGACCTAAGGTTCGCGGGTTCGATCCCGACCGAGGTCGATGGATTTTTAAGGGTGATAAAAATCCGGAGCACCACTTCCTTCGGAGGGGAAGTATTATTATTATTTAATATTACAAATCCAGTACCTACCTGAAAGTAGACACACTGAAACGACTAACCGGTTAGTGTCATGTACAGTAATAATGACAGTTTATTGTCAGAATAATGCGACGTTACATTCTCAGGAACTGACAGAGCTTCTACAAATAAAAATTACGTCATTAGAACCGAGAATTGTACGAGCAATCTGATTTTCATTCATGGAATTATGATGCCTTAAAAACCTCAGAAATGCTGTACTTTTTAACGAATGGTCCCCGAGCGCAGTTCTGACACAACATCAAACAATCCCCAGACCTGCCATCGCTTTTAAACTTCATTCTATACAGACCGCTGTAAAAAAAAAACCGAGCTACTTTTATGTCAAGAAAGAGATGAAGCCGCGTTTTTCAATAAGTACACAAACCCGATTGTCCCTTTTTCCTTTTCTTTGCGCTTACAGTAGACGCATATATTAGCGTGTAACAAGCCCCACTCGTTACGGAAGACTAGAATATCAGCTTACCTATCTGAAAAGGTCAGGCGGCATATCAATGCCAGGCAGTGGGAAGTAACAAGCAGGCGACTGCTACTCTACTCTGACGTCAAACCTCCTCCACGCATAAAGGACGATATACTTCCTTCCCGCTCGCTTAGGTCAATATGTTTATATTGCAGCCACGGAAATACGTCTCATGGATAGTGCTGATGACGTAGCTAGATGCGTCTTCCTTTACGCCTAGGGTTTTTTTACATGGTGAAGGGCCCCGCAGCAGATGCTACGGACGCACCACAGCCTTAAGGCTTTTTGTGCAACCCTATGATGAAGATGAAGATGAGCAGTTTTTTACCAAGTTTTACAAGTAATGGAGCACCAGTGGAATGAAATGGACAGGGGAAAACCGACAACTCGGAGAAAAACCTGTCCCAGTTCCACTTTGTCCACCACAAACCCCCAATGGACTGACCCGGGATCGAACCCGGGCCTTCGCAGTGAGAGGCCGGCGACTAACCGCCTGAACCATGGCACGGCCTACGCCTAGGGTTTTATTCTTCCCTGGCCTATTATCCAGCCCAAACATCTTGTAGCCATAGTGTGTTCAATAAGGAAGTGAAAACAGACGAAGGCAGATAAGTCACACGTGCAATTCACACGACGGTCCGCACACACGCTAGTACGTGTAAAATTTGACAATGAATATGCTCGATCTTGAGGGTTTAAACCTTCAGTGACGTCAGGTTTCAAATTCCAACTACTGCCCAGAACGGAGGGCTTTTAAATTTACAATTACCTTTAAAGGCACTCAAGATCGTACCATGCACCGAGGCCGGCGGCGTGTGAAGAAATAAAGGTCCGTACAGTGCACCGAGGCCAGCATTGAAGGGCTAAGACTACGCGTACGTAGGGCCCCCGGACTTATTATTGCATTGTATTCAGCAATTTCTTAAACTGGCCCTGATATCTACGACTTTGACTGCACGAAACTTGTTTAAACCAATATAGTCTTCTCGGGCGCACAGCCGCGTCAATTCGTTTGAATACAACGTTTCGGGGACTAGCTCCGTCCCCATCCTCAGGCAAAACTGTTTTGCCTGAGGATGGGGACGGAGCTAGTCCCCGAAACGTTGTATTCAAACGAATTGACGCGGCTGTGCGCCCGAGAAGACTATATTGAATCATGTCGCCGCGAAAGTTTTAAAACTTATAATTGTTTAAACCACTTGTTACGTCCCAATCATATCTGTGACTTCTACACTTGCTTCTCATATCCTACCGGGTATATGCTTATATGATAAAGGTGTCGTTATCCCTGTCCAAGCCATGAAGCATACACGGGGAAAGGAAGTAGAGTTCCATTCATTCTTAACCTTGGTAGTAGATGGAAGTGAGTGGTCAACTTCATGCCCAGTCGCTTAAACCCTGGGAAATAACCCCGGCACCCACTGGAAGAAAGCTGGGTAGGCCCCAGAGCCGGTCTGGACGTTTTGGAGAAGAGACTGGGATTTGAACCCCGGACCGTCGAGGTCGCTACACCGACTATCCTAACTTGGCTCCTTGTAGTTACATAATTCTAATAATAATAATAATAATAATAAATATGAGAACTGCGATGGTAAGCTAAATTCTCCGTAAATTTTTCTTGAGAAAGGTTTAAGAGAAAACACGATATAGTAACTCGAAGCTCTATAATGTACAGAATGAGCGTTATTTAACACGTACCTAAACTCAATTTGCCGTTTAATCCAGATATACTGTCCAAGCGGACGGAACGCGTCGTATGTACATATGTATGTACATGTATATAGGCTACCATGTACCTCAACCTACCCAGAGCATACTACGTTTCTCTTGTTTAAATTCCGGGTATAAACTCGTTATCTCTGGCATCCTTGTTTCTCCATACACCTCAGCCATCAGCGTAGCTGCCTCAGGGTCCTGTCTTGTTCTTGAAGCGAGCGATCTCTTTGATATTAAAGACATCGGCAAATTCTCTTCAACGCAGAGGAAACATATCCCAGACAGCGAGGGATTCTTTCTGTGCTTATAGAAATCCTCCCTTCATTTCGGATATTTGCTTTAAGACATCGAATATCAATAGTGCAAAGAGTGGGGCAGGTTTAAAGCAGTTATTTTAATGTACGGTATTTAATTTACGTAGAAATACGTAGTAGAAACAGAAAATATCAAAGGGGATTCTCATCAGTAGGCTTCCGTGTCTTGCACTTACAAAGTACCCTTGGTTTTTCCGGCTTCTGTGTGAGGTTTTGAAACTGTTCACTGCAGTTATGGTGACTGCAATGCACGTCAAAAAATTAACTAAAATTCATATTTTATTCGATTTAATATCAAAACTTCTAAAGCCTCAATTATATATCAAAGAAAATGTTACCAATCTAGTCCACAAATTTACTCCTACAATCTTCAATTACTTTATCTGGGTTATGTTTGTTCCTGGAATATTTAACGAGCTTTATCAACCACAAAGAGAAGCGATGATGTAAAATAAAATAGAAAGGCATGAGAAGGAGGTTACCGAGGTTTTATATAGCGTAAAGCAATTTCTAGCCAACCGCAATATCCATTTACTTTTCTAACCAAAATATTTGGTTTTATTAACCTACGATTTCTGATATGTGAACACACGAATAGAATTGCCGATTCTGCATCAAGAATCTCATACTTGTTGATATCAGGGCTGAAAATGCAGCTAAAACCAGTTTTCTTTTACGTTAGAAGTGCCGTATCCCCTTTTTGCCATAAGCTGTCTTAGAGCATTAGCAACCAAGATTTTCAGAAATGCTCCTATTAGCTTCACAGGGTCCGTCTGTCTGTCCATCCTAATGTCACAATTCGCAAACAGCCGAATCGATTTTCACGAAATTTTATGAAGGAATTTACATTATAGTTTGTCAGTGTAATCCAAATTTGTTCAAAATCGGTCGAATATACGCATTTTACATGAAGACTTAAACTGCTGCATCTTGAGCATATCTTCCATGCAAATTGTTTTTGTCACAAAAAAAAATCTTCTATAAGGTAAAAGGTAAAGGTAATAACGTCCGTGTCCACGCCGTGAAGGAATATAGGAGAAGCAGAGGTAACACTCCACTCATTCGTAATCTCACAACTAGATGGAGGTAACAGATCAACTTTATGACCCGGCCTCTTAAACCCCGGGAAAGAACGTCTGTACGTAGTAAACAGGAGGCTGGGTGGGCCCCAGAGACTTTCTGGACGTCCTGGAGAAGAGAAAACCCCCTTGCTCCTGCGGGATTCGAATTACGGGCAATCTAGCCAGTAGCCTACTCCCTATTCCTCCTACGATATAATGCTCATTTTACGGCTAATAAATTCAGATCATCGTCCCCCAAAATATTAATATTCAACGTGTATAATACGTCCACAAAAAGGGACCGTTAAATTACCCAATAATCGACAATCCAGACTCTATAGGCCGAGTTATCGAGCACAAATTATACAGTCTAAGCGCTTTTCGTTCAGACTGTCAAACTCCACACAAAGACGTGTGTATCATTTCCATGATACCTACGTCAGAATTAGACACACTGGCAGGTTTAGCACAGCGTGGAACTATTTTTCCGTCATTTGTTCTATCTTTTCGGGCGTTGTTATGTTTGAAGGTTTCCGGGAATCACCCGATTGTCCTTCTGGTAACAGTAGCATGTAGTTGAAGACACGTATGGAGCATTGGTGGTATATACTGACAGGGGACAACCGAAATTCTCGAAGAACAATATATCCCAGTGTCATTCTTTCCACCACAAATCGCACACGGACTGGCCCGGTAGTAAAACCGCGATTCCGACGTAAAGGTTCGGCGATTAACCGCACAAGCCATGGCAGGGCCCGACATCTTTAACTCTACAAAAAACAATACTTGAAATTTTATTTCCTACCACACAGAAAACACACTGAATCTCTGTTACAAAGAACAAAATGTTGAAATTTAAAGAAATAATCTCTGTTTCTTCTGATGATAATTTGAAACACATAAAGACGCATACTATGGTCAGGTTGCAGTGTTAATTAATGTTCAGCCAAATGGTATATACAGTTAGCCCTTTGAAGAATAAGATTAATCTAATTATATACAAAATTTAGTTCGTGCCTGACACAGAACATGTTTTGTTTTCATCAGAAATGCTTACCGGTTAATGTCGTTTAGGAAAGAATACATAAGCGGTGTGGGTAAAATGTAAAATTATCTAACGTTAAATCTGGTGGCACATATAAGAACCACTAATTTCTAAATGTTTGGTACTGTGCTTTAAGCATGTCAGCCAACTTTATTCCAGAATACTGCGTCACAAGCTTCAAGTGGAGTCTTGTAACGGCAGAAATCAGAACCAACAAGAGGTATTTCATTTGTTGAAGCGAAACAATGCCAGTCTCTTTCATTTGTTTCCTTCGGGCTCTCAGACGTCTTCTTGACAAAAACCGATAGAGCTTGTATAAGAAAGCGGTCAAAATCAAATTCTGTCTATCCAGTGGGCTCCGGAATTAACCAACTATTTTCTTTCTTTTCTTCTTTTTTAAGGATTTATCAGAAGTAACTTTATTCTGAAGAACACAAACAGAATTAAATTAGATGGAATATAAACCATAAAATAAGAGGAAAAAAAAAAATGATACAATTGAAACTGGACGGAACGTAATGAGAGAAGGAAAAAACTTCGGAAGGTCAGGAAAATGTGAAATAAACCAAATCAAAGATAAACAGTCAACATCAAATGACCGTGAAAAAACCAGGTAATGTACTGAGCTTAGTAACATCTAAAGCGTACTTGTGCCCTTCTCTCCTGGTGACCCGGTGGAATTCGTTACTACAGACGCTTTTAAAACAATTCAGGGCCATGAATAAGTCGGCTTGGTAAATTCGGTTGCAGGCATAAACAACAAAAACTTTAGAAAATTTCGTAGCTTCTCACACATTTTTTTTTCGATATTACGCCGCAGGGAAGCTAGCCTGCACATGGCACCTGACTGGTTAACAACACTCCTTACACGGCAAACCCTTACACGACAACACCCTTACACGACAACACTCCTTACACGACAACACTCTTACACGACAAACACTCCTTACACGACAACACCCTTACACGACAACACTCCTTACACGACAACACTCCTTACACGACAACACTCCTTACACGACAACACTCCTTACACGACAACACTCCTTACACGACAACACTCCTTACACGACAACACTCCTTACACGACAACACTCCTTACACGAAAACACTCCTTACACGACACCCCCTTACACACAACACTCCTTACACGACAACACTCCTTACACGACAACACTCCTTACACGACAACACTCCTTACACACTACCGACAACACTCCTTACACGACAACACTCCTTACACGACAACACTCCTTACACGACAACACTCCTTACACGACAACACTCCTTACACGACAACACTCCTTACACGACAACACTCCTTACACGACAACACTCCTTACACGACAACACTCCTTACACGACAACACTCCTTACACGACAACACTCCTTACACGACAACACTCCTTACACGACAACACTCCTTACACGACAACACTCCTTACACGACAACACTCCTTACACGACAACACTCCTTACACGACAACACTCCTTACACGACAACACTCCTTACACGACAACACTCCTTACACGACAACACTCCTTACACGACAACACCCTTACACAACACTCCTTACACGACAACATCCTTACACGAACAACAACTCCTTACACGACAACACTCCTTACACGACAATTTCCCGGAATGCTTTACTGCGAATCTTCCTCATTTTTCTGAGTATCTCTACGATAGTACCTTAATATAAACCTTCTTGTACCATTCCAAATTCATCATTAAAATAATGTCTCCAACACTTTTAGCTGAAATCCCTACAGAGAAATTTCTTATGTAATTCCTAATCAGAATAATGTCAAAGAAGCAGAATATATTAATTATTGGCACTTTTCTTCGAATTAATTTTAAATTACGTCACTGGTTCAGTTCAAGAAAATACAGGAAACTAAACGGAAGCTGAGCACTCATCATCATCTTGTACCGACAGTAAGAATGAATGGAGCTATACCTCCGGATCCATAGCCTACATGGCGTGCACAGGAACAACCGTACCGTTTAGACTGTGCATATTGAAAACGGACAAAGTACGTTTGCGCAGTCTAATCTTGGAAGTTTCTGATGGTGTATAATAATTTTTGACTGATATTTTGGAATTGTTCCTCCTCATGGTGGTTTCAGCAATTTTTCTGGAACAGGTTCTCTTTCTGAAGCAGGACAAAGTAGGGAATATTACTCCAATGGGAACTCCTGACAGAGGTAGCCACAGACCCTAGGGACACCGAAAAATATCCAGAACATTTATTTTGGTATTTATAATTTATTTAACACCCTCTCAGTATCTGAGCCTATATGGCGTCGAATGGTAAGATATAAATAAATCCTTAAATAACAGAAAATAATTTGTAAGGAAGCGATCGTAGGTAATTAGAGTAATATTATGCCATTTACGAGGACGTACTCATATAAACTGAGGCACTCGGTGGCGCAACTGGTTGAGGCACTGCGCTACAAGATGGCAGGTGACGGGTTCGATTCCCGATGGTGTCATTGCAATTGTTCATTCACATAATCCTTCCGGCCGCACTATGGCCCTGGGGTCGTCTCAGTCTCTAACAGAAATGAGCACCGGGAATATTTGCTGGGGGGTAAAGGCGGCCGGTGCATAGGGCTGACAACCTTACCACCTTCATGTGCCGACTGTTTAGAAATCTGGGAGCCTCAACCCTTGGAAACCTAAGGGTCTGTAATGGGATTGCTTTACTTTTACCTTTTTTACTCATATAAACCACATTAGACCTCAAACTATCCGGATCTTCAGTTAAAATTCGAACCAGAAACCAGCCGAACACAGCTCAGAATTTTCACAACTTCAGGGAATATTCTCTGTTCAAAATATCAGTCACAACTTGTTACACGCAAGCTTCAGCTACGATAATCTCCATTCGTTAAACTCAGGAGCCCCAGAGGAATAAGAGAGGAGACAACTGACCTCGTCCTGGTTCTCGTCCAGCTTTGAGTACGAGGCGCAATCCTCACAGACCTTCTGCTGACACTCAAAACACGTGCGGAAAAAGTCGTTCGGTTTGAAGCTCTTCAGACAGACTCTGCACGCTCCTGTGCGACAAGGGGGTTTAGCGGGCTCCGTCTTCCTGCAAAACACAAATTACAGACAATTTTCACATCCCTAGCTAATTTCACAAAACACAGCCCTTTTTCAAAAGCTGAAAATCGATCATTAAATAAAAAATTATCCGTCTCTTTGTAAGCAGAAGGTATAGTCAGTACGCCACGGGATGGACGGTCCAGAGTTCCAAGCCTGGTTGGAGCAGAAGGTTTCCTCTTCTCCAAAGTGTCCAGAATGGTTCTGTTGCCCATTCAGCCGCCTATTAAATGGGCACCATGGCTCTTTCCCGGAGTAAAACGGCCGGGGCGCGAAGTTCTCCATTCACCTCACCTACTGCCGAGGTTAAGAATGAGTGGAGCTATGCCTCTACTTCTACTATATTCCTTCATGGCGTGAATAAGGACAATTTACTTTACCTTCGCCTTTGTGAAACCAGAAGATAAATTACTGTATTCACAAGGGAAAACCACTAAATCTTATCATAAGCCAGATGAATCCATTCCACAACATCATATGCAAATTTTTAAGAGTAATTAGACTATTAATAGATTTACACGACTCAGGAGGTAACGATACTGACTTTATTCGAGTGATGGTTGTTTCCTATCTTGGCTGGGACACGAATAATGGAGACTAAGGTTTTCTGTTGTTTTCCTCACTACCACGTTTGTGGTAATTCACAAATAAAGTCATGACCGCTTCAGTCAACAGTCATTCTAGTTAAATGTTTAATAATGTAGTTCGGCCGAAGAGGGACGAGGTGTAAGGGGACTGGAGGAGATTGCAAAATTACGAGCTTCATGATCTGTACTCCCCACCAAACTATGATTCGAGTGATCAAGTCAAATGAGATAGGCGGGTCATGTGACACGTGTGGGGGAGAGGAGAGGTACATACAGAGTTTTGATGGGAAAATCTGAGGTAAAGAAACAACTGGGAAGACCTAAACGTAGATGCGAAAATAATATTAATACGGATTTTCAAGAAATAGAATGGGGCGTGGATTAGACTGATCTGGTTCAGGAAGGGGACAAATAGCGGAATTTTGTAAACATGGTAATGAACCTTCGGGTTCCATAAAATGCGCGGAATTTTATGACTAGCCGAGGAAGTGTTAGCTTATCACGAAGGACTCTGCTCCGTGTAGTTAAACATTACATCATTCACCGTTACATAATTTTAGTCACTGACACTGTCAATAATTACAACAAAAAACATAAAATAACATGGTCTCTGAAGTCACGATTTCTCTTTAGGTTTTCAGAACAAAATATTGTATGCATTTCTTACGTCAATGCATTCTACAAGTTTCAAATATAATATTTATTTGCTAAATGATGGTGGTGGTGGTTGTGATGTGATGATGATGATCATCATCATTGTGATCATGACGAACCATCCAGCTGCCATATATAACCTCATAATAATCAACAGACGATAAAACATCCACTCATTTACTTTTTCAAAAAGTCATAAGCTATCCATTCTTTGTCAGAGTTTTCATGTCGACACAGCCCCCAGTTCTGCAAAGGGACCCACTCAGCATCACGGTACACGGAGGCTTTTCACCTTGGGTAAAGAGGCCACAACGTGAAAACTGACCCCTACCTTTATCTAGTTCCGAGTTCAATAATTCATTAATACTGGGGCGCACAAAATTTCGAGAGATCTAGGAGCGAACCTCAAAATTCTACGCGCCAGATGGGCTGCATAAAGCAAGTCCCATCGTGTAAAATTCAGTCGCCCTGGATTTGTGAACCCTGGTTAATCTGCACTTCCCTACAGCGTTTGTGATCATGTCTGACGCGAAATTGAGCATAAGAGCGCCATTATGCTTTTACATTGACTACAGTTTTCTCTCACTTTGCATATGAATGACAAGGTTTATATTCTTGTAATTGAATAATGCTACCTGTAGGTATGAATAACAGAAGAGCTAGAAATTTATCTTGTATGAACAACCCCCCGCCCAGCGTTTAGCTAATACGTTTAGTGTCTGCATTCTAAACCGCCTAGAACTGTTTTAATTAACTCAATTACAACAAAAAGACAGAAGGAATATTTGGATTTGAATTATTTTCTTCTACTCACATGTGATGGAATACGTAAAGGAATTCCATTAAATTTTAAACAGAATCTGTCCATTCTAAGGTGTGCACATAGTAGGGTAAGGTCTATGAAAAGCTTAACACAGCCAAACATCCTCTGTTTAACAGAGCTAAATGAGTTTCGGTCTACTGTTAATATCGAAAAGCTTCAATTTGCGCACAGCCATTTTTATGTAGCGTTAAAGCGATGAAGGAGATGAGACACAAAGTACAGCCTTCACAAAAGTATCTGCACCTTGCACATGCTGCGCTGCCGTGTTTTGACTTAGCGTCTTAAGTGTTGGGATATGCAGTGCGGAGGCGCAATATACGCCTATATTTAAAGGCTGGGGGCACGCGGTGGCGCAGTTGGTTGAGGCACTGCGCTACAAGCCGGAACGTCGCGGGTTCGATTCACTTTGGTGTCACTGGAATTTTTCATTGACATAATCCTTCCGGCAGCACTATGGCCCTGAGATCGACTCGGTCTCTAACAGAACTGAGTACCAGGAATATTTCCTGTGGGTAAAGGCGGCCGGTGCGTAGGGCTGACAACCTTAACCACCTTCATGTGCCGATTGTCTAGAAATCTGGGAGCCTCAACCTCCTGGAACCCTAAGGGCCTGTCCAGGGATAGCTTTACATTTTTTTATTTAAAGGCTCAATTATTTGTTCATTCTTTTCTTTATTTTCTTAACCTTTCATGTTTTATCCTCCATCTCATGCTATTTTTACCTTCGTTTCTCCTTTTTCCCAAATTTCGTTTTTGTCTCTTTTCTCGTTGCCTACCTTCTCTCCTCGAACCAATTTCATTTCTAGTTTTCCCTCCTTCTCTACATCTTCCGTAGCCAATTCCCTCTCATTTTCCTTCCTTTCCTAGTCCTTCTGTTGCTTTGCCTCATTATTCTTCTTCTTTAAGAGCCTTACATGTAACCTGCTGCTGTGTCTGTTGTACAGAGCTGACGTGGGACTTTCATCAACACAGCTCACGTTAGGGTCTAATGACAGCAGTGATCAACATCACAAGACAAATGCGTACGTTTAGAGGTAACTGAACAATTATGTTTTAAGCAGTTACCTTCATGTATGTTTACGTACTTTGATTTCAAGTTCAATGACATCGTTCCATTGCCTATAATTTCACATCACCAGATTTAAGAGTAGTAACAGCATAAGTAGAGCTAAAAGATCCTGTAAAGATTTAGGACTGACAGTAAAAATTAAAATTTGCATTAACAAAAACGTAAAAAGGGAATCGTATGGTTCTCGAATTTATTGCTTCTATTCGCTTTATAGATTGTTTCTTTCTCTCTCCTTCCCAAACAATTGAAGTTTATTAAAGGACATAAAACATAACTTTCCTGATACTTTAAATTGGCATAAAATCTGGTTTCTCGGCTTAAGTAAAATAACAAATTACGAATCTTAGAGGATAGGGAATTAAGAATGCTTTTGGTAGCTATCACACTGGCAGAAATACGTCACATATTGTTATTAACGATTCCATTACAAAAAAATCAACCGGTTAATATTATTTGGCAAATAATCGGCATTTTTCTTGAGAATCATACAAAACAGACAAATACATTCATTAGGAAAAATCCAGAATTACGTAATGTTAAAATTCAGCCCTAAAAATAGTCACCACTTTGCTTTACCTGGTTACGAGGATTAAATAAAAAAGAGGATATGAGTGGCATATGGAACACTCATGCGTGAAGTGATAAATGTTTAGTTGGAAAACGCGAAAGTATGAGTAGGCCTATACTTCGGAGAACTGAGGTTAAACAGAAGGACGATATGAAAGTAGATCATGAGTGTGACGCCGGATATGGTCTGAGTTCAGGTTTGTCAGGAGAGCGTGCAGTGATGAGGCAAAAAACGTGAAACCGTAACTATCAAGTTCGGCCGTGCCATGGCTTAGGCGGTTAGTCGCCGGCATCTTACCGCGGAGGCCCGGGTTCGATCCCGGGTCAGTCAATGCGGGATTTGTGGTGGACAACAGGTTTTTCCCCGAGTAATTCGGTTTTACCCTGTCAGTTTTATTGCACCGGTGCTCCATTACACGGAAAAACGAAAAAAATAATCATCTTCATCACAGGGTTGCACAAGAAGCCTCGAGGCTGCGGTGCGTCTGTAGCATCTACTGCGGGGCCCTTCACCCCCCCCCCCAAAACTATCAAGATTCTGATGCTATAAAATGCGGTAACTTTATCATGCAACTGAAAGAGAGTCAGCGTTTTGATGAACTGTGTTTCTTCCAATTTGTTTTTTTTTGTGAAGGGCCCCGCAGCAGATGCTACGGACGCACCGCAGCCTTAGGGCTTATTGTACAACCCTGTGATGAAGATGATTAGTTTTTTTCCGTGGAATGAAATTGACAGGGGAAAACCGAAGTACTCGGGAAAAAACCTGTCCCAGTGCCACTTTGTCCACCATAAATCCCACATGGACCGACCATGGATCGAACCCGGGCCTCCGCGGTAAGAGGCCGGCGACTGACCGCCTGAGCCATGGCACGGCCTTCCAATTGGTTAGTCCTCTTCTTAAGGTTTGAAATCGGCTGTATTTCCGCGAAATCGGATATTAGAATGAATACAGATCCCTTTATTGATACCCACATTCAGTCGGAATAACAGTTTGAAACGTATAAACTCAGAAATAAACCATAAAGCATATTTCTTATTACGTAATTTGTATTACGTTGCGGCTGTATTTTTACTACAAGAAAACATAGCGCCATATAATCCTCACTTTGTCAGGGAAGTTTCATATTTCAGTTTATCTTATTGCAAAGTTTATTCATTTTCCAATGCCCTATTATAGTTAAATACAAAGAAAATTACATTTGAAGCCACGGCTGCAAAGAGAAAGAAAGCTGTATATAAACGTTTTCTTTCCATTTTGGTTCCAGTTTTTATATGGCACTGCCCACGCTGGCATTTACCTAGCGTACTGCTCTCTTTATCTTATCTCATTTCGCTCTGTTTTACAGCCCACATAATTATTTCCAGCTCCAGTCGAGACGCACTGACAGAATCCGAAGCAGTGCATTCACTAACTGCCACAAAACAAGCTTGATTATGTGCTGGGCTGGGATTTCACCTACAAAAGTGCAGACGACAGACAATGATACACTCTTGTTCGTACACAGAGGCGCAATGCCTCTCACCCTGCACAGCACAATAACAAAAAACCCAAAGCAACTCGCAGGAAGCTGTTACTATGGAGACAAATAAGCCTAAAAGGAATTCTGAGAAAGATAACAGGTGAGTTCATTTCGGAGAATAAACATCAGCAGGTGGAATATGGCCGAAACGTAATATTTTCACCCCCCCCCCCCCCCAATTCTGAACACAGCATTTCGTTTCAATATTCTTCAAGTACATTATTTTTTTTGTAATCAATATATGACTTACATCAGTGTTATTTACATATATCGTCTCAATAATAATTATAAGCTTATGGTAATACAACGTACGTTAGCCTATGTTTTTGCTTACTTTTGAAGCTTCTGACAGATTTTCATAAAACTTTGTACGAACGTCATCTCAATGGAAATCGCTACATATTCCTCCGATTTTATTTACTGCTAGATATACTGAATAAAAATACCATTGAAGTTTCGAAGGGAAAATTTGAGAATGCTCAGTTCTATGTATGGTTTTCACTTATCCTCTGTCACATGTTATAGCCATTAAGGCGTTATTTGAAGTCATAAACTGCTACAGATCTTTGAAGACATCTAGATAGAAAAAGCGGTGCTGCTATCTGGTGACGAATTTCTATCGGCAAAGGCCGCAATATCGGGCAAATGGAGGAACCTCTCCACGGTTCATAAAAACAGGATTCTTTCCGTAATCCCTGCAACCCGGCGTACGTTTCAGTAACCTTCAGAATGACATGCTACACAGGGACAAATTGACGATATAACTCCGGGCCCGTTGCTTAATAAACACCACGCCATGAAGGCAGACAGAGGGCAGTGGAGGTGTCGTTCCACGCATCCTTAAGCTTGGCACTGGATGGAGATGAGTCACCATTTAAAGCTCCGATCACTCTAGCACCGGGGAAAGAACTCCCTAGTACCGCTAGCTGAGCGGGTCCCAGAGCAGGTCTGGACAATTTGGCGGAAAAAATATTTTGCTCCTGCCGGGAATCGAACACCGATTATTCGTTAACGGTTTTTACTTTTAACGGAATAAGACAAAATGTGAATTACTCGAACGTCTACTTTTGTGCGTGTGTTTGTTTGAGTGGCCATTTTAAACTTCTATGGGTGACGCAAGTGACAGTGTGTCTACGGTACAAACATATTTTGTAATTACGTATGTGCAAGAAATATGCAGCGTAAGTCAAGTAAACCCTTTTGTGGACATAAAATTAAATATGGCGTTCGGGCGAAACTTTTCCTTTTGATGGACAAAATTACAGAAGGATTATAAGTGGCGTGTGAAATTTGGTAAGAATATGATAACAAGCAGGCATAGAGATACCGTGCAAAACATTCGTGACATGTTAACATCTGCAAACATGGCAACGACAAAAATAATCTTAAGGTTATGTCACAAAGTTAAAAGATTCGGGACAGATATTACTGGAAACTGGACACAGAAACTGTAAATAAATTGTGTAGTATTAATTCACTAGCCACGTGCGCGTCATACAACATGCTGCAGTATTATTCACTCGCTACTCCACGGCCATTCTCATCATTAAATATAATTATAAGCATCGCGTAAATACCTCTGTTTTTAATTTACCTTTTCACTTTTACATGACGCTTTCACATTCTGATAGCTAACTGCCGAATAACTTGGCTACTACTAACGTGCCTTTAAATTGTCACCAAGTGTTCACACTAAAAATTTCCCCGTATTGTGGAAACAGCTTTACAATCGATCATCAATTCCATTTTCTTTGTATCCTAGCAACGTTCTCCGCTTTTCTTTATCTTCAGCGTGTCACACCCGGTAACCGGGGCACATATGCCAGATGCTCAATATTTCTTCTCCCTCAGCGCGTAGCTCCCGGAGAACACACCCGGTAACTCGTCAGACGACGGATCGCCATAATGTAGTATTATACATATTATGTTTATAGCTGTCGACCTCGGTGGACTAGTGATTAGTGTGCTCGCCACTGGACCCAAGGTTCGCGGGTTCGATCCCGACCGAGGTCGATGGATTTTTAAGGGTGATAAAAATCCGGAGCACCACTTCCTTCGGAGGGGAAGTAAAGCCGTCGGTCCCATGTCGTAGATTTACGGCATGTAAAAGAACCCTACGGGCATGAATATAAATGTTTCGTAAGCAAAATTTAACGGCCATTTCTCACCCAAGTCTCCTGACTGCCTGCCAGATGGCTCTGGCGGTCACATCAGGATTGAGTTGAACAGCGCGGCCAGTCGGCTGGTCTCCGAACTGCCACAAATGCGCAGACCACGTAACCTCGGAAAGAGGAGGCCCAGGCCCTTATAGGGCTGTCGAGCCATGGTTATTATTATTATTATTATTATTATTATATGTTTATAGCTGTCACTTTTATGTGTTTCCATACTTGCCTGTAGAATTAAACACACTGTAAATACTGATCTCTCAACCTAACAAAATTGCAGCTGTAAAAAATTAATTTTGACTTTTTTATGTGTAAGCCCCCACGATTGCGAACTGATTAGTCGAAAACATGTAGCTCTTTGTACCTAGAAAGAAAATTTTTTTTGTCCGACGGATTTAAGTTGGTTTTTATCTTAAATCGCCATTATATTCATGCTTTACTCCACGGCCTATTTATGTCTTTTGTTTTAAACTTTATAACAAACAATTGAAACAACAAAACAAATCAAACCAAAATGACTGTTAAAGGCAGAATCATATCGTTAGTTGTCATAATGCACGCCAACGCACCAGTCGTGTCATTGATGAACAAAATATCAGTCCCTTTATTTAATTGTCTTACCTTTCATACACAGTAAAAGCAATCCCATTACAGGCCTGGACAGGCGCTTAGGGTTCCAGGAGGTTGAGGCTCCCAGATTTCTAGACAATCGGCACATGAAGGTGGTAAGGTTGTCAGCCCTACGCACCGGCCGCCTTTACCCCCCAGGAAATATTCCTGGTACTCATTTCTGTTAGAGGCTGTGTCGACCCCAGGACCATAGTGCGACCGAAAGGATTATGTCAATGAAAAATTCCAATGACACAATCGGGAATCGAACCCGCTACCTTCCGGCTTGTAGCGCAGTTCATACACAGTTTTTCACCAAGTATCCATCAATAAATTGAGTTCTGAACTGGTACTTTCGTTATTTTCTAAGCTGATATAAAATTCATGGTTTTGAGGAAGAACATACTCGCATAAAGTCTGTATGAAAGTAAGGGACTGCTGATAATGTTGTCTGCTCTTCAGAAGAGAACAGATTTAAACCTCAGCTGTCCTTCCTTTGTTGTAGCTAACTGATACTAGGGATGGAGTAAGAAAGAAACTCAGAGAACCACACGTACTGCCTGCTCTCTTCCTCAGCACACTAACAAGCGTCTTTATGAAACTTTACTGTATCTCTGTAGAAACTCGAGCATGAACATCTGTGTTCGTGTTACTGTTTAAAATGTGAGTCGTTTCGTACGCTGCCTACCGTATTACCACTAAATAATACGATGAAAAAAAATGCCAAATTCAAAGTAAATATTGTACGATATTTTAGCTGTACTCTGAAGCCTGAATTTGAGTTCAGTATTTCTGTACAAAGGTACTGGCGTCTAAACAGCCTGTGCAGACCTGGCCTTGCTATTTAATACATATTATGATCAAGGCCTGAAATTATTTGTATCACACTTCTTATCTGAACTGCTGTATGTGCAGTCGGCAATAAATTCGTTCAATTCAATTAGCTCCAAACCCTTTCAAAGAACTGAATGAATAATTTACTCATTGATTAAATGAATACTTCATCAACACAGTGTCTCTCAACCAGTTTGCCGTGATATTTTGAATTCAAACGCGGCTCCTACACACTTAAAAATATGTTGCAAAATATGAAAATAGCAGTCAGACATCGTCCAACCCTAGACATTACACACACACAAATATATACATAAAAATCTCCACGAAAGAATCCATCTTGAAAATCTAATACTTTCTCACCTGGTCAAGAAACTCCCAACCCCCATACAACCATTTTATGGATCCCCACGACTAATTATCAGGTTTACAAGAAGCCGCCATTCTTTCTCATTTTAAGCCAGGTGAATCCTGTCCACAAAAGCTCCAAAAGTACTTGTTTAAAATTTATTTTGACATAATCTCTCTTTTACGTGGGCCGGGATAGGGTAGTCTGTATAGCGGCTCGCTACGAGCTGTACGGTCTGGGGGTTCAATCCCGATAGAGGTAAGAGATTTTGGTCTTCTCCAAAACATAAATATCGACTCTAGAACCCACCCAACCTCCTGTTCAATGGCCACCGGGATTCTTTTTCTAGGGATAAAGTAGCCAGGGTGTGATGTTGACCACTCACCTAACTAGTGCTGAGGTTAAGAATGAGTGGAGCTGTACCTTTACTCCTCCTATGCGCTTTTATGGCATGTACATATGACTTTAACCTTTTAATTCTATGTAAATGCTAGTAGTTTCTGAAGATGTGAGGATCGTATCCACTTAGGGCTTTGGTCCCCATATTCATCCAACCAAAAATCAAATAATCCATACATGTCTGTCTGTCTGTATATGTATTTAATGATGCTGTCAGTAGCTCAGGCTATATGAATAGAACTGAACAGTAAGGCAGTGGGAGTGTCAGTCGGTGAACATTCATACACATGTGATTCGAATATATGTTGAAACAAGAGTGTTTTTGATATTTCTGATGTAAATAAAAAGACCAATCGTTACGCAAAGCATAAAATTTCCTAACGTGTTTTCTTCTGCTCTTGCACTTAGCAGAATAAAATTACTTCTAATCTACAATTATTACACCAATTACAGATGTTTTTACACTGCAAGTTTTCAATTACATTAATGACCTTCCACTTCTCCTTTGTGTAATGATTCGTTACAAAAGAAAGCCTAATCATCATAAGTAAATTTCTGAGTCAGGACACACAACACAACAAAGACGCCCCATTCCCAGGAGAGTACCTCATATACTAGTAGTAGAATTACATTATATCCGAGAGTGTTATAACGTGCTAGCCGAGTTGGGGTAGTTTAGAAACAAAACACAGTAGTCATTACTCAGAGATGCCATCTTCTGTGCTAACAACAACAAGTAACAGCTCACTATTAATATTACACGATGCTGCACTACCACTGTGAAGATCCCACGTTACGAGCAACCGGACGAAGGCCATCTTGGGTGTCATAAAGTCGTGCTAAATATAAATAACTCCCACCGGACAGTTCCACTAGCAAGTTGGACAAAGACGGCATGGCTACTCATCATACATCAACGTTCAATTCCTACGTTTAAAAATGATGCATGGAGATTGGATCTTACGTTTTCGTAAGTTCTGATGGCGGAACATTAATATACGTGTAAGAAATAGAGGTTATGGGCATTCCGAAACGCTGTGAGGCAGATTTTCAAAGTTAGCTGAAGTCTTTTGGACTTACATATAAGAAAGAAATTAAGGAAATGCTACATTTGGAGCACAGCTTTGTAGAGTGCTGAAAATTGAATACTTCGGAAAATACATCAGATATACTTCGAAAGTTTTGACATGTTGTGCTGGAGAAGTATGGAGAAGATCAGTTGGACCGATCGTGTGAGAAATGAAGAAGTATTACACAGAGTGAAGGAGGAAAGAAATACCCTACATACAATAAAAAAGGAAGGCTAACTGATTGGTCACATCTTGCGTATGAACTGCCGTCTAAAGCACGTTATTGAAGGAAAAATATAAGGGAAGAGAACACGAAGAAGAAGACATAAGCAGTTATTGGATGACTTTAAGGAAAAGAGACGCTACTGGAAATTAAAAGAGGAGGCATTAGGTCGCACTGTGTGGCGAGCTCGCTTTGGAAGAGGCTGTGGACATGTTGTACTACGTAATGAATGAACTGAATTCTTACCAATCATAAGATTGAAATTGAATGAATTGTTAATAAGAGTATGTTATAACAGTGGTATTGTTAATACGAGTATGTTAGAACAGTGGATTGTTAATACGAGTATGTTAGAACATGGTATTGTTAATACGAGTATGTTAGAACAGTGGTATTGTTAATACAGTATGTTAGAACAGTGGTATTGTTAATACGAGTATGTTGAACAGTGGTATTGTTATACGAGTATGTTAGACAAGTGGTATTCACACTTTTCTCCGCGAAGACCTCCGCGGGTTAAGCAGGGGTTCCGCAAGCACATGTACTTTGTAGTAAAATTTGTACGTTAAGTTTTTATAATTTTTATTTGTAATTTTTTTACTGCCGTTACTATCTTTGGGCACATTCGGACCTATGTTTCTTTGAATGTAAATCGTCAAAAGTAAAATTTGCTTTTTTTTATATAAATGCACATAAATATTTTATTTTCCAAAATAAAATTTGGTTTTTAAAAAATTGTATTACATTTTCTACCCAAAATATATATTTTATTTTTCTGGGTACTCGCGAAAGTTCAGACTTAGCTCCAAGGGTTCCGGAGATGAGAATAATTTGAAGACTGCTCGGTTAGGGATTACTACCTTCCGGACTGACTCTGAGCAGACTGATACAAGTTTCAGGCAAACCTACTGCCTCCAGCTACATGGTAGAAGCACAATGCTCCGAAATATCAGTACTGTTAAACCAGATCACACCTCATAACAACTACCATGTCGGTAGGCTTTATAGTCAACGCTGTGATAAACTCGAATTTCACTACGTATGTAGGGACTCAAAATTGTTATTCATTTAAAGGGAGTCTCATTCTGAAGAGTTTACTAGCACGTGTTACGGAAAACAGGGTTTGAAAGGTCTTTCATTTTTACAGTGAGAAAGTGGAACAAGTTGATTTATCAATAACTGGGGAAAGAAATGCTTTCTGTACTCTCTACCTGTTTATTAGTACCAGATCCGGATAGTATTTAAGTGGAATCCAATAATCATTATATAAATTCATTATACGACCTATAAAAAGAGCGAAAACATGGTGAAACAAAGTTAGCGCTGTTGGATGTGCATTCAGAGGAGCAGTAATTGTCTTCCACAATAGTCTGCGCGGAGGCAGAATTACAAACCAATTTCACAGCAGACCGCATGTCGTTACACAGATTTCATGCCTACGTCATTTGAGCCACACAATGGCAGGAGATGTAATCAACGGAAAGCGAGTATAACTTGCAAGATTTCTGTTAAAATGCGTTGTTACTCTCGCTCTTTCACGATTCTCGTCTTTTACCGAGTGGCCAATGTTTCTTTGTGCCAGAAGGCTATTTTTCGCGAATATAATAACACGATGAGATGGATAAGCCTACATAACTCTACTCCGGCGTCTATAACAAATCCTACATGCATTGAAGATTAAAGCACGCAGCCGTATCGCAGCCTCAACAACGCTCACAGAATACAAACACAAAGCAAACTCAATCGTGAGAAAAATATGACAGGAAAAATTTTGTTGCCCTGTTCTGTGTATTTTCACAGATATAAAAATAACTTCGAGAAATCGTATGAATTATTAATATTAACACATTCTTGGAACTGAAATTCGAAAAGGCTTTCTACTATACGATCCAGAATCCTTTGTCTTTCAGTTTTCCATCCAGAAGTACAGAAATCTAGTTGTGTCAATGGTCTAATACGGGTATGAAGCTTGGCCCCTCACAATGGGGGGAAAACAGAGGTTGAGGATGCTCAAGAATAGGGTGCTGATGAAGATATTTGGGTCTAACGGGGACCAGGTAACACGGGATTGGAGGAGACTGCATAAGGAGGGGCTTCATGATCTGTACTCATCACCAAATATTATTCGGGTGATCAAATCAAGAAGAATGAGATGGGCTGGGCATGTGGCACATATATGAGACTGGAATAATGCATACAGAGTTTTGGTGGAGAAACCTGAGGGAAAGAGACCACTTGGAAGATGGGAGGATAATATTAAAAGCTCTTCAGCAAGTTTGATGAGGGGCATGGAGTGGATTGATGTGGCTCAGGATAGGGACAAGTGGTGGGATCTTGTAAACACGGTAATTAATTATCAATTGCCATAACATGCGGGGAATTTCTGGGGCAGATGAGGAACTATTAGCTTCTCAGGAAGGAGTCTGTCCCATGGAGTTGTTTAGATATGTATTTTTGAGTGTGGCACTGTGTAGTCGAATAGCAATGTTTCGGCGGAACCTGCTACTTCCATCTACATGAACAATCTTTTAACTGTAGTCTGATACCTCTGCTTCCGTCTTCAGAGCCTAGATAGAAGATGGAGGCAACAGGATCCTCCCCAATTTTGCTTATTAATGAGACTGTACAATGTCACATCCATGAAGAATATAACCTTAAAATATTCAATCCTCTAAGAACCTCGGATCTCAAACCTGAATTATTTCCTCTGTGTTTGATCTAAGTACGTAATAAATATATGATTACGTACTTTTATTTATAAGAGATAAAATAGTTCTCTCATTTTAGTGACTGGATACGGACGGGACTGCGGGGTTTCGATTACAAGAAGGGAGAAATATTCTGTCTTCATCGCTTTGTCCATATCCACCTCCCGTTCATCTTTAAATTTTCGGTCGACAGGGTGTTCCTTCAACGTTAGTAAAAAAATAACCACTGCTCGCTGCCAAACCAGGGCTGTACTCGTATGAGGGAAATTGCCATGTTCTTTACCTATAAAATTATACGTCATTCAAAATTATTTTCCAACCGACCCACGATTACATACATAGCATAGAACAGACGAGGGTAACATAAAAGGGAGTAACAGTGGTCTATTGATACAGGCCTTAAAAGGAGATCACTTAAAAAAATAACCTAAATTATTAAATATATTAAGATTCTTTATGAAAACATAATTTTGATGATATTAACTGGAAATACGATAATGTGGCTTTTTGTAATCCCATATGGCTGCTATTTTAACAGCCACCCAAACTACCTCTTCAGAGTATCAGACGTAATTGAACACGGGATTACGATACGTCCAATTCAGACCAGCAAAACGGACTCAACCTGTTGCACTGTGCCACATGTGACGTAATATATGTCTAGACTACAGACGTCTAGACATTTTAAGCTGAGCAAACAGTAACATTAGCACAAAATACGCCCGAATTAAAAATATTTAACTACATCCAAAAGCATTCAGAGCAACTGTCGCAGTTGAATAACAAACGTTCATAGAAGATGGAAATTATTCACAGAACAGCGCTCAATGTTGTAAAAAGCAGTTTGAAAGTTAACACTACAGACATATGGAATGTGACTGGCATACAAATATAAACGCTTTGTTGCAATCTGCTGCCTCCATCTTAAGGGTTTCTCCGAAAACACACTACTCGGTTCCACATCCAAAAAAACATAAATGTTAATTTTAACCGCCACAGGACCTCAAATCGGTAATCTGAAACGTCTTAGAAACTGTAAAATGTGGGAGGAAAAAAATAAGCCGTACATTAAATGAGACACGAAATAGGACCTAGACTACAGAAGGCATCTTCAAGTAGAAGGGAGGAATAAACCTTTGTTTGCGATAACGACCAAAAATTTATGTTGCATAAAATACGCTAAAACAGGTCGCCGTGGCGACTAACTTTTGTACGACGATGCCTAATAGCTGTGGATTCTTAGTGTGTAATGCGTCATGTCACCATTCTGGCGCCTAGAATTTTAACGTGATTTCTATATTTTTTTAAAAAATTTGTGTACCCCGAAAATACAACACTAATCATTAGTAATTTGTAAAACAAAACACAGTAGATCTTTCAATTTCCGTCAATATATTACAAGAATGAAGTATAACAGTGCCTAGCCTACCTGTCAGGACATATAATTTTTTCCCTGAAAAATGGGATGGATTGGCCGAAACATGTAGCGACAAATTTCATATTATTCGTTCTGTGCACTGTGACTATAACTTCCAACACGCACCAACAAATGCATACAGTTGATATAAAATCATGAATCCCCCCATACGCACGAACTCTCCTACATGTTTCAGCGATAAATCGCCATCCTCAGGGACACCCCAAACTCCCCTACATGAGACACATCAATACACGGATCCAAAACTCCGATGCTAGATGTTTGTATGCATATAACCACATAAGATACAAACAGCGGTACATCAGTGACTATTATTCAAGGATATGTCAGCAGCCCATTATCTAAAGCACGCACATTTTTATATTTATTTTTGTCTCATGCCTCGACAGCCCTAGTAGGCCTAGGCCTCCTCTGTGAGGTTCTTAAATCACACTCAGACACACCACACTCGGTAGGACTCCTCTGGACGAGTGATCGGATCGTCGCAGAGAACTCTACCTGACAACACAGAACACTTACAAGAGACAGACATCCACGGTCCCGGTGGGATTCGAACCCGCAATCCCAGTAAGCGAGCGGCCGCAGACCCACGCCTTAGACCGCACGGCCAGTTACAATTATAGCTGCCATTATTTATTTTTAACACTGTGTATGTAAATTGAATGTATTAATTTTATATTCCTTTGTATAAATGTCTTCCTGAAGATGGCGAATTATCGCTAAAACATGTACGAGAGTTCAGGTATATGGACGATTTTTAATTCTATATAAATTGTGTGTACTATTTGGTGAATGTGGATGATTATGTAGGGGCAAATTTTAATACCATTTTATTGTATTTTATACTGTATTTTGTATTATGTTGGATTTACTGTAAAAACCTATTTAGTAACGGCTGTATTAATAAATTTACTAACAGTTTAAAGCAAAGTGATAAGTATTTGTACCATTTTCTGTAACATTAACAAAGCATACACTTCCTCACCCATTGCAATTTTCTGTTTCACACGATTCTCACAATTTATACTGATTATTACCCTTAACAGCATTAATAGATCGTTCTTTGCAATGAGGATGAAGTCTGTACTCTGTGAGATAGAAACTTTTCCACAAATCAGAGAAACTCCAGACCCATCCGAAAAGAGAAAATACGTAAGGAAAACCGCATTGGAATGTTACTCCTACGGACACGTGGAGCTGGCTGTCAGTGTTTATGTATGTGTGTTTGTTTATAAAGCATTCTCTTTGTGGCAATGTTACAGTAAATGGGAATTCCCTACAAACAACGTACCTTGGTCTACGATTCAAGCTGGGAAATCCGAAAGTTACTTTCAAAGGAGAGTCATCTCGTAGTTTACTGGATATTGAACGGTGTCCGTCACTGAAATTTTGACCGCAGAAAAGCCGTAGCGTAACGAATGTGGGAGTATGCAATGTACTTCAACTTCATAGTGAAAATCCATTTCGCTGAAGGATAGTAGATAGTAGGGAACAGAAAAACTGAAGAGTATATTGTGAAACAAAGTGGTGTGTACTACAAGTCGTGATACAGAGTTTACTGGACCTTGAGATAGAAGTCCTTTGTGCGGATGCAAAGGGCTATTCTAATGTGCGATCGAAAAACATCGGCTAACAAACGAATTTTTCATTGGTCTTATAAAAATAATACTAGAAGTTAACAGGACCGAATTCTTCTACATTCCGACACGCAACACCTTCCTCGCGACATAAAGAGAAATATATTTTTCATAAGAAATACAGTCGAACTCGGTTACAACGTCATGAAGGGGACTGAATATTTTTTGTCGTTATAAACGAGTGTTGTTATAACCGAGGAATGTAATGTTATGGTTAACAGTGAGGAACTAGTTGGTATCACAGAATATCTATCGCTATAGACGAGGTGTCGTTTAAACCGATGTCGTTATAACCGGGTTCGACTGTATTTATTTTTGCCAAAGGCACAATGTGGAATTTGTGGTGCACAAAATAACTTAGAGATAGGTCATTTCTGAGGCTTCCGTTCCTCTGTCAGTATCATGCCACCATTGCTCCATCCGTATTTCCGCACTGCCGACGCCATATAAAATTAACAATTTACAGCGTCGTTATATAAAACACTTCTCACTCTTCCTCTCTCACCAAAGACACTGACCAATCCCTCTCAACAACTATCATGAGTCCTACCTGTATAGTTAAGCAACACTTGGAAAGCGGGATATTCTAATCGGTGTAAAGAATACGCTACGGACTGGAAGATCAGTGGTGCGAACCCCGGCAAAGGCAAGAGATTTTTCTCTTCTACAAAACGCCCAGTACCGTCGCCATCAATCTCTCATTCAATGGATACTGGGATCCTTTCACAGGGGCAAAGCGGCCGAAGCGTGAAGTTTTCCACTCACTTCCATCAAATGCCGATGGTAAGACTGAGTGGAGCTCTACCTCTACTCCCTCTATGTGTCTTCATGTTTTGGACGTGGAAAACTTTACCTTTTACCTTTTAAGCAACAGTTATAAGTATTGATCGTTAACTGCGAGACCCTGGTGAGTAGCGGCCGTGCGTGTCTATGTGTCAGGTGGCAGGTGGCAGGTGGCAGGTGCGATTTTCAGACTGTTAACATTTAGACGGCATCATCCGCGACACATCTACGGTGTAGGGTCGTCCACGAAAGGTCGATAGAATCTGATCAAGAAATCCGACAGTTCATTGCCTTTTAGACAAAAGTTCGCGTTACACGTAAACGTATAAGATTCCAAATACATAAGACAGAAAATCTGAAAAATTATATATCATATATTAAATCCAACATAAAATACAGCAAAACAGCATTAAAATCTGTACATACACATATTGGCAAATCCAGGTCATTCTCATGGAAAAATTCTACACATCCTGAAGGTACAGAAGTTTCGTACATTGTCGAAACATCCTAATCATGTTTTATTTTATTGCGTGCAATATTTTTTGCACTATGTTGGATTTACTGTAACAGATATTTCAGAAAGTAACGCGGTCTTTGGTGTTACTATAAGACTGTAAGGACCAGTTAAATGATTGTGACCTGAACACTCGCACAGTGCACATCTGTATGCTGATGTTAGATGACTTTCAGAAACCCGCGTGACATTTATAAATAATTTTTAAAATCGTTATTGTTACAAGATAAATATCCGCAGATACTGAGCGTGTGTAATTTACTGTTCTTATTCATCAGGATACAAAGACGCACGACGAAATGTATGCAAGGCTCTACGCATTCTTAACCTTAGCAACAGATAGAAATGAGGGTCACCTGAGCCCCCCCCCCCCCAACGATTTACTATCGGTGAAAGAACTCCCTGCACCTACTGAATAAGAAACTGGGTGGACCCCTAACCTGTCTAAAGACTGGGGTAAAGCCAAAGTCTCTGTCCACACCGCAAATCGAACCCCGATTCCTTGGTAATCCAGTCTGAAATCTCTTCAGTATGCTGACTGACATATCATGCCTATTGCTTCTCCGTATGACATCCACGAAAACTGAAACCTACGTTGAAGTAAATACGAAAGTGTCCCTAAAACGTGAAGTTCGTGACACTGCAGATCTAAATTGAAAGTGTCGAAAGGAAATAAGAACGTATAAACAGGAAATGAAAAAGAGAAAGACTGGAATAAACAGAGGGAAAAACAAGAACTAAATGGACACATAACATGCTGTCAACTTTACGTCGCTAAACGGAGTTGCAATTTAAAATGAAACAAACCGTTTACACGGCCTTTCCCCATGCAGTTTACAACATTACAAAGATATAAATGGAAATGATGTGTAACTGAAAAAAAAGAACTAATCGACAATCAATGTATATGATAGCGCGCCATGACAATTTCCACAAATGGGCAAGTCAGCTCTAGAAACGACAGCTGTGTGCTAGCAGGAAACAAAGTTCATACACGATCTACTGGATTGGCTAATTGCAGCTGAATTCGGTGTTGTTTATAGCCATTTTTATTACACTCCAGGCAGATTAAACACTAAACATCACGGGATGTATGTCTAGATCCAAACACAGTACAGTTTCCGGATCATTTGCCATCCTTGTAAATGCTTCATGAAGATTCATTAGTCGCCCCGCGTTACTGAACTAGCGTCCCGCGTAACAATGATTTACATGCAAATTTGCTAGTTCAAGTATATTTTAGCGAAAATAGATATGGGACAAAGTAAGATGTTAAATACGAGGATCAATCCAAGAAGACACAAACAGTAACTCCAAGGAGACAGTCCATGTGGGATTTGTGGTGGACAGGGTGGCACTGGGACAGGTTTTTCCCCCAATACTTCGGTTTTCTCCTGTCAATTTCATTACACCGGTGCTCCATTACACGGAAAAACAGAAAAAAAAAGAATCATCTTTATCACAGGGTTGCACAATAAGCCTCAAGGCTGCGGTGCGTCTGTAGCATCTGCTGCGGAGCCCTTCACCACAAAGAAAAACTCCAAGGAGAAGTCGCCTTCTAGAGAAGCTAGCAGAGTAAGTTCTCGCTTTTATCCTGTGTATACGAGCCCCCCTACTGGTCCCTATTCTGCATAAAATCACATATTCGCATGCAGTCCATGCCGCTCTTTAAAAATTTATGCTAATATTTTTTTCGATCTTAGTTTAATTGTTCCAAATGGCTTCTTACCTTGAGGTTTCCGTACCAAACCTTTGATTGCATTTCTCAACTCTCCCATGTCTGTTGCATCTCCCGCCAATATTATCTGTATTGATTCCATCACGCTAATAATTCATTCATTCATTCATTCTGTAGTCTGTCTTACGACAGGTCCGTGGACTCTTCCAAAGCGAGTTCTCCACAGGGTGCGATCTAGTGCTTCCTCTTTCAATTTCCAGTATCTTTTCTTTTCCTTAAGGTCATCCAGTAGCTGCTTACGTCTTTTCCCTCGTCGTCCCGTCATTTCTATTCTTCCTTCTAACTTTCCTTCAATCACGTGTTTCAGAAGGCAGTTTTTACGCAAGATGTGACCAATCCAGTTAGCCTTTCTTCTTTTATTGTGTGTAGTATATTCCTTTCCTCTCCTTTTCCTCCTAATAATATTCAGTAAAAAAAAACTAGGAAGCTAATCATAATGCGATTTTTTCCAGGTACCTGCTAATTCTTCCCTCTTGAATAACAGCATTTATTTCAGCAATCTGCGCTCAAATACCATTCATCTGTATCATCACCTTAACTCGAGCATTAAATTTGAAATACTCTTAAAACCATAATTTATTTTTTATGTCTTCCCTGTCCAAAATGCAGGGGGAGTAGCGGTACTCGTATACCTCCACCCACTCTTAACCTCGGCACTAGATAGAGTTGAGTGGTCAGTTTCACGCCCCAGCCGCGTTACTACCAAGAAGGAACCCTGGTGCTCACTGAGTAGGAGGCTGGGTGGGCCCCAAAGTCTGTCTGGACATTGACGAGAAAAGTCTCTTGCCCCTACTGGGATTCGAACACCGGACTGTCCAGCCCGTGGCCCAGTAACTACAGCGGCTACCCTAACCCGGCTCATATTTCGATGAAGAGATATATTTTGAGGATTTAGGTTTCCCTAGTCTTTTCGTAGTGGGCCGGGGTAGCATAGTCGGTATAGCCACTGGCTGCGGGCTGAACGGTTCGGGGTTCGAGTCCCGGTGGGGGTGAGACCTTCCGCACTTGTTGTGGCCGGCCCCGAGGCCCACCCAGCCTCCTGTACAATGAGTACTGGCCCCCTTCCCGGAGGTAAAGTGGCCGGAGCTTTGCAGTGACCTCTCTAACCCATCTAGCGCCGAGGTTAAAGAACAAGTACAGCTATACATCTACTTTCCCTCTGTGCCTTCATGGCATGTTATGGGGTGAACTTTATTTTTTTACCCTACTAATTTCGTTCCACCGGTACGTACCCGCGCAACGACAGATTTGCGATCTAAGACACTGTTTTTATGCATATACGATTTCACTACAATTACGATCCTGAGTGTCTTCTACATGGCGGCCAGGGTTAAGTTCCTGCTCCTAAGGCGATAATGGCAGTTGGTTAAAGGCACAACAGTTGACTAATGATTGTATTTTCCATTGATGTAAATTGATAATGTCAATAAAGTTTTTAATAATAATAAAAAATAATGCATATACGATATACTGAACAAAACTTCGTAGCAGAACGTGAAGACGAATCAGGAGTGTCAATAATTGTAACATTTATCGTTGACCAGAAATGTTAATGAAATTCCCAGGGTTTAACCCGCTGACTTACATTCGGTAGCTACGAGGTTCACATTTCGTCTGGGATATTGGTTATCTGAGGATTTCCGTCTCTCTAGCGGAATCTGACGGCACTGCTGCAGACCGGAACAAAAAGACGTCCTTCACAGTCCTTCGCAGTTCACATAGGTAATCCTCTTATCAAATTCAGTGCTGAAGTGCACTGCTCTGTTATCTGCTACGGTGGAATTAAACAACATACAACGGAACAAGCCACAGGTTTATCTCGACACTTACAAAGGTAGCGGCTATAAACAGTCTTAATTGAGATGTAAGTTTCTAGGGTCAGTAGCATTAAGATTAAAGCCTGTTGGGATATGACGCAGTATATACTGACGCAACGGAAATGTGGCGGGAGGGGCGGTGAGTTCACTGCTTCCCCCTCTCTGCCTGCTATTGTATTCCTCTCGATCTCCCTCTGACATGCGTTGTCAAGCGGAAAGCGATTGTTGCTGGTCAAGGCTATAATCATCAGCATTCGTGTCAACTGAATGGCTGGGCTGAATGGGGAGTGTAGGGAAAAGCGTGATATTTCGATGGAGATACGAACTTGATCGATCCATAGGACTTCTTTCCGTGGCCTCAGTATACTTCCGCACAAAGGTTCCTGGAAAACGTGTTTCACATCATGGTAAGAGCTATTTATCACTGTCAACTTCCGTCCATAAATGAAATTGATATAGTTACAATAAGAATAAAATTACGCAAACAATTACTATTTATTTATTGAAGGGCCCCGCAGCAGATGCTACGGACGCACCGCAGCCTTGAAGGCTTATTGTGCAACGCTGTGATGATGATGAAGTTTGTTCTGCTTTTCCATTTTAATGGAGCATCGGTGGAATGAAATTGACAGGGAAACCCGAAGTACTCGGAGAAAAACCTGTCTCACTGCCACTTTGTCCACCACAAATCCCACATGGGCCGATCCGGGATCGAACCCGGGCCTCCGCGGTGAGAAGCCGGCGACTAACCGCCTGAGCCATGGCACGGCCTACGCAAACAATAGTTCCCCTTTGAATTTCAAAGGAAATTCTTTTAGCATTCCATTTAACAACATTCTTAGCTGCAAAATCACACAGCGTCAATGGTAGATAAAAGTTTATGGATGTTGAGCGTTGGTGGAACGAAGCTGGCAGGGAACAGAAGTAGCCAGAAAGGGCTTTGGGGGAAGCACCAATACTAGGAGAAGAACCTGCCTCCTCTTGCCACTTTGTCCACCGACAAATCCCACATAAACTTCCCTGGGACAGACAGCCTTTTTATCACTATGACGAGACGAATTTTGATTTTTTTATTGTTTTCCTGGAGGATAAAGCGTCCGGGGCGTGAATCTGGCCACTCACCTCCATCCTAGCACCGAGGTTAAGAATGAGTGGAACTATAATTCGACTCTCGCATGTCTTCATGACTTACAGAGGCAGCAGGTTTCTGAACCGGGTTATTTTGATATTACGAGTAATACGAACCACCAGGGCCGCATATACCGCAAAGTGCAAGTTCCGGGGACTCTAGGAACAGCGTGACTTACACAAACACTTTTGGGAGGAGGTCAATGTTGACCCCAGTTGAACAATATGCTCCGTATGGTTGCTCCTACGTCACGTGATGAATGGTCCGTAGATTGTCAGTCAGTCAACAAGCTCTACATAAAGTTCAAGTATCTGTGCTGTAGCATAGTGAAGTAAACCTTATTGGAAACGTTACATCGCATTTCACTGCACAGTGGGTGTGACCTTATATATAGCAATGAGAGACAAGAATTAACAGAAGGGTGTGTTGTGGACGGGTGGGGCTGAAATTCGCTGCTTTAAAGGTGACGTACAACGCGGTCAGATGCGTGAGGCGCCTGTCTACTGTCACGAAGATGAGACAGTGTTGTAAAAATTAAAAAAACGTTTCACATTTTCAGTGCGTCAGTCGACTTTTAAACGCAATAAGGAGTTTGTTGAAAAATAAGTCTGGTAATATATATATATATTTATTTATTTATATAACGGGTGGCGCAAAAGTCGCCGCTAGAGGCAAAATGTTAAACATCGAGTGTCAAGTGACTTTTGCGCCACTCGGTATGTAGTGTGATTTTCGAAACACTCCACTCGCTATCCAATAAGCTGGCTCAAACGATAACGCTTTTGATTTGCACTCGTGAGGTGTGTTGTTCGAATCTCTGACGGGAGGGTGACTATCATGAGGTTCTCACTATTTTCCTCGGTACTCTAAGCGATTTCAAATGTAGTACCTCAAATTAAGCTCAGGGGGACTCCATTTTACATCTTCCCTAATTAACGATGCAGTAAGCATGCTCAGCATTCCATGCTACATGATCTTAACATGATTTAGACAGACACTCCCCGACTTGATGGATTTTTCGCAAGTCGGAATCGAGTGTACGTACGTTCAAATAATATGTGTACACAATGGGTCCTCAATAAAATCCAAACACAAACACAATACAACGTGATCGGCCGCAGTATGAAACGCCCCACAGCTCTGTCGTCGCCCAGCAATATTCTTCCGCCACCTTCGTCTCATTGCTCCTTCTTTCCCGCAAGGAAAAATTAGGGGCAACTTTTAAAAGCATTATTTCAGTTTTTTTTTTACTTTTTTAAATTTCCTAAGTCTGAAACTGTGTAACTTGAAATTTGAGTTAGCCGGGAGTGCCTGTACATTTTTAAATTCCTTTCTATGTAAACTGATACAGTGACAGCTTTATGAAGAAACAAAAAAAAATACATTTTAACATCTATGCAATCATTGTAAACAGGCTAAAAACTGGAAATAAAATCGCCTATATGTTTGGAAGAATAAGGATATCTAACACAATATTTTAATTAGAAATCTTCTGGAACCTACAGTAGTACCTTCGCGGCACGAGTTTCCCTACCGACTGTGTAGCAGGTTATATAGGAAACTGATCGCTGTTCTTCTTGGATTTATACAACACATAAATATACGGACAGAACAAGGAATTTATGAATGTGAACCTGGTGGTACATAAAGCAATCACAGGGCTTTGAAGGTTTAAATTTCCACTCACTGTTTGTCTTCCGTCTTGGTCGGCTGAGTTGTTTTGTCGTCGGTCGGCGTCGAGGCAGGGTCAGGCGCCGCGGGTTGTCTAGCCGGAGACAGCTTCGTCACTGTAACAAGAGCGTTACTGGCATGAGAAACACGTCACAGCACGTCCGGTGCCTTGCAGAGAAACCCACTGATTTCAGAATTTAATTTACTACACAGCGACAAATGAACACACTTTAGATACCTTGCACAATATGTAGTGTGAGCAATGTCACTGTGGGAGCCAATGTAGATAACCTGTGCTTATGATGAATGCTAAATTAATTACAACTACACTGTAGAACAATAAGCCGGATTTCCCGTACAATCTACTCTAGTTATGTAATACAAATTGATACGTACCTGTATTACACATTCACTGTGAGCCAGATCTTGTAATTAAGTGTACGTTAAATAATCTTTAACAAGCATCATGTAACAGATTTCACAAATAATGTCTAAATAATATCAGGCCCTTTCCATTCATCACGTAGTCTGTCTTACGACAGGTCCATATCCTCTTCCAAAGCGAGTTCTCCACAGATTGCGATCTAGTGCTTCCTCTTTCAATTTCCACTATCCTCTCCGCAGTCATCTTCGAAACCATCATAGTCCTCTCCTTAGGCTCAGGTTCCTTAGGTTCTGCAGCTTCTTCAAGGGGCTCGTTGCTTCCGAATTTCAACAATACAGTCAACCGTAAGCTCCTGATCATTGTACTTCAGGAAATCGAAGATATCTTCAGCTTCGTATTTACGAATTTGCGCGCATAACTTAACATATTGGTGTTGAGGCAAACGAGGCCAGTGCGGAACAAGCTAGGTCGAGATAACGCTAAGTCAGGAGATGAGTGTATATACACATAGAGATACACATGTATGTCTGTCGTCTATTCAGGACGTTACACATGTATAGTTACCTGCTCGCCTGAGGCCAGTAGCAACGTACACAATTCGCATTTAAATGAAAGTGAAATGTGCGACGTAATTGAGTGGGATGAACAACTGCTCGTACGAGAAAATTAATACACGTAATAATAACATGACGAGAACGTGCGTAATGCGCGTATAACTTAACATTGTGGGGCGTTCGCGTAAACATCGTTACAATGGAAACGTCAAAATTAGTTCTTGTATGATTTTACGTGGCCGGCAACAATAAAACGTACTTAGATACTAATGTGATATGGTAATATTTTTGTCCGATTGTAACCAAATTAGAATTTTCTTCACAAATTTTGATAAAAGTCTCCAATAACAAATTTAATAAAAATTCGTTCAGACGGTGCCCAGCTGACATATGCGCAGCTACAGACAGACGGACATGACGAAGTTAATAGGCGCTTTTGCGACTTATGTGAACACCCCTAGAAATTACAAGTCCCATCTTAATTTCAATTGAAATATTTTAAAGAAATAACTTCATTTATAAATTTCACACTGTTGACACCGTGCATCTTCGTCATATTAAATTAAGTTATAAACGAACCGATGCACATTAAAACCACTTTTTAAGTAGCTTTATTATAAAATTGTTAAAATTGTACCCCTACACGTGTTTCGATCCTAGGATCATCGTCAGGGGTCGATGATCCTAGGATCGAAACACGTGTAGGGGTACAATTTTAACAATTTTATAATAAAGCTACTTAAAAAGTGGTTTTAATGTGCATCGGTTGGTTTATAACTTAATTTAACTTCATTTATAATCCTATAAAATATATAATCTTTCCATGTAGATAAATGGCTTCCCGTCTTCCCAGGAACATAACGCTTCTTCTATATACAGAGCAGAACAGCTATCATTTTCTCAAGCACTGCCACAACACACGACATAATAATTCAAAAACCACAATGTACGTTTTCAAATTCTCCTTCATTCCAGAAAAAGAACTCTTTACATTTCGTGAGTTACAAAGATGCGTTTTGAAATTTCTGAGGTGGAGAAAAAGTTTTAAATTCCAATACTAGGAACTACTCCTACATTAGAAGGCCTGCCTACACGCAAAACTCACTTTTAAATATGTCGTTCTGTTTTCAACATTAAAAGCTTTCTGAGCTAATTTAAACAACCACTCCAAAATAGCTTTTTTTAAAAATCGTTTCTCCGTCCAAACAGCAAAATACTTCCGGTTTATAATAAGAGAGTAACTGGAAGCTTAAATCTCACAAATACGGTACTTCCAAAAGCTACGGTTTGGGGAAAGCGTCAAGTAGTATTTGCCAATTTTTGGAACCCTGCCTATACAAGGATGTTAATTTCAAAATTCAAAGTTGCTTCCTTCAATCGTACTGTTTCCTTCACCAGTTTAATATCAAATTTAGTAGCAGCTGTACAGGTGTCTTAAACATGGCAAAAATAAAGAGCAATTGCAAAACATCTGCAACCAAAGGCACACGCTTCTTAAGAATAATGTATGACGTCAGTGTCGACATCACAAAGTAACAAGCACTATACAAAATCCTCCAGCCTGTTGCGTTTATCTTTTTCTTTACGTAATCCTTTAATGTATATGAGTTGTTTCACGAACGTCTTCCTCCTTGTCTGTCCGCTTGGAAACAGCACAACTGTCAGAAGGATAGTTACAACTCAAATGCCATATTTATGCCAGAGAAAGAAGATAATTTAGCTACTCGTATATTACAGCCAGAAATAAACAGAAAAAGTATCTGTATTATTTTTCAAGTTTTCGCAAAGGGCATTATTTATTCAATCTGACGCGTCAACTGGATTCAACTGGTTCAACCATGCAGATTGCTGCAAAATGCTCCTCCAAAAAGTCGGGGGCAGTATACATAATTACACGATGACAAAACCCAGAAGAGTACAGCCTGATTTTATCACTTCGCTTAGTTCCTCTCGGTGGTAAATATTCCAGGAGAAATAAGGTTGGTTTTCAGCACAATCTGTAGGGCCCCTTTCTTCAACACCATGTCAAGAAAGGTTCCAGGGGGCACCGCCTCCGTGTGGTAATCTTTCTCCAGGGAAAACATTTAAACTGTTGCCTCCCGAGGTGATGAACTCCGAGATGATGTTAACGCAGCAACAGAGGTCTCTAATCTTTGTAAGTAAACTTTCTTATGAACTATTGGTTTTCGTAAAACAAGAAGGTAAAAACATCCCAGTACAGGCATGGAGAGGCTATGGGGGGTTCCAGGAGGTTGAAGCTCCCAGATTTCCAGACACTCGGCACATGAAGGTTGCAAAGTTGTCAGCCCTACGCACTGGCCGCCTTTACCCCGCAGGAAATATTCCTGGTACTCATTTCTGAAAAAGGCGACAAAAAAATTCCAGTCAAGATGGTCGGCGTTCCGGCCGAGATTCGAAAGGGGTACCTATGAAATACAGACAAGTCAGAAGCGTCATCTTTTGAATAGGACGAAGAGAGAGTGGGAAACGAAACTGGACGGATACGCTGTATATACACACTGCAGAATTCTATGGCAACATGGATTTTCGAGGAGCATGATGATGGCGGGGCACAAAGACTGACCGTGAAAAGATAATATCAACGAAGGGAATTACTGGCAGGCAGAGAAATGATACGGCAGGACACAACACAAAGCCAACACAATGAGGCGAGTCGAACAGCCTACACAATATCGGCAGCATATCGACCGACTGATGGGCTGTTTCTTGTGATAACCACAAGACGAACATAAATACACTCTGTGGACAAGGTGCGGAGTTTATAAATATTAAAGTAGATGGTACATATTGTTACCACTTGACTTTAAAATGTGAAAACAACAGCACATTAGAATTGAAATGATGTATAGGGGTTTTCTTAATATATTTTATGGCGGTTTAGCCTGATTGTGGCTTTGGTATAAAAGCTGAAACATGTAGCGAAATATTGTAAATAAAAGGGGCTAACCAATAAAAAGTGTTTTGTCGAATAAGTTAAAAAAAAGGTATATGCGTTTCATATAAGAAAACATAACGAGATACCGCACTAAGATTAAAATAACAGGTACTCAATTCTTCTTTTTTTTAATGTCTCGACAGCCCCTTGGGGGCCTAGGCCGCCTCATTTTTCGAGGCTTCACGATCACACTTTTTAGAACACCACATTCGGTAGGACTCCTCTGGACGAGGGACCAGCTCGTCGCAGAGACCTCTACCTGACAACACACAACACTCACAAGAGACAGACATCCATGCCCCCGGTGGGATTTTTTTTTGTCTGTCCGGGTTTTTTTCCCTTTTTGATCCATTTTTGTACTGTTTAAATCCTTTTCGTCCTTCATGTCACCTTACGTTCCATGCTACCGTCCTTACAACAAACACAACACAAACATCCATGCCCCCGGTGGGATTTTTTTTTGTCTGTCCGGGGTTTTTTCCTTTTTTGATCCATTTTTGTACTGTTTAAATCCTTTTCGTCCTTCATGTCACTTTACGTTCCATCTACCGTCCTTATACAACAAACACAACACAAACATCCATGCCCCCGGTGGGATTCGAACCCACAATCCTAGTAAGCGAGCGGCCGCAGACCCACGCCTTAGACCGCACGGCCAATGGGATTGCCACTCAATTCTTAGGGTCAGTATTATCAATACAAGTAACAAATTTGTTGATAAACGATATGAGGGGCACTGGAAACCAGCATGGCCTTCCAATTAAAAGAAAAATTTTAATTTTAATCTTAGACTTCCCGCTGTGTTTCATAAATTGTAAACAGTTACTACTCTCCATCAACACAACTAATTATATATATTATATTATATTATATTAATCCGTCGAAGCAACTAGCCACACATTTATATAATATAATACAACATAACGAAACAATGTCAGATTTAATAAATTATTTGTATTTGAAAGCAATATATAAATTACTACTAATAATTAGTTGTGTTGATGGTGAATAGTAACGAATTTTTAAGACTTTCCTTCAATCTGTTTCACGCATGTATTACGAATTTAATTGTAACTTCTATTGTCGCGTTTCATAGTATGCCTGTTTCTGTTCAAGAAGAGGCAGTGGGTTGCTTATTGTACAGCATCGTGGGGTTTGTGTAAAGAGGCACAACCATTACATAATGCAACAGCTGTACAGGAGTCACATTTTAGTGGACGAACGCCACCTGGGCCACTGTTATTAACAAACGTGTCGCTGACGGCTGTAACTTTAGTGATATTCTCCAAACTACTTCCTACTGTTTTCCACACTACCGGAAACTGACTTCCTGGAAATAAAGAAGAAAGGAAAAACGAGAAACGAGAGCATAAAGAAGAAAACAAAAGTTAATTCAATTCCGCGAGGAATAATTCTTAGTCCACAAACTTTATCTTGAGGATATGAAAACATTTTACTTGTCACGTTAGAATCTACAGGGTGTTATACAAACACGTGCAATAAACTCAGTGACAATATTATGACCAAACCTTATCGAGAATATTTCATATATAATTGTGTGCAAGCGACAAAGAAATTCAAAACTTGAACCTTCACAAAGGCCACTGACCCACAAGTCTAGCCAGTAAATTTTACAATTGTCCCTCCCCAAACGGGTAGCTCAGTCAATGTAGTAATTTGGTTACAAGCTGATGACCTGAAAATTGGTTTGAATACTGCCGGAAGCGGGAATTAATTCCTAGGCTACCACTACAAAATAGCATAGGGCTCACCTAAACTTCTACTCGTTGAGTACCGGAAAATTTTGTTTTTCTCCTGGGGTAAGGCGGATGAAGCTTGTCGCTAAAACCTCGCCTCGAAATTCAGCGTTCGGAAAGACTGAAGCTATACCTCCACATGAAGACGCAAGGCTCACAGTGGGATTTAGGTCCACTCAGTGACTTTACTGACTACTGAGCCTGGAGTTACACAACAGAAGATTGCCAGGGTGTACTGGCCATTCGACTGTTTATACTCGGAAAGTCAAGGTGTGCTGGATACAAGTTATCTTAGTGCTTATCACTAGTAAAGTCTCAAATCCTGGGTGTAGCACTCAGTGACGTATCTAGGCTTTAAACAGGCCGGTGCAAGTAATCACAATGGCCTTTTCTGAAATAAATTATTCTTCCAAATAATTACAATATTTATTGAACTTCCCTTATTTAGTTAAATAATTTAAACATCGTTCAGCGCAGAAAATCGAAATTTTATATTTTAAATATTCATTTTTTCGTCCATTTTGCCGCCTCCTTGCACTCCGCCGCCACTCGCTTTCCCTAGCTACGCCACTGGTAACACTTTAATTAAAATAGACCACCACTTCATAGATCAATTCAATCCACGGCCCTATCCTGTATTTTTAAAATCAATTTTAATACTCTCCTCCTAACTACTCACTGCGCTACAAGCCGGAAGATCGCGGGTTCGATTCCCCATGGTGTCATTGGAATTTTTCATTGACATAATCCTTTCGGTCGCACTATGGCCCTGGGGTCGACTCAGCTTCTAACAGAAATGAGTACCAGGAATATTTCCTGGGTGGTAAAGGCGACCGGTGCTTAGGGATGACAACCTTACCACCTTCATGTGCTGATTGTGTAGATATCTGGGAGCCTCAACCTCCTGGAACCCTAAGGGCCTGTCCAGGCCTGTAATGGGATTGCTTTACCTTTACCTTTACCTCCTAACTACACTGCATTTTCCAAAGGATCTCTTTGCTTCCGTTTTCAGACCAATATTGTACATGAGTTTTCCTACTTATGAGCTCATCATTATTGTGTTATTCTCCCTATATCTCTCTTACTTCCTCCCACTTAAGCCCAAATACCTCTCCTCACCTTGATCTCAATCTTCCTCAAAAGCTACTCTTCCCTTAGGCTGAAACGCCAAGTTTTAAAACTACACACAGCAACAAATTAAATTACAGTTGTGTATATTTTAATCACCACATTCTTAGAAAGGATACTGGAAGACAATAACACTGAACAAAACTGTAGCAAGCATTCACAGAATTAATGCCTTAACATCTCTGTAGATACAGGCTTAATTTTGGTTAGTCACTGTAAATTACGCATCCACTTATTTATTTCACGATTTTTAATTAAAACATACTCATTTCGTGATATAAAGTTTAGTTTCAGAAATTGCCTTACATGAAGAAAATCGATTTTAATCTAAAACGAGGCCTTACGTAGGCAATATTAGTATGAAAACTACAAAATCCCACTTTACTGGGCTCCTGCGTCAGTAAGGATTGTGCTGCCACCTAGATTCCAGAATGATGGTGTCTGAAAACAAAATGCTGTTGAGAACCCAAAAAGAGGGTAGACAAAATTGCATACTGAGGAGATCAGTAAGTCTGACTGTTTGCCAAACACACATATCTTATGGAAGTAATTAAAGGGATGCAGAGTACGGCCAAGCAGCGCGGATGGACAAATATGAGGAGCCTTTGTAAGAAAAAAACTGAATAAATCTAAATCTTTGGATTCCAAAATGGCGGGGAACTTCTTGACAAGGTAAACAACTACAACCTTTTCATGCAGTTTGCTGTATTCAATCAATCTTTAACTATGTTACATAGCGTCATGAAATGCTACTGGTATCAACATGAAAGCTATCAGATATAAATGAATTATTTTTTTCAATGGCTCGACAGCCCCTTGGGGGCCTAGGCCGCCTCATTTTTTTTCGAGGATTCACGATCACACTTTAGACACACCACACTCGGTAGGACTTCTCTGGACGAGAGACCAGCCCGTCGCAGAGACCTCTACCTGACAACACACAACACTCACAACAGACAGACATCCATGCCCTCGGCGGGATTCGAAACCACAATCCCAGTAAGCGAGCGGCCGTACACGCAAGACATAGACCGCGCGGCCACTGGGATCGGCAGTTATAAATGAATACATGGACATAAATATTGACAAAACCTAACATCAGACAGATAGAATGTGTGAGAATTTATACCGTGTGCTATTTGTTTATCCAATACGCTCTCATCTACCAGCAGTAGTAGACCCTGTATAGGGCGACAGATTTTCGGGTGATGTAGGGTAGCGTGGTCCAAAAACATTGCGGGCCACACAGACACAAGTAAGAATTTCGCGAGCCACATATACAAATTTATCACGTAAAATTATATGAAAGTATTATGTAAAGATTTTTACTTTATAAAGCCTGGAAATTTTAGAACTAACGTCCTTTAGGAGTATAAGAAGGGAACACTTAGGACAGCTTTCTTATATTTGTAATGAATTTTATTTAATCCCTAAAGAGGCGAAAAAAAAAGTAAAAATACTTCTCTGTCCAACCCTCCCCCAGCATCCGAGACATAATTGCACTGAAAGTTCCAAGGATTCGCCCCACTTTTCTTTCTCATAACAGTAGTATTAAGATGAATACTAGTATGGAGAACTGATGGAATGACACTGAAAGCTGACAGCGGAGAACCGAAGTGCTCTGACACAAGCTGCATTAGTGTCATTACGTCCACCGCAAATCTCATATGGACTGACCCGGACTCGGACACTGGTTTACGGATGACGAGTCATGTCACGGCCAAACACGCAAAGCTGTTCTCAATAACGCATAACAGTCGTGGTCTTGCCTCACAGAGAACACATTACATATCACTTATGAAGTATTTCGGAAGATGAAAGCTAAGGGTGGCTTGATGCTAAGTCCCTAAATTTGATACACGTCACTGGAATTGCAGACTATGTCATGTATGTCACAACCTCCCTCAAAGTACCTCCAACATAGAACTGATTTTTTGTAAGTGTGTTTGTAGTCCACAAATAGTTTACCACCCTGACTTAAGTTAAAGGATATTACAATAAACTGTCATTTGCAACGAGACTGGGCTGCCCCTTTTTACTCGGTGTCTTTGCTCTTCACTGTGTAGTGAAGTGCAAGTGCTGGGGCTCTCATTATACTTGCTGATCAGCATCTGCACCCGATACTGGCAAGTCTGCTGTAATTTCATGAATAATTTATGTCGAAAATTGTCACCAACGTCGTAGATGGTCATAATAGTAGTAGCAGTAGTAGTGGTAGCAGTAATGGTGGTGGTGGTAGAGGTAGAGTTAGTGGTGCTGGTAGTATTGGTGGCGGTAGCCGTGGAGGTGACGGCGGCGGTGGTAGCGGTGGCTGTGATGGTGGAGGCGGCGGTGGTGGTGGTTTTGGTGGTGCGAAGCAACGCATGACACAATGAGGAAAAGCACAAGTCCGAGGACTAAAAAGAAGAAAGAGGACAAAGAGCAAAGAAAGACATAAGAAACAAAGTAGTGCAATAAAAATAAAGAAGAAAGAAGACCAAACATTCAAGAAAGACAGATGAAAATAATCGAAGTTAAAATAAAAAAAATACAAAACATAAAGCGATGCCGAAAATTAGAAGAATGTAAAACGGCTAAAAAGGAAAAAAATAATGGAAGGAAAGAAAAAATTACAGCAGTGAGTGACAAAAAGAAAGGAAAGGTCATGGATAGAAAGAAGGGATGTAGGAAAAGGCAAGAAAACCAAAGATTAAACGGGAGAAAGAAAAAATACATGCAGGAAATTCAAGGAAAAAATTTAATGAAACGAGAGAAAAGAAAATACCAAAGTACTGAAAAAAGTAATTAATGAAGTGACAGAAGCAGCAAGCAAACAGTCAGAAAGGTTTAGACTATGATGTAATGCAGTAGCACCAACGCAGTCTGGAATCTTCACATTCTTCTTATGGGTCTCAGAATTCACAAAACCTACCAGCCTAAATACTGTCATAACGCAAAAAACCACAGGATAAATTTAAACGACATGAAAACCTCGAATCTTCTATAAAGAGAAAAAGAAAGAAAAGGAAAAAATAAAGAAAAAGTGAAACAAATCAAGTAGGCAACAAACTGCAGAGAGCAGTAGTAATATCCGATGTAAGCCTAGAACATATATCGTAGCACAAAGAGCATCTCTCTCTCCTGGCATCTGATTGGCACGCCACTGGCTGACTTGTCGTTGGTACGGCCAGCACGCCACTGGCAGATCGCTGTTAGTATGGCCGCCACGTCCTCCTGTGCTTAGAAGCTGGACCACGTCTAGGGCTCTAATGATATCCAGAGACACAAGACGTGAGTGAGCGATCAAGGAGGACTGATTGTTATTGGATGGTAAGTGGCGGCAATGGTCTGTTGATAACGAAGCATTCTGAGGGCGTGGCGGTCAAACACGTGTCCTCACAAAAAAATGGCTACCACATATGTCTGTTAGCAGTGCAGGAATCGTAAAATGCCTTTCCATATTTAACACCAGAAAATCAATTACATTTTAACACAGGCATAAAAGTAAAGTCACACACATTTAAGTTGCTTAATATTACAAATGTAAAGCAATCCCATTACAGGCCTGTACAGGCCCTTAGGGTTCCAGGAGGTTGAGGCTCCCAGATTTCTAGACAATCGGCACATGAAAGTGGTAAGGTTGTCAGCCCTACGCACCGGCCGCCTTTACCCCCCAGGAAATATTCCTGGTACTCATTTCTGTTAGAGGTTGAGTCGACCCCAGGGCCATAGTGCGATCGCAAGGATTATGTCAATGACACCCTTGGGAATCGAACCCGCTACCTTCAAGCTTGTGGCGCAATGCCTCATCCAATTGCGCCACTGCGTGCCCCCAAGTTGCTTAATGTTATATATGTTATTCCGACATTAATATTTTAAAATTTATTTTTCTTGAGCTAGGAGGAACCAGTCAACTGTCGGTAGCATAAAGGCTGTTACTCAAGCCACTGTTACCTTCCACGTGCAGTAGTTCTTCTACGGAATTCCATCATCTTTGCGTAGTCTGTCTTACGACAGTTCCACAACCTCTTCCAAAGCGAGTTCTCCACAACGTGCGATCTGGTGCTTCCTCTTTCAATCTACAGTATCTTCACTTTTCCCGAAGGTCATCCAGTAGTTGCTTACGTCTTCTTCCTTGTCTTATCATCCCTTATATCTGTTTTTTTTACCACGATATTTCAAAATAGTCATCAAATCTCAGTAACAATGCAACATACACCGGTACACTTAGCATGTAATTTTCAAATACCTCATTTTCAAGCTCGTTCTTACAGTCGCTCCTCTGGACGAGGAATCGGCTCGTCGCAGATGCCTCTACCTGACAACACACAACACTCACAAGAGACAGACATCCATGCCCCCGGTGGGATTTTTTTCTTTTGCCTGTCCGGGGTTTTTCCCCTTTGATCCATTTTTGTACTGTTTAAATCCTTTCGTCCTTCATGTCACTTTACGTTCCATGCTACCGTCCTTACAACAAACACAACACAAACATCCATGCCCCCGTTGGGATTCGAACCCACGATCCTAGTAAGCGAGCGACCGAAGACCCAAGCCTTAGACCGCACGGCCACTGAGATCGGCTCCACTTGATTTTTATATAATTAATTAGGTTTGAATTCAGTTTCGTGGTATCTGCACTTAAGATGTAAGCAGTATGATATCTGGAACGTCTCACAAGACCACAATCTACAATTTAATTTACGCTAAGGTAAGTTATCAATGCAAGTGACAAATCTTAAAGTACAATATTCACACAACTTACAAATTTACGATCAAGACTCTAACATATGTAGACCGAATTCGGTCATCTGGAGGCTTCCTTTCAAAAAAGCGTCGTCACAGAAGTCAGCAAATAAACGAGTATACAGTTTTAAAAGATTACTGCATTTCTCGACATACAGACCATTTGGTTAAACCGAATTATTAACCAGTTAAAACATAATCATGAACTCGGAATATATAAAGAAAATATCGAAACCAACGGCCAGGGTTACAGTTCTTGCGCAGTCCCAATAAAATCAGCCCTTAATTTCACAGTGCTTATCTCCCATTGGCTCGACAGCCCCTTGGGGGCCTAGGCCGCCTCATTTTTCGAGGCTTCACGATTACATTTTTTTTAGACACACCACACTCGGTAGGACTCCTCTGGACAAGGGACCAGCTCGTCGCAGAGACCTCTACCTGTCAACACACAACACTCACAAGAGACAGACATCCATGCCTCCGGAGGGATTTTTTTTTTTTTTTTTTTTTTTTCCTGTCCGGGGGTTTTCCCCCTTGATCCATTTTTTAACTGTTTAAATCCTTTTCGTCCTTCATGTCACTTTTACGTTCCATGCTACCGTCCTTATACAACAAACACAACACAAACTTCCATGCCCCCGGTGGGATTCGAACCCACGATCCTAGCAAGCGAGCGGCCGAAGACCCACGCCTTAGACCGCACGGCCACTGGATCGGCAATTCGAACCCACAATCCTAGTAAGCGAGCGGCCGCAGACTCACGCCTTAGACCGCACGGCCACTGGGATCGGCTCCCAGTGCTTATACCGTAATAAAATCAGCAAGCGGCAGTAATGGCAACAACAGTACGAACGCTGCGAAATTCATGGTCTATGTTGTTACACCCCTACACGAGTTTTAATTGTCAGCGTTGCTTTTGATACTCTCTCTTATACTTCTAGTACGTGATCGTGTTCTAAGCAGCCAGTAATGCCGAACAATCAAATGGCTGTAAGTTAACGATTTCACTCATTCAGATTGGGACATACCTTGCGCACTTTTGCGGCTGCGTGTGTTTGGGAAAACAGCGTGCTGAAAATGGGCAGATTCGGTTGAAACATGTTGAGGTTTTAAAATAAATTTCCAGTTTATTTAAGTTTACTCTGGCGGTTGTGACGTTCACTGATTACATAACGTGTGGTGCAAAAATCACTTTACTTTCGATGTTTTAAAGCAGTGGTATTCAACCATTTTTGTTCGCGTACCCCCACATACAATTTCTCTTCAACTTTGTACCCCCAAAGATGTTGGTGCATAATTAAAGTTATACACAGTCTACAATCGACATCTAAAATAAGTTAAATAAATTACATCCAAAATAATGCATTAAATAATAAGTTTTAAATGAGAAAAAGCAGACTCAAGCTATTAAATAACAAATATATTATGTGCACTATGTGGAATAAAATGAAATTAGCCGCCCAGATAAGAAGGAGAGAGAGAGAGAGAGAGAAATAGCGCTCCCAAATCGCATGTCCTTATGTCCGGATCTCTTGCGGCTAACCCTAAATCTGGCCCTGATTATTCAGTGTTTATCATGAAATAATATTTTCATTTTTTTATTTTATTTTACGTACCCCCTAAGATGCGTACGCGTACCCCAGGTTGAATACAACTGTTTTAAAGCACTGCTTCTAATACCAAATGCCCTTTTTGACACTCTGTACAGTAGTAGCAAGGTTCGGAGCGACACACAATATTAATGACTCGATGATGTATTTGAAAACGTGACAACAAATATAAATCATGACGATCATTATCGTGGATGCTAACGTTTATGAGTTTGGAAAAAGTGATTGAGGGTCAAGGCAATGTGGATCAGTATGAGCGTGAGGCCTGGAATAAGTAAACATGTGAGACGACTTGAAGCTCATTCACTTACTGTGAGAGTCCCAGCCCTGTCAATTATGTATGTCATTCCGCTCGTGCTTTTGAGTCCCGGCATAAGAGATATAGAGCTTGCTAGACCCGAGCGTCACTGCAACGATATTAAAACTTGCAGACGCAACCCAGCATTTGGAAGATCACAGGGACAGTCCATGCATCAGCCTTCTGTCAGGCACAGCTCTTTAGCTCCTCGGTGCACTATATGGACCTTCAGTTATTCACATGCTGCAGGCCCAAATGCGCCGTACAGTCGTGTACGCATTTAAGAGTTCTCCGTCTTGGACTAGTTGAAATGCTTAATATACGTACAGTAGTTACTACAGCACCTTTTACGTTTTGGTCAAGAGAATGTGCTTATGGCTAATGTAAAAGTCTCAGAATAAATAAGATTAGTTTCGTTTAATTAAATTTTTAGGCGCGTTCACAAAATTGCAAAAAGCGACTATTAGCTTCGTGATGTCTGTCTGTCCGTCCACATGGCATAACTCCGCTCCCACTTCACGGATTTTCATAAACATTGATATTTGAGTACTTTTCGAAAATCTTCCAAGAATATTCAAGTTTCATTAAAATCTGACAAGAATAACGGGTACTTTACATGATGACCTACGTACATTTATGAAAATATGTCGCTCAATTCTTCTTAGAATGAGAAACTTTTCAGACAAAAGCTGTAGAGAAAATAAAAACACACATTTTACGTTCAATACAATTTTTCCTAAAGTCGCGCCATTTATGAGATAATGTGGAAAAAATACGGTACAGCCAGACAGGCCACAGATGACAATGACAATATAATACGGCGCATGCGCTTTGCATGCTGCATAACTAAGGCTACAGACACAAACTCGGAGTATGTAACACTTACTGCTTTTGCACGGCAACAATGGTTACACGAAAGAGCCTCAATTTTACGTTATACGTATATTGCTGTCTTATTAAACATTATTTGCAGGAATGTCAGGCTTGAAACGGTCTACATTAAAATGTTCGAGGTATTTTTCGCACGCAGTGTATATTGCGTTTCGCATGATACGCGTACCTAATAGCGATTTTCCCCTAAATAATCAAGATCGGGTTGTCTTTGCAACCCGGACGTTATGCATTCTCTGTTATGTATAAGGGATTATTTATATATTATGTAGATCAATTACGCTCAGGATAGGGACAGGTGGCGGGCTCTTGTGAATGCGGTAATGAACCTTCGGGTTCCATAAAATGCGGGGAATTTCTTGACTAGCTGACGACCTGTTAGCTTCTCAAGAAGGACTCTGCTACATGGAGTTAGTTAGTTATATGAATGCGGTAATGAACCTTCGGGTTCCATAAAACGCGGGGAATGTCTTGACCAGCTGACGACCTGTTAGCTTCTAAAGAAGGATTCTGCTCCATGGAGTCAGTTAGTAGGTCAATTACACGCTTCAGAGTGACCACACCATTTTTCAGGCGGAAAATAGCGGAGTTTGCACCATGCGGACCTGAGCTCGATTCCTGGCCAATCCATGTGAGATTTACAGAGTACAAAGTGGCAGTGAGACAGGTCGCTGTCCGAACTGTTCTTCATACTCATCCTCATGCTACTGTAACAGAAGGAGAAGCGGGAGAAGCCCGGAAACCTTCAAATAAACCAGACTTTTCCAGAAATCGAAAGCACTGACAAGAAAAATACTTACATTTTTATAGGCTTCAGGGTGTTTACAATCCCCTATAATATTGTTCACTATCTGCATTTACAGTAAAGATAACATCAGTGTCTGTACATTCCTTTACTTATAAATTCACAGTATATCGCAAGTCATAGATCTAGTCATAAGGAATTTCTTCGTGATTCAATTTTTTTTTTTCCACACGGAGGGAAATAACAGGCCCTAAACCATAGGGCGTTTATTCCTAGCAAGTACCATGGTCGGTGTAAATATATATGGTAATTAACTAATACAGCACACCATTAATAATTTAACAGCAAACACATTATACAGAAATTAGTGTTTGTAGTTTTCAAAGTCATGTGTGTTGCTTGAAGTTGAGATTAGCAAGTTTGCGCCATAAGTCACATAAAATGAAGCGGAGTAAATCTGTGCTTAGAGATTACATGTACAGGCCATGCATGAGGGGAGAGTAATCGCAAGATAGCGCGCAGGTGACTGCTGAAGGTTAATTACAACACCACAACACATCGCATCGCGTTAACTACATCCAGGATTGGTACGCAAACAAGGTCAGGCTGTAGGTTCATGTAATGGGGGAGAATTTTCAGGTATAGGCTAATTCCACGTCATAATAGCGTTGTTTATATCGTTATTCTACTAGGGTTTCTTATTCAAGGCCGTGAGTTTCGTGTTACCGATAGCACAACACGTTCGTGCATATGAAATCGTGAGTACGGTCTGGCGCTCGGAAAAACAGAACGGAGATTTAAAACTTTTTTGTATAACACAAACTGCGCTTTAGTTTTTAAGCTACTTAAATACCATCTATGGAAGAATGACTGTTCAGTATCGCGGTACGTACTTCATCCTGAGAAAAATTAATGAATTGGCGGAGGGATTCATAGAACGACGGATGATGGTCCATGACTAACGACGCGGATAATCCTTTGTTCTACTGTGTCAAGGTTAAAGAGCAGATCGAAAAGCGTATCCGAGAGAAGAAAAGAATCAGCAGTAATAAAAATTAGTCTAAAATAAACGCTCGTCTTTGAAAGAAAGATAATCACATATTCAGACACAACCAAAAACATTTTACTTCAATGGAACTAGAAAACTTACGTATCGCTGGGGGAAAAAAAATAGATTTAAAATCAGTGCTATCAACTAGACAAATAAAATTCGTCTAACTACTGTACGAGAGTTTTTGTCAAATCTGAAACAAAACTGTCTTTAATGTTTTACTTGGAGCCAGAATAGCATAGCGTGTTTCAATTCTCAGAAAGGCCAAGAAGGACGGGTTTCGAAGCCAAATCAACCTCCTATTCAAAGTGTACACGGTACCCTTTCCTCGGAGGTAAAGCGGCTGAGGCGTGAAGCTGACCACTTACCTACATTTACTGCCAAGTTTAAGGATGAGTGGAGTGCCATGTGCCTTCAATACGTGCACAAGGAAAATTTACTTAATTCGTTTTTTTACTTAAATTTGCACAGGCCTAGAAGTAAATGATTGGACTTATTTTTGTTTCCTGTGTAGAGGTTATTTTCTTACTTTCATGAAATTTATTGAAAAGGGGTAGAATATAGGCCAACAGTACCCTTGATAACACTGCCTTGTCGGAGAGGTGAAATTAACATGCAGCAGCCAGCCCTTAAAATATGAAGTTAGCAGACGTCTTGACAAAATTCCGACAGGGCACCTCTGTTGAATGTCCGGATCATTAAGAAGTAAAATGACGTCCTCTAAATCAGCGGTCGCCAACCGGTGGTCCGCGGACCACTGATGGTCCGCGAGAAAAGTTTAGTGGTCCGTGGATAAATTTGGACATTATTTGCAATTTTTATATTTATTATACTTATTTCAAACAAGCAGCAACAAATATCACACTAATTATTTTGTTATAATTAAACAAGTGCATTTCATATTAATAAAATGGAAATTTGATGATCATTATTTTATAGATGTTTGTACCTTTTTAAAAAAAATTTATGTTAGTGGTCCGCGGGATTCAAAATTGTGAGTTTAGTGGTCCGTGAGGTCCGAATGGTTGGCGACCGCTGCTCTAAATTATGCATAAAATGTGGCTGGAGAGTCACTTCCTCAAATGTTGTCCTTAGGGTACGGTAGCAACAAACAAAAAGTACATCACAGAGATCTGTCGAATATCCAACCCTATGATATAAATAAAACTCCCTGGTATAATTGTGAAGCAAAGTTTACTGCTAAGTTGTTTTCTTGTTCCCTTTAATAAGGACTTCCTTTATATATCAATATAAAATTTGCTGAAATTTCAGCTTGTTGATTGAACATTTCCAATTTCTAGCCACAGCGATTATCCACTCTTCAAATGATCCATATTCTCTAAACAAAGATGGCTCCAGTATTATGATTTCACCGGTCACATTTCCGTCACATGACAGGCCGCCAAAATATTCATGCCTTACTATACCAAAACACTGCAACCTTCTGCATTAACCGTTACTTATCGATTACTACCAATTATAGTTGATAAAAATCGAGCCCGGATATGACTCATTCACTCATCAAATTTCATCTATTGGAATCAGGTTGTGCTAACTCCATGTATCACATGTTTTCCTCAGAAGCTAATAATTCCTCATCTATTCAAGAAATTCCCTGCATTTTATGGAAACAGAAGGTTTATTACCGTGTTCACAACAGCACGCCATTTGTCCCTATCCTAAGCCAGATCAATCTAGTCCACGCCCCCGTCTTATTTCTTGAAACGTCGACACTCGGCTTCTACAATCGATCAAGCCCGATGCCTAAATTGTTATTCATCCCAAGGTCTTACTTAAAACAGGCAACAGCCTTTCTCAGTTACAAAAAACAAAACTATTTCTTCGGCCTCGGCGTATAAGTCACAGAGAACAAAGTCTGCCTCGATTATGGAGACCTATCACGGCGAGATATGATAAACGAAAGCACATGTTCAAATAATGTGTCTGTTATTTATGTCCGATGTTAACCAAAATCGCAGTGTGTCAATAAATTTTAGTCAACATCCCAAATATGAAATTTCACGAAAATCCTTTGTGTAGGAGTCGCATGATATCTGCGGATTAACAGACAGGGATAAAAAAGCTAATAGTCGATTTTCGTAATTTTGTGAAGGCGGTTAAAATCGATATGACTGGTTATTGCGGTGGATGTGTCTCTTCGGCGGACCATATCAATGAAGCCCGCGAACCACTAGGGGAGTGCGGATCATACATTGGTAATCTCTGATCTAGAGAAAACTATGGGCCTCAGAACTCTGAAATGAAGTCCTTAGTATCAACCAATCGGATGTGGTGACCCGAGATGGCGCTGGAAAGGATGAAATCGATACGTAAAGTCGGACCTGGACTCGGTCTAATTTTACATATGGATAAGAAGAGACGCAAAGATGCCTTGGCGTATACAGAGATATGGACCTGCGGCTGACGTCAAAGGGGTAGTGAATACCATGAATAGCCGTTCAAGGACATTAGATGTAATGCAATTCCAAATACTCCAACCTGAATACAATTTTCTCACTCTCAGTATTAAAAGACTGTGCTGATATAAAGGAATTAATTTACTCAGTTCTTATATAATATTTACAAATTAATTATTTTCACGAATGTTTCTGGAAGGTACACCTATAAGAAGAGGGGTATCTAACGAAATTAAATCAGATACCGGGACTTTAAACCAAATAATCGCCTTTTTTATGAATTCGAATACAAACTTTTTTTATTCAGAGGAAGTTTGAAAGCCAAGATCAAAAGTTTGGAACTTTTCTAAGCAAAGTAGGATCATTGTAATCTTTACATATTCTAACATGATAATGCAGAAAGAGGCCCCATCCCAGGATCCCCGCCTGCGATCCATAGCCAATTTATAATACGGTTCTTAGCAACACCCATCCGGCAAAATAACCTGCAGCTGCTCAAACAGGAAGAGTTTCTTAACAATGTAGCCAACTTTCGCAAGTACAGCAAAGTTACGGATCAAGTTTAAGCAGTAACGTAACGAAAGGTCGCTTCGAAAATCGCAGACCCGTAACAAGGAGCTACAAATACAAACATGGCAATTGCTGTTATTTGCGCGTATCTTCAGCTGAATGTAAAACTATAAGAAAGCTGCTTCAGTTGTCATAAACTTACCTGAGGTAAAGGTAAAGCAATCCCATTACAGGCCTGGACAGGCCCTTGGGGTTCCAGGAGGTTGAGGCTCCCAGATTTCTAGACAATTAGCATATGAAGGTGGTACGGTTGTCAGCCCTACGCACCGGCCGCCTTTACACCCCAGGAAATATTCCCGGTACTCATTTCTGTTAGAGGCTGAGTCGACCCCAGGGCCATACTGCGACCGAAACGATTATGTCAAGGAAAAATTCCAATGACACCATCGGGAATCGAACCCGCGACCTTCCGGTTTGTAGCAAACTTACCTGAGACCGTTTCAAACTATAAGGGAAATTGGAATCTTCGTTACTGTCAGAAAGTCGTAAAGTCAGGGCAAATAGACGATGTGGTTACGAAATTTTGACCTGCAGGGTAGTACTGTAAACAATTACAAGCAATCAAAAGTTTAAAAAACCAACATTTGCACTGTATTCTTACAAGTAAGTCATTTGACTTACTTGTAAGAATACAGTGCATATGTTGGGTTTTTAAATTTTTTATTTGTTATCATAATGCACGGTGAATATAACGTGAAATTACGAGAAGTAAGTTAATTTGACAGGACAAAATAATCAATACATATTCATCGATTCCGTATTTTCATGAGATTGTTAGGGGGGATACTGATGCGTCTTCTGCAACCTATCGTACCTACCAGATAAAGCTTCCGTTTTCGGGGACACGATAAAATGGGCACTATACTCGTATTAGCAGTATTATAACCAACAAATACACTTTTTGTATTTCTGTTACACTTTTACCCTACATATGTTTCGGCTGTGGTCCAGCCATCATCACGGTACACTAGTAGGTTCACTTCACTGGCACTGGTTCATTTGGTATTATCACACGTCATCACAATGTTTCTGTAGCTTCTGTTCACTCACAATTGCAAATTGTGTTCGTCTTACGTTAAAAGCTTGAGGTGCAATACTTTGTAGATCTAAAGCAGCATCTCGTTGGTAGTAGTTAAAATATTAAAGTTTATTAATTATTAAAAATGTTTTTTGAAACTGCTGGCAGATGGTTTTTTGGATGTTGACATCCGCGTCCTGTTGTTGCTAGTGTCTTGTTGTGGCTGTGACTCTATATATTAGATTCACGTTGTAATGAAAAGGAAAAATGAATAATGTAATTCTCAGACAAAATATTTCATATAAGAATATAAGAATTTCATAGGCTTGTGAAGACAAAACAGGCGCCTGATAAAGGTCTAGTGTGCTTGCGTGTTTTTGTCTATTTCTTCCTTCCAAAATTTAATTACTTATCCTTTACCGTATTTATTTCCGATTTCATCCTTCCTTTCTATCTTTCCGTCTTCATTTCTTCGTAGTTTATTTAACGATGCTCAGTAAATCACTCTATAAACTACAGCATCTAATGATGAATCTGTATAAGGAGCGGCAGAATGTGGGAAGGAAGCGCTAGTGATCTAGCGTAAGGTATTATGCAGTCATTTTCCTAGGACTAAGGAAAACCACGAAGAAACTCGGTGTACCGGCCGAGTTTCTAAACAGAAACTGCCTAAACAAGTCACATATGTTACCGCTTGATTCGGCTTCCTGGGTAAAAATGTTTGTTCGTTCCTGCACATTGTCAACAGGTACTTTCGTGTATATTTATCAGAATAAACTGAAATATGATCGGGCCGTTTCGTGGCTCAGGCGGTTAGAGTGAATCACTGTAGTCAGGGCCGTGTCGTGGCTCAGGCGGTTAGAGTGAATCACTGTAGTCAGGGCCGTGTCGTGGCTCAGGCGGTTAGAGTGAAACACTGTAGTCAGGGCCGTGTCGTGGCTCAGGCGGTTAGAGTGAAACACTGTAGTCAGGGCCGTGTTGTGTCTCTGACGGTTAGAGTGAAACACTGTAGTCAGGGCCGTGTCGTGGCTCAGGCGGTTAGAGTGAAACACTGTAGTCAGGGCCGTGTCGTGGCTCAGGCGGTTAGAGTGAAACACTGTAGTCAGGGCCGTGTCGTGGCTCAGGCAGTTAGAGTGAAACACTGTAGTCAGGGCCGTGTCGTGGCTCAGGCGGTTAGAGTGAAACACTGTAGTCAGGGCCGTGTCGTGGCTCAGGCGGTTAGAGTGAAACACTGTAGTCAGGGCCGTGTCGTGGCTCAGGCGGTTAGAGTGAACCACTGTAGTCAGGGCCGTGTCGTGGTTCAGGCGGTTAGAGTGAAACACTGTAGTCAGGGCCGTGTCGTGGCTCAGGCGGTTTGTCACCGGCTTCTCACCGCAGATGCCTCTGTTCGAACCCAGGCCTTTGCACGTGGGATTTGTAGAGGACAAAGTGGAACGGTGACAGACCTTTCTCCGAGTACTTCAGTTTTCCACCGTCAGTATCATTCCACCATGCTCCTCATTTACTCATCTCTCACTGACGCAAAACAATGTCAGCATTAAAAAAAGAAACAGAATGACATGTGACCGGTCCAGCTACATGAAGAGCCTTATACTGTATAGCCTAGCTCGCATGCGCTTCATATGAATTTCCGCCCTTACTGGGCGTGGAACAAGAGTCTTTCAGGTAATTCATACTATGAAACCTTTGCAAGAAGCTACTTTAAGAATTTTTTCACGTTTAACATAACCTTCCCTGATCGGACAGGGTACAAACATAACAAAGATTGATGACCGGAAATAGCTTGGACACTAGCTCTTCCTGACAGATGCATTGGTAACACAAGGATCGTCCTTTTTTAAAAGAAATAATACAGTTTTCTATGCATATCTTCAGCGGGATGTTTAAGAAATTGCATGAAATTTGTAGTTAGAATTTTCTGCCCAATGCCTGGGAGTGTCTCTACTAAAGGGCTATTTTCCTTAGAGATAACACACTTCTTAAAATTCCTGTTATTCATAGGGCCACATGCTTTCTCTTTTATGTTTCTCTTACATGAAGAATAAAGGTGCTCGTTCATGGTCTGATGCCTATCGACAGCAATAAACCCCTGTAAATTTATACGTCCCTTTGCAGCTTGTAGCAGACCACTGGGGTCGTACTGCAATATAAGTCCCTGCCGTCTCTTTAGTGCAAGTAAGAGCCAATGGGCCGTGAGCATTACACATGCTATAGGTACAGAAGTAACAGTTTTATTCACACTGCCAACATCGTTCCTTTCTCTTACACTATGTCGTTATTCCGTTAGAGTACATATATCAGTAGCTTTACTTTCCCCCATCTTTATTGAGATCCATTTCACATATGTTCGATTCCGTATTCCAGCCAGGCAGGCGTTCGATAATACTGCCCACAAGCCACTATGCCAAGGCGTAATACGGGATGCAATATATAACTCGCGTTTTCTGAACACAAAATGCAGCCAACCTTATTCAATATATATCTTATACTTTATAAGTCTTGGACATAACAAATATCAATTAGAATATAACCTGAATCACTGTCAAACACCACATCCAGGCAGTTCCCTTATTTTAGGAATTTGCCTTATGGTGGACTCTCTTAACCGACGCTCACTTTGTTTCGGAAGCTTTGATTCTGAACCGGAAGTAGAAAAGAGTAATGAATTTGGCGACTTGAGTATTATTATTAATATTATTATTATTAGTCGTAGTAGTAGTACGTTTCCTCTTGTCACAGACATTTTCTCCCTGGTGCTTCTTCTCTTGAACCAACGGCGATCCCCACCGCTCAGCTTCAAGTTTCAGACTGCAGTACTGTCCGTATTATGTATAATGTTCCAAGTACAGCTGTCTTTTGTAGTAAATCTATTGAATGTTTCCCTGGTGTGGATTCCAAATTCTTCTTTAACCCTTCTGTTACTCTCCCGGTGGCTGTAATTATTACTGGTATGAACACGAACTTCATGTTCCACATTCGCTGTATCTCTATACACACACTCTTGTATTTTAATTTCTTTTCTGCTTCCTTTTACGTCACATTTCCTTCCGTTGGTTTTGTCACATCTACCAGTACGCATCTTTATTATTATTATTATTATTATTATTATTATTATAGTAATTATTAGCCGATCCCAGTGGCCGCGCGGTCTAGGGCGTGGGTCTGCGGCCGCTCGCTTACTAGAATTGTGGGTTCAAATCCCACCTAAGGCATAGATGTCTGTCTCTTGTGAGTGTTGTGTGTTGTCAGGTAGAGGTCTCTGCGACGGGCTGATCACTCGTCCAGAGGAGTCCTACCGAGTGTGGTGAAGCCTCAAAAAATGAGGCGGCCTAGGCCGCCAAGGGGCTGTCGAGCCATTAAAAAAAAAAGTAATTATTATTATTGTGTGAGAAAGTAAGAGGATAAGATAAATTTCATGGCTAGGATCCTTCTGATTTGTCCTCTTTAACCCTTCTACAACGCTGGAGTTTAAATCCCAACTGCTGCCCAGGACGGAGTGATTTTAAATTTATAGTACCCTGAAATGCATTTACAACGGTGCGGTGCACACAGGCCAGCAGCGTGGGAAGGATTAAGGGTCGTTACAGTGCACTGGAAAGTTAATTAGAGAAGTAATACAATGACGGCGGATACCGTGGCAAACTCTGCAAGTGGAAATAAAAACTTGATAAAAAAAAATTGGATGACTTGAAACCCCTAAGAATAAGCTTGGATATAAAGCTTAAAGAAATACGGTGTGAAGAATGCAAACGGGACTGAAATGTCTCAGGGTGTATTCCAGAGGCAGGTTCTTTTATACACGACAATGAAGCACTGGGCTTTCCACAAAACGCATAAAATTCTTGACCATCTGACCCACTATCACTTTCTCAAAATAAACTCTGCCCCATCGACTCATTTTATTTTGTCCAGCCTCCCAATTTTGGAAAAATAATATGACAATACGTATAAAAATGTCACATAATATTTTACGGAAGTTCAATTAAGTTTTTAAAGGCACTAAAAGTAAAATGATATGCAAATTTTGTACCAAACTAATTTGTTTTAAATAAATTCAGGACTCATGAACCTTCATTTCCAAAACAATATTCTTCATGAAGAACAATAACGTTGCTACACAGTTGCGTGCATCCAGCATCCACACAAAGTTAGCAATTACGTAACAACATTTAACATATCAAAGAGGAAGTTCTCAGAAAGATCCTTTAACCGTAGAGGCACTTGAATAAGAATACGGCCTACTTCTAAACAGCAACGACGAGGGTTGAGTAACGAAACCATCAGCATTAATAATATGCAGATTTTCTGCCTGCCTCTGTGGCGGTTCATTATACACTTCCGGTGGCTCATCCTAAGCACTAAATGAATTCAGTGTCGCTGGCTGTAGAACAACATGCTTCAGAATTAATTACGTGCAACGGGCGTTAACTGAGAACTTGCGGTCGTGAGGTATGCGTCAGTCCGTCTGTACCGCTCTCTTGTTTATTCACCCAGAGAACCAGCTTTCTTCTACATTTTCATTTATCCAAATAAGCCACTACATCACACTAACAGGCATAGTTATAAACAGATAACAGAATAATTACCAACGGGTTTTAGGCGCTCTCGAAAAGCAATTGCAAAAAGCGACCATTAGCTTTATCATATCTGTCCGTCTGTCCATCATCATCGAAGCACTCGACACCCATAGGAGAGATTTTTGTGAAAACTGATATTATAAGCTTTTAAAAAAATTTTGTCGGCATATTCCAAATTTCGTTAATATCGGCCAAATACAATACAAAATTTACATGAAAATTTACGTTGGTTTGTGACTACTTTGTTTACTATCGTTACCATGGTTACCAATGTTAAAAACACAACCACTGTTTTCTTGTTGCATATTCACCTTGGTTGCCAAGATTGCCAATTTTACTATGTTTAATGTGGTTACATTTGTTACCATGGTTATATTGTTTACCATGGTTACCAGTGTTCCTCGTTTGCTACTGCTACGCATATGCACAACATGGCTTACATTTTGCGGACATTTTACAACTTGTTTCATAAATGGAATTTTTTTTATCTATTTTTAATGTTCAATTATGTAAATATCAGATATAACACTCGTAGGATAACAGAAGTGACCTGAATATTGATCGAAGCTATCGTAACACTTCACATGATTCTATTGACTCTAATTTACTACTTTTAACAAAGTAAAAACAAACTTCTTGCAGGCAGCAGAGTCCTTATTCAGAAGTAGACAATTATTCAGATGTTTATTAAATAAGTGGCTATATTCCCCCCTCCCCCCATGGAGCAACAGCCCTTGGTGGGCCAGAGCCCCCTCATTATCAAGGCTTCACGATCACACAATTTAGACACATCACACTCGGTAGGACTCCTCTGGACGAGTGACCAGCCCGTCGCAGAGACCTCTACCTGACAACACACAACACTCACAAGAGACAGACATCCATGCCTTAGGCGGGATTCGAAGCCACAATCGCAGCAACGAGCGTCCGCAGACCCACGCCTTAGACCGGGCGGCTACTGGGATCGGTCAAGTGGCTGTTATAAGAAATCTAATTTCTTTTACCAGCTCAGAAGGAATCACCATTAGGCCTTAATTTCAGCCAGCTGAATCTAGTCCAGAACCACAAGGTCTACTATTTAAGTATGCTATAACACAGTCAGTTTAAGTCTTTATCCACAGTAATATCTTCCCTTCAGGTTTTGCATCTAAAAGTTTGCAATGCACTTCTCACCCCCCCCCCCCCCCCCACATGGGATGCTCTGTTCTTAACGCATGTCACCAGCAATAAAGGCAGGGGTCAACAAATTTTCTAAAAAAAAACTAGGAGCCATCTCAATATTCTAGGCGCCGGAAGGGTGACATGAAGCAAGTTCCATACTGAGGACCCAAAAATATTAGGTGCTATTGTACAAAAACTTAATCGCACTGGCGACCTAGCGCCCGGTATTTGTGCACCCCTGGATGAATATTTTAATACTTATACTCCACCATGTTTTACATTGCTTATATTTGTATACATTATTTTATAATATAAAGTTCCTTCCGAAGTCCATTACACTTCAGAAGTTACGGTGTCATTACAGAGGAAAATATTTCAACAGCTTTACGTGCCCAATACGAGACATACTCACTAAAATTTAAAAAGAAATCCGTTGAGAAATAAACTAGTCTACATGTTTCTTTCGCTTAATCTAAATTACGGTTATACTAGTGGAATTCCCTTTTAGAATTCAAAGGAAAATTGTGATATATCCGATCTATATCTATGTATTGCATAGACAATGTTCCATTGATCAGCTTTTATACATTAGACACCTTCAGGTTTATGATTTAACTGAATGCCCACACTGTGAATTTTAATATTTTTGGGAAGATATATTTCTAGGATAATAATAATAATAATATTATTATTATTATTAATATAGCCAAGAGGTACTTTTTGTCGATAAAAGATGAAATTCTGCTCTTCCATCCACTTTCATTCTCGCTAATTTTAACTTTAATTTATCTTCTAAAGTCACAATAAACTTTTAAGAGACTGAAAATTGCCTCCTTCATATGGTGTAAAAACTGTTAGCTTAAAAGACTAAACAGATGGAGAAGTAATTTTTCGGCTACAGTCTATACATTAGTACCAAAAATAATACCAAATTACACTTGCATTCTGATGCAGTTTATTGCTGCCATCTTGTGGCGATAACTTAGACAACCAAACTTTTCATTTATTTTCCATGGAAACAAATAAAAAACAGAGGAACAAATACTCAGAGGAATACAGTATCCTAAATTAAATGTGAAATGGATTAAAGTCGATAATTTTATCCCTGTTGTAATAGTACTTACAGTTAATAACGGAAATGTTTATATATGCATATATATATATATATATATATATATTCATCTAGGACAATCATATTGATAGTCCTACGGAAATTCATGTTGTGTTGAGTTTTAAATGGAGACATTCAGAAAGTACGAAAGTAAATTTGAAAGTTAAAGCCAAAAAGATAATTAGAAAAATGCAAATGAGATTTAAAACAATAGAAAATAGAGAATAAATTATAATGTTAAAACTTGTGAAATTACAACGTAAGAGAAAATGTATTACCAAACCTTTGTGAACTATCTTGTGCGACAATGCAGATACCTGCTGAAGAACAGTAGCGAACACAGAGTACAGAGCAGGTGTAAAAGAAGAAAGTAAGAAATGTGGAAAGGAAAGATACAAGTGACAAAGTACATTAAACCCCTTCCAACCAAAAGCAGAATTGATGGAAGGAGAAGTTTCTTTATATAAGGTTTGGTAAAAGACGCGAATAACAAAGTTCTTGTTGGGGTGTTTAACGTTTTGCCCAACTTCTTGTTCAGACAATCTCTCTCCTTCTCTCGTTCTAAAACATTTCTCTAAGAAAGTCTTTGTTCGCCATGATATACCTTTAAATGTACGCAACTAACATTGTTTATAACAAGACGGTATACTGTACGTAAATACTTGTTTAAATGTAACAGATCAAAAGTTATAAGAAGGAAATAAAGCTATTCGTTCTATAAATAAAGGAAATACTTCAGTGAGCTTGAAGATAGAATTAGAAATATGAGATACATTACAAAACACGAAGAGTGGAGTATTCAATTAGACTAAATACAATAAGAGGCTTTATCCACAGCTATTTTCATTCTATTCGTCAATTGCAGGAGGAACTTAAAAAGTAGATAGAGAGTTACATTCATTCTGTAGTCTGTCTTAAGACAGGTCCGTAGCCTCTTCCAAAGCGAGTTCTCCACAGTGTGCGATCTAGTGTTTCCTCTTTTAATTTTCCAGTATCTTCTCTTTTACTTAAGCTCATCCAGTACGTGTTCATATATACATGGATAGTTAGTGTAATATACCCCAAAAGTATGACAACTTTGAGAAAGGTACTTCAAAAATTACGAACATAAATATGTCCCTGTACATACAATAAAGGCATATAGGTGGAGCAGAAGTCTAGTTCCACTCATACTTAATTTCGGCTTTAGATGAAGGTGCGTGGTAAACCTCAGGCCCTGGCCGATTTTCCCCTGGAACAGAACCCTGGTATCCACTGAATAGGAGGTTAAGTGGGCCCCACAAGCGGTGCGGAAGTTTTGGAGAAGTGAAAAATCTCTAGCTCCAACCGGGATTCAAGCTGCGAATCATCCAGCTCCTAGACTAGTCACTATATCGACTGAGCTAACCCAGCTCAAAAACTTTTTTTGACACTAAAACTCGAAATAGCATACGTGACGTCCGAAGGACCCTAGCCGCTCGGGTAATAGTAAATACAAAAAATGGTTGGTGAATTCGGGTTTCGAACCAGGCACCTTAGTGGTTAACTAACACTCACCGTCAGCAGCTTGACAGTGCTCCTTTAGGTGAAGTAAAGACCCTGTGTGGTGCGTAATTTGTAATTATTTGTATTACACAGCACCACCGGGTGGGCTAGAGCCACCAACATCTCGGTTAACAGCCGAAAACGATAACCGATTGCGCCATGGAGGCTTATACCATTGGAATCGATCTACGATCGCCTGCTCCGTGGGCGGTCCCTCTATGACTGTGCTACTGCAGACAACAAAGTTACGCCAATACCAACCCTGAAACTAGCATATATTATCCTGCCTTCCCCGTTCAGCAACACAACTACACCTATTAACACACCAGCCTTACAATTATAAAAATAACACACTTGTTTTACCAGTTGTTTTGTATTGGTGTGACATTCAGTCTCTACTTTAAACGAAAGAACGTAACTTATAAAGCAATTTGAACGTTACAATTTTCCTTGTGCTTAGGTATTTAAGCGGAAAGCCATAAATACGTATGGGAGAGTGAAAGTTTAGCTCCACGCTTTCTTAGACTCAGCACTATACTGAGGTAACTGGTTACCTTGAGGCCCCGGTCGATTTACTCTCTAAATAGTCCCGTATAACAATTGGATAGGAGGCTGATTGGCCTCAAGACCCCGTCTGGACTCTGCGGCGTTACGAAGAAAACAACGATATGTTGATGGGCACACACGTGGACAGCCCGTATACTAAAATCCAAACCTGGAAGACAGTTTTAAGAAAAGTGCGTCGTAAACTGCAAACACAACAGCTAACACACTAGCGTTGGCCGTGCTACGGCTCAGGCGGTTAGTAGCCGGCCTCTCACCGCGAAGGCCTGGTTCGATCGCGGGTCAGTCCGTGTGGGATTTGTGGTGGACAAAGTGGCGCTGGGACAGGGTTTTCTCCCAGTACTTCGGTTTTCGCCTTTCAATTTCATTCTATCGGTGCTCCATTACAAAGAAAAACGAAAAGAAACTAATCATCTTCATCACAGTGTTGCACAATAAGCCTCAAGGCTGCGGTGCGTCCGTAGCATCTGCTGCGGGGCCCTACACCACAAAAACCACCAGTGTTACAGTTGCAAAATATTACACTTACTTGACCAGTTGTTTTGTATTCGTATAAAATTCGGTCTTTACTCTGAAGGATGAAAAATTACAAATGTCTGAGAGCCAAATAAAGGGTACAAGTGTCCATGTGTTTAGTTAATTAATCACCAAGTCATGAAGACGTATGTGAGAATAAAAAAACTAACTCCACGCTTTCTTAAGCTCACCTCTGTGTTTTTACGAACGGTCTGCTTCACGCCCTGCCCTCTTCGCGGTGTAAATGAGATCTGCGCTCTTCTGGGATGTTACGCAGCGTAGACTGGTAGTTAGTTACTGACTTTCCGGGACTACCTATGGGCCCCATCTTCTTCTTGGAGTGTTTGACCTTGAAGATGCGACCGAGAGTTTGTCCCGAAACGTCCGTAACAAAGTTCCGATCTACGCTGCGTAAAATCCCAGTAGAGAGCAGATCTGCCCAAGTAACCTTTATGTAGGAGGCTGAGTGGCCTAAGGACTGGGCTGTATGATAAATATGCATGACTGGTGGAAAGATACTGATAGGGAAACCCCGAAACGCCTGTCCCAATGCCAGTTTTTTCGCCATATCCCACATAAACTGGCAGAAGATACAACCCGAACCTCCGCGGTGAGATGCCAGCGACAAGTGACTCTAAAATTCAGTCTATTGATAGGGTCAAATGAGGCTTACCTCTGTCTTGAGCCGTCATGAGACTCGAAGACAGTGTCTGTCGCAGCTTGCTGAGGGCCGTACCAGACTCACTGCCAGGGTCAGATGAGCTGGGCGCTCCCTCGTTCGTAGTCACCATCTGCAAGAAACAAAACGACAGATGTTACGACCAATAAGACATATTATTCATTACATTTATTATTTCATGTGCTCTAATGATGTACGGATCCTCAAGTAATCGTTTTGTATTAATTAATTAATTTTCAGTCAAAAGTTATGTATTGGAGCAATGGTCTGATATAACTGATTTGGGTACAATTTAGCGTGGAATGTAAACTAGATATATTCGTTCTTCTGGGATGTTACTTCTTCGACTGCCTAACCTTTGAAGATGGGACCAATGTGTTGTCTCGAAACGTCGGTAACTAACTACCAATCTACACTGCGTAACATCCCAGAAGAGTGAAGATCTCATTCACACCGCGGCGCAAGCCTGAAATCAAGAACGACTGTAAACTAAACATGTAACTCCAAACATAAAGGACGCATAAATTGTAATTTCAGTTGTTTGTGACACAATAAAAACGGATGTTTTTGGTGTTAAGTGTTACTGCAGACTCAGGAAAATAATTACACAACGGACAACACGTTCCGTGTGAAAGCTATCGGCATACATCAGGAAAAATTGCGGAAAACTGAATCACACAACAAAAAAAGTTTCCACGCCTTGCTGTAGCGTGTGCAACATCTTGTCAGCAGTGATTCACGAAGATTCCCGAATTTACCAATAGAAGAGACATGTTTTCCGAAGCCCAAGTTGCCAGGTACCATCAAAATAATTTGTGTTGAGCCCTTTATTTGATATATGTAATTCAAACCGGAGCTCCTTATTGTGTTGAACTTGTAGAGTTTGTTATTCAGAAAACATGGACGACATACAGTAAGCACCTACAATTTAGTGTTAACTTAGAGAAGCAAATAACACAGATCCTCTAGTAGTCGCTAGTAAAGAGATTGGTCTAGAAGTAAATTCTGAGAAAACTAAGTACATGGTCATGTCTCGAGATCATAATGCAGGACAAAATCACAACATAAAGATAGATAATAAATCCTTTGAAATGATGGAACAGTTCAAATATTTGGGAACAACCCTAACAAATCGAAATTCAATTCAGGAAGAAATTAAGAGCAGATTGAAGTCGGGGAATGCTTGCTATCATTCGGTGCAGGATCTTCTGTCTTCCAGTATGCTATCCAAAAATACAAAGATTAAGATTAAGATAGTTCTTAGAGAAGCAGTGGAGTTAGCAACAACTGCAGACGGTAACAGACAGAAAATTTCAAGAATTTCAATGTAACCTACAAAGCAGGGTCTGGGTAGTTACAAGGTGTTACACAGAAGTGTTATGCAGACGATAACTTCCAGAGGTGATTGACAGGTTTATGATTCTGCCGAGCACCAAACTCTGATGTCTAGCCGTCGGATATCAAGAGACATAAGCCGGTCATGCACCCACATAGCTGTCCCAATGTCTAATTAGCAGAGTTATGGCCGATGTCGCCAGCCCACCAAAATGATAATGGTAATGAAATTCCATTTGCACTTTAACAGGTGGTAATGGATTGTCGCTCCTGGCATGTTACCATGTCAGGGTTACAAGGCGCAAATAACTGATAATCATCTTCTATCGCGTAACTGTTACAATGATGACTATTAATTAAATAGGGGGAGGTTTGATGGCTTGGTTATATTGATGGTAAACAGAATGTTATACGTAAACTAAAACAACAGTGTTTTAAAGTCAGAAAAGTGTATTAATTCACCGTCTAACTTATATAATACTATTGCTTTGTGAGTGAGTCACAACCTGGAACTCAGTTAAAGGGAAAATGGGCTGATTCGCGCATGCGCACAGTAGCACATCCTCCAGTTACTGTGTTCAGCCTTCACAGTTTTGCTTTACTTCCTACTGTGCAGCGGTGTACGTATCTGAAGTTTCGAATATGAAGCAGTGTAAAGAAGATATTCTAATAGATAACATTCATCAACCAACTGCACTAATTAAAATTTATTTAACACTTTAAGATTGCCCTACATATGTTTCGGTCACGGGGTGACCATCATCAGGGGCGTCGTACGCACGTATGTGCACTTCACTTCATGCTGTCCACTGTCTACTATATAGTAAAGAGTGAACAGCGTGAAGTGAAGTGCACACACGTGCGTACGACGCCCCTGATGATGGTCACCCCGTGACCGAAACATATGTAGGGCAATCTTAAAGTGTTAAATAAATTTTAATTTGTGCAGTTGTTGGTTGATGAATGTTATCTATTACCAAAATGCACGGTGAACAAAAAGTTAAGATATTCTAAAATGAACTGAACGGTTGTGCTTTAATGAAGAATTCCAAAATAGTGTACCGGAGCAATATTATTGGTACAACCTGATACAGCGTACAGCAATGGACATGGGACGCGATCGGATGGTAATAAAGGATTCTTCATGAATGAATAATACAAGAATTATTTTCAGATTTCCAGATTCAAATAACCTCCATGCGAAGTGTTTTTAGGAAAAAGGCTGCCATAAATATCGGCCATCATTAATAACAGAATTAAGTTACCACAAGACGGACGTGCGGATACAGGCATACACATCTTTACTGCATAAATTCCTAACACTGGCGTCCTGGTGCACTGTTGTATTACCGATAATACGCTGTAGGCTCTCCCAAGGTTATATTACTGAAAAATGCGCTGTATATCTCAGCGTAAAGTCCTGAAATGCTTATATCCGGGCTAAATAAAATCCACATTCCTTCGAACAAGTTGGAGTACCTTGGAATTTGAATTCGGCAGAGCGTCTTTTCGTGGATTTTCTGGGAGATCGAAGAACTGACATCCGCGTACTTCAGAAGTCTTCCACTTCTTTTGACATGTAACACAGAACCAGACACGAATGTTGTTTTTTCCAAATTATATAAATCATTCTCAGTCGGAACTGCTTTATTAAAACTCAAGGTAAATTCCCTCTTATTTCGTCATACGTTTGGCCATCTTGTCCTTCCTCGCTGAGCCCACCATCTGGCAAAAGACGCTCCTAGACAGTGTATTGACTGGAATCGGTCATGAACAATACCAGAAGACGCTAAAACGTCCAGAAAAAACTCGTTATCGTAAGATATACGACCCACTAGCACATTAGTGGAAGGGATATCCCCCCTCAAAACTGGGAATCCCAACCAACTGTGTCACGTGACACCCTTCTCTCCCTCCTGCTTCCAGAAATCTCGCTTCCTTCCCATATTAATCAGAGGCCGCCTACGGACCATTATCGTAACACATAGGCCTATAATCATTCATGAGAAATTCTCTATCGTAAACATTTCGATTGTGACTTACGGTTATCCCCGTATGTTGAGAGAACACTGTTGTTCTTTCTAGAGTGAATATTTTCTATTATGCTACGAATAGACAGTCTTTTAATGCCCTTATTTGCCAGTCTCTTATTTCTGACGGGTAATTATTAATTGCCGATCCCAGTGGCCGCTCGGTCAAGGACATGGGTCTGCGGCCGCTCGCTTCCTAGTATTGTGGGTCTCGAATACCGCCGAGGGCACGGATGTCTGTCTCTTGTGAGTGTTGTGTGTTGTCAGGTAGAGGTCTCTGCGACGGGCTGGTCACTCGTCCAGAGGAGTCCTACCGAGTGTGGTGTGTCTAAAGTGTGATCGTGAAGCCTCGAACAATGAGGCGACATAGGCCCCCAAGGAGCTGTCGAGCCATCGGAAAAAAATTATTAATTACAATATAAGTAGGTTTTAAAACAAAGCGCGAATTATTTCGTACAAAGCAACAGACAATTAAATTTGTGACCTTTTTCCGCCGTGGTCCTTTGGTCCGTTTCGTGACCATAACATGACCCGGTTTCTTCCTCCAGTCACACGCATGTCACGCCGCTACGCACCAATTACATGTGTATTCACTCCCCCGTTTAAACTCCCATTGGCTACAGTGTTCGTGAATAGAAACGTCGGGGACCGCCAGCTGGGTTGCACAACACAGAACAATAAGCCCTTAATAAAGCTCATTGTACAGCTGCTAAAAATTAAGTGCAAAATGTTATTACCGTATTAAAATTCTAACACAATTATTCCGACTTTTTAAGCAGAGTTCATTTATTAATAATGTACATGAATGCTGTAATTTGACTAAGATAATATGTACATGCCAACTGCTTTAGATGGGAGGATAATACTTAAAGGTGTATTAAAGAAATAGGATATTCGGGCGTGAAATGAATTAATCTGATTCAGGACAGGAAAAATTGAAGAACTGTTATGAATGTGGCAATAAACTTCCGGTTGTCACAAATTGCTTGAATATATGAGGAATTATTCTCAAGGACTCTGGTCCATGGAACTGATCACGGAGCAACTCCCGAAGTTTCTCGCTGTGTAATATCCTACATTCCTCACTTTCTTTATCTCTCTTAAGATAAATTATTGCCCTCTGCCAACAGATACAACCTGATCATTTAATTACAGACATGTAGCAAACCGACCAAATTTCTCCAGCCAACAAAAGTCTGTGACGTATATATGATCTTTTGGGTTACGACAACGTGTACTAGGTTGTTACCACTTCTTAGGAGAAATACTCTGCCTCCTTCTACCCGGAAGATGGAGGCAGCAGTTTTCCTCCGAAACCCCTGTAGCCACCTACAAGTGTACGTAGTGTCATAACCCAGCAGATATTCCCTGAAAACCTCAGATCTGAAAGTTCAGTAGCCTTTAGGCGTTGCGGCTTTCTACGAAAAAAAAAACTCGTGTCCAGTTACCCTTTGTCGTGTGATAAGATTTGGAGAGAATGAAAGAAGAAGATAAAGGAACTGAAAGTACAATGGACGACGGAGAATGAACTTTTTCAAGAGCGGGCGAAATGTCAGCGCGAAGTTTCCTGCTATGTGTTTTAGCGCCGGACTGACAGCGACGTCAAAGTTGTGGGGATTAGAACGCGCGGCTGCAACTTGTCCCCCAAACAGAGAAAGACTGACGCTGCAGGACGCCCCCCCCTTCCACCTCCCAAACATCTTGAGACACAGTCGATTGCACATCAGTATTGAGCAGGCCTGCAACTAAAGCCTTCATTTGCGGGCATAGCTCCTCCTTTGGTAAATCGATCTCTCACAATATGAATCAAGCTGACTTTCTTTTCTGAGTGACAAATCTAGTCATCACTCAACAAGTTAGTAAATGTTTTTGATGTCTCTCCGAAAGTGTTATTAACATACATGTAATAATTATAAAGCACATTAAAATTCATTTCCTAACGGCGATGAACATTAAAATTGCGGGCTGCTGGAATATGTCGTCTCCTGGAATATGAGCCTTTCTGGAATGTGTCTTCCCGAAATATGACTCCTGGAATATCTCCTTCTGGAATGCAATCATTTCTGAAATCATACCCTTTTTTGAACATGTCCCCTTCTGGCATACGGCTACCGAAATATGACTCCCTCTGAAATAAGATTCCTCTAAAATATTACCTTCTCTGGAATGTCTTCTTATGAAATATGAATCTTTCTGAAATATGACTCACGACATGTCTCCTCGAATAAATCTCCTTCCAGAATGAATCTTTTTGAAATATAACACTTTCTGTAATATAACTCCTTAAATATGACTCCGTCTGGAATGTCTCTTTCTAGAATATGACATTCTGAAATACGACTCTTCCTGAAACATCTCCTTTGGAACATGAGTCTCTCTGAAATATGATTCCCGAAATGTCTCCTGGAATGACTATTTCTCTGGAATAAAACTCTTTACGAAATACGTCTCGTTCTGGAATATAAAGTTTTACGGAATATGCCTCCAGGATTACGAATCTTTCTGGAATATAACTCGTCCAGGAATACGACTCCGTGTTACTAAACATTTCAGTGGAACACAATGCCTCTATCATAACGGCTGAAATACAGGCACTGTTGCTCCTCCAAACAGGAGGTGACCTTCTTTCAGGCAACACGGCATCACATCACAAAGACACCAGTCTTAATATTAAGTGTATTACACTGCATTCAAAAGAAATTGGATTTAACATATATTAAAACCAAATTGTTAACGTGCCCAGTCCGTATAATAACTAGGCTACGCGTTGCACTTCAGAAGAATCGTCTTACAATTCCTGACAGGCGTAAAATGCTGATCTTCCTCTAAGCGTTTAGACCGGCTCTGGATCCCACCAAGCTTCCTGGGGGGGGGGGGGGGGGGGGGGTAAAGCGTCCGGGGCCTGAATCTGACCACCCACCCGCATGTAGTGCCGAAGTTAAGAATTAGTGGATCTCTCTCTCCTCTTACCTCTGTGCCTTCACAACTCGCACAGGGACAAATTTGTTTTTACCCTATAACATGCAGACAGCACTGTAGCGACTTGTGTGACTCTTAACCCTCATGTACCCGACAAGAGGTCACAGTTCGTGTACTTGCTGTCCGCTGTGACGTATTAAGCACACAGCTGAAGCTGTCTGAACCATTGCTACAGCCTTCCGTATCTGCCCTCATAACGCAACAAAATTGATTTTTCTCACTGGCATACTGTTTTTTATTCGCAGCGGAAATTACACTGCACAGCGACATGCAGACCAGACAGCATTCATTGCCTGCACCGGAGTTTCTGAAAAAGAAACAACGAGGCCAAAAATTGTGATCAAAAATTAACTATTAGCCTAACTTTCGCTTTAAAAATTAAGGCCCAACATTAAGTTTTACCAAAATCCAGTTTATTTACCTGATCAATTTTGGTTTTATTTATAACGCTTAAAGTGTGATTTATTTAAAAAATTCTATACAATACTGGTGCTTATTAATTGGTATATTATAAACACATTTCAAGACACTATATCAATTAAAGAGATTAGGGTCGAAACAGATAGGAAAGTGGGAACTTGTTTATTTATTATTGTACATTTCCACAGGTTTCGGACGAGGGTATATCACACTAAGTTTGCTTCGTGGACTTCACCCAGTCGTCTGGCTATCAAAAATTAAAAGAAGCAATAAAAATAAACAGTAAATAATAAATAAAACACTAAGTTTTTGGGACAGGATCAGTCCCCATCTTCAGGCCACAAAAAGGTTAAGACCTGTTGACAGGGCTACTCCCAGCGTCTGTGCCAAGACAATTGGCACATGAAGGTGGTAATGTTGTCAGCCCTACGCACTTATTTCTGTTAGAAACTAATACGATCCCAGGGCCATAGGATTAAGACAATGAAAAATTCCAATTTCACCATCGAGAATAAAAAACAAGACCTTCCGGCTTGTAGCGCAGTGCCTCAACCGCGTGCCCCCAATTTCCTCTAGTTTTTTTCTTCTTCTTCTATGGCTGGACAGCCCTATGTGTGCCTGGGCCTCCTCGTTTCGTCGAGGTTTCATGATCACACACATTTGAGACACACCACAGTCGGTAGGACTCCTCTGGACGAGTGACCAGCTCGTCGCAGAGACCTCTACCTGACAACACACAACACTCACAAGAGACAGACATCCATGCCCCCGTGGGTTTTTTTTTTTTTTTTTTTTCCTGGGTTTTCCCCTTTGATCCATTTTTGTTCTGTATTAATCCTTTTCGTCCTTTCGGTCTCTAACGGTCCACAACCGTCTTTTACAACACAACACAAACATCCATGCCCCGTGGGATTCGAACCCACGATCCTAGCAAGCGAGCGACCGAAGACCCACGCCTTAGACCGCACGGCCACTGGGATCAGTAATTTCCTCTAATACCATACATGTTTGTCAGCAGAATTTCAGTGTAGGGTATGAAAATAGTCACAGCAAATGAAGCCGAGTAATTTACGCACACTTGAGCGGAAATGATCTCCCTGTTGACGACCAAACCGCTCGAAACATGTAGCAAGACAACAACACAATGTAAATAAATACAACATGCAACAAAATGGATGTACTATGATCGTATGAAAAGACTTTGCCAAATAGAGTCAGTACATTCCTCCGGTGGGGTGAGGTTTTGCGGGCGTTCCTTTGGGTCGATCTTTAAATTCTTTCGCCATAGGGTCTGTTACACGTTCTTTTGCTTTGGTCTATGCTCTCTCTGTGTAGCTCATGGAAATCTTTGCGAAATGCTTCTTCCTTTCTGACATGACAAACATTCTATAAAAGGAGCGACTTTATTGAGGCCTTAAGCGAATTTTCACTGAAAGGAAGACTGTATGATATAGAGAAACCTTGGTAAATTCCTGTGTGTAAGAAAAGGTAATACATGATATCTTACACCAGTTTATGAATTATCATTTGCTGTAATGTTAAAGCTTTTAAACCAATAACACCCTGTAGTTACTTTATGTACCACCAGGCTTAACACTCAGAAAATTTACGTTCTGCCCACACAGTGTATTTATGTGTTTTGTACGGATCTCAGAACAAACAGCGATTATTTCACTGTACAGCATTAACTGACTGATATTTATAAGAGAGACGTAGTGTGTTTACTGCACGGTACGAGTTGGATTGCTAAATATAATTCAGATTAATTTTTGTCCTTAATCGCGGAAGCTCGGCTTCAATCCCAGGGCAGTCCACGTGAGATTTGGGGTGGACAAAGTGGTACTGGGACAGGGTTTTCTCAAAATACTTCTGTTTTTCCCTGTCAGTATCATTTCGCCAATGCTCCACATTCACCTTCATCTACCCATGTTGCTCTGACCAGAAGGACAAAGGGGCGTAGCCTGGGAACCTTCCAAAAAACAATACTCTTCCGGAAATCGGGGATCATTGGGTAGAAGAGTACTTTCACTTTTCTCTCGTTTTAAAGCGTTCATGCCTGTACAGATATAAAATGCTGTTCATGGCCGATCCTCTGAACGATGTTATATCATATTGGCTTCCGAGTCTATCATACTCATCGTTAAATATCCTTAGGGTCGTCATTCTTATGACGATTTGTGGTTCCCGCAGGCAGCAGGTGGTTTCTGTTTAACTCTGATCTCTTACAACCCCTCTCAGATGGATTAAAATTGAATTTTTACCTACATAATTATCGCCGGAGAGTTGTTTTTGATCATTGGCGCCCACTGTTTGCCTGTGGATGGGTCTCCATTGAATCGTCGTCACGATTTGTCGCTATCAGTTGTTGTGTGACGTCCTTTCTAAAGTTATCTACCTCCAACATTTCGACAGTACGTTGCTTTCCGTTTCGCATCTTGGAGGATATGGTTTCCTATCTTGGCACGAAAGCGGAGAATTATGAAGCTTTCATTAATTCCCCAGCCCCTCCAGTCAAATTTTTGTATATTGCTCTAAAATTGGCCAAGGCCGTTTTCTGTCGGACATTTTTCGATTCACCGTTTAAAACCATGTTAACCTTTGACACTACATAAACAATAAAACAAAAAATATATTATTCAGTAATCCATGGACTGATTATCGGCCCTTTATTTTTGAGCATATTTTGAAAATAAATTTCTTCTTTAAATTCAATAAAACTTTTCATTGATCACTGAAGAGTTAAACCTCCGCAACCCAGTGGTAACTAACTGCACCAACTGCTGTAAGAGGAAATTCTGCATTTTGGCACACAAGGTGTTTCTATGCCAATCTTCCATACGATTATCACGATGAACAGCTATTATTCCACTAACTAGTATTATTTTGTTCGTACTTGTACTGGAGAGGCTGAGTGTTCTCTGTGAGGTAGGAACTGAATTTTAAGTCTGCTTTCTTATTACACAGATATCTAGCACCACATATGTATTAGCGTGAGCGTTACCGCTGTTTTCTTCCTCTGCAGAGAAAAAAGTACTTCAAGAATTATCTTTTAAGGTCACCTCATTATGTGTCTGTGTGTTCTCTACATCAATTCTGAGTCACTGACCGTTTCTCACAAAACTGGTTATGAAAATTATTTCATTCAAAGTCACCCCAAATCCGACTTTGAGAACTTCTTACAATAAGTAATAACAACATGGCAGATGGACCTTGAGAAGCGGTAGCGACACTAGCGCCATTTTCTGTTCAGTTCCGAAATTATGTATGTTATTACACCTCGGAAAAATAGATAACTACTGAAAGTGATATTCTGTGGAATATATATATAACAAGACAGGCACCCTGCAAATACTTTCGTTACTTTTCTGATTGATGGCGCTAAATAATAAACTTAAATTCAGGTACATGGAATTTTCTTTGAAGATAGGTCTTAAAATTACAAATACGGCAACAACACGAAAGGTTGAGGTAATATCGGAATATTTAATCTGTAAGTAAGTAACAAGTTTTCACAGAACTAAAATGATGATGACGATGACGATGATGTTAATAATGACGATGACGACGACGACGGTGGTGGTGATGTAAACATATACACAGAACTGTAAATCTATGCACTAGGAAAGTAAGTTTTGGAATTCTGCTCGTAACTCCTGACAGAATGTTTAGAAGAATTTCATGCTTCGAAAGTTTAAGTGTTATAAAATTACTTCTGTGTGTTTCACGTTGTACGTAACCGATAAAACACCAAAGGAATATTTATTATGTCTTTTTAATATACTCTTTATATTCCACCGTCACATTTTCAATCAGGGTAATTACCCAACTCTTCACGTACTGCTGCTTCTCAGTAGGTGTGACAGACTAATTCAAAAGCTAAGTCTTAATTTTTTCACGCTCTTCTGCTGTCTAGATATTGCATCGGTCTCTTTTTAGAAGCTTGTGCTAATACCTCCTGCTTGTAATTACAAGCTACAGCAGCTTCCCTAGACCACATTCTGAGTCGCTCTCTCCATCCTAAGAACTGCTGCAAATATAACGTAAACACTGTTTGACCGTGCATCGCCGATTCAAACGACTGACATATTCATTCTCTCTCGGCTTAACTGCAAAAACTCTTTTCTTCCGGCTGTTGAAAGTCTTTCTTTTCTCCCTACTGTTGAAACTCCTTTCTTCGACTAGAAAACTCAGTTCTTTCGGTCGTACAAACTCTTCTTTCCACTTCGGAATCCGCCTGTTTAGACCACAGAAACCCTTTGTTTTACAAAGGCAAACAACATTTATTTCAACAACAGAAACTATTTCCTTCCGCCTGAGGAAAATCTCTGGTACAGTATATTTTACTGTTACAGTAGAAAGTTTTTATTCCGACTGTAGAAACTCGTTTCAAGACAGGATTTCGGAAGGAGACTGTGTTTAGTTTTTGAAGTTGCTGTCTAAGGCCCACATATCTTCCTCAGCACCCTACTCTCGAGCAAACAACTTCGTATATCAAGCATAATGCGGCCTGAACTGAGTCTCAGAACGTTGTTACTAAATACTCTGGCGTGTTGTCTAAAATTGCTTTCCTTATTCGGCTCGTGCTGAGGCCCAAATGCAGTGATGGAGACAGAGAACTCGTCTAGACTCGAGCGTTTTGCGCTTCTTGACTCTCGCACTAACAGCTAACGGCCCTTCCTTTCATCAATCTCACATTCGATGCTAGATTCTGCAAGTGACACGACAGCGCTATACAAAGAATAATCAATCTATGTTCAGTGATACGAGCTTCTCACTGTCGTGACTATGAAGATTGCTTTCTTCAGGAAACGTGACTTCCTGTAGCTCGGTATATGGGTAACAAAATTTCGAAATAAAATCTTGCTTTCATCTTCAAAGTTCTACAATGAGGTTGGAACAGCACCCTCTGCCGAAACACTTGTACGTATCGGCCAGGCTACACGGCGTCACATTCCAGAAGAAAGCAAGCTTCATCACTGTCGACTCAGTTTGTGCGTAAATAAAAAAAAATAATATAACCAACCTTCATTCAACATGTGGTTATATTTAAATTATTCCATTTTCTCACTGAGAACTCTACCTCAGACTATTGGTTCAGTACCATTCTTGTTCACATTAATGTTCTCTGTTCTTCTATTAAATTGTAAATTCTCTTGCTATGAGTTTTAATGCCCTGTTCCATAGAGGCCTGACTAACACGTTCCAGACAGAACGTCCTCTTTACTCTCCAGCCCTAGGCCCTTTATAGCATTTGGCAACACGTGAGATATTACGCATTTCCAACTGCCTCCGATGCTTCCGTCCGGAAACTGCTGTGACGATGCTGGTAAGAGGAAAGGAAAGACACTAATCTGAGATTTAAGGTTCTCATGTCAGTACTTATGACATTCCCTTTTCCTCAAATACGAGGCATGAAGACGGTGAAAAAATTCGTCCCAAAAGTAAATCATTGTCTACCAAGTTACACTGCGTCACACACCAGAATATTTACTCTTCTACCCTCAACACTTAATCAGTAGTTCTTACGAAACATTCGCATTTATCTATGACCTATAAGGCGTGACATCCCAGAAGGAATTTAAAAAATATGAATTTCGGGTAGCCTGCAGTGCTGTGACAAATATTCTGTAATAATTTCGCGGAGCAGAATTATTTTGAGAAGCTAATGGTACCTCAGCTAGTCAAGTATATTCTCGCCTTCTACATATCTGAGAGTTTAATTACTATGGCCATAAGTACGCACTACTGGGCTCTTGTCCTGAACCATTTCAATTTAACATACACCCCCGTTTCTTTTTACCTTTAAGGTCCATTTTAATAGTACCCTCTCATCACGATTGAAGATACAGGCAGCAGATTCATCGAAAGCGTTGGTACCTATCTACCAGGCTATACGACGTCACGCCTCAAAATACCGTCATATAGTACATTATCGTGTCCACAAACGCCAGACATTCGCCCTCCCCTAGCCAACAGTGTAACAGAAGCAATTATGTACAGATTAAAAACCAACAAATGAAACTGTTTCACAGGGTGACACCCATAATTTCCTCTCTGTAAAAGAGTGTATTTTGTTTTCTAAGAGCGTTCGCATAGTTACAAAAAAGTGCCCATTAACGTTCTTATGTCCGTCTGTCCGTTTGCCTATATGTGCGTCTGCACGACCACATGCATCAGCGCGGCTGCCACTAGACGGATTTCCGTCAAATTTTATATTTGGGACTTCTATGAAAGTCTGTCAATAAACTCCAAATTTGGTTAAAATATGACAAAATATCGGGCACTTTACATGAAGACCTAAGTACGTTTTATTGTTGGCGGCGATATAAATTCGCCATAAAAGCTTTTTTGTTTAACACTCAATATTGTTCCATTGCTGAGGCCGTGCAATGGCTCAGGCGGTTAGTCGCCGGCCTCTCACCGCGGAGGCCCGGGTTCGATCCCGGGTCAGTCCATGTGGGATTTGTGGTGGACAAAGTGGCACTGGGACAGGTTTTTCCCCGAGTACCTCGGTTTTCCCCTGTCAATTTCATTCCACCGTTGCTCCATTACACGAAAACGGAAAAAACTAATCATCTTCATCACAGGGTTGCACAATAATCCTCAAGGCTGCGGTGCGTCCGTAGCATCTGCTGCGGGGCCCTTCACAAAAAAAATACATTGTTCACAGTGCCATGTACGTGAACAACACACACAGAACGCACTGCTGCTTTTCCATTGCAACAATGGTTACGCGAAAGCGCCACAATGTTACGTTATACGTATGTTGCCTAACTGCTTAATTTGTATAAATGAACAAGGGAGTGCCCGGTAGTAGTCAACGCTACAATTACGCACGTTCTACACTAATTTGATGCGCGTCCGGCCTAATGGAAATACTCACAAATAACAAAGGAACGCTATGGATATTTCCCGGTATTTTTTTACACTTGGCAGAACTTAATGACTCTGTGACCAAGATAATATTCGTTTGGGTGCATTAAGGGGGAAACGTTCCTTTCTTGAGTGACAATAACAAATGACCGTCGATGGCCTCTTAACGAAGTGGCATGCCCACGGCTCTCTGCGCTTGTAGATTGTGCGCTGGAAGGTGGGTGGTGGAATGAATGACTGTCAGCAAGGTGGGACGTGAGGTTGTGGCCGAGGGCATTAGCGTGCACAGAGCACAGCCGACGTTTTATGACCTCCCTTATCAGCGCTCGGCGACGTCAGCCTCGAAACAGCAATGGACCACAGTCACGTGTTAGCTAGGCGCATTATTTGCTGTAAGTAACGCATTGGGGGCTATGCTTCGCTACCGCGATATGGCTGTACTGTGGCAACTTGAGTTTCCGAGGGCCAGTGTGATGCGAAGTGAAGTTTTACAAGAGAGCTATACTATGTCTATGTTGTGCCTTGCTACGTGGCACGTAGTCAGTTATGAGAGGTAACGCAGCGTGGTTTTGTAAGTCTCAAACAGTGGTCTAGAACAGTGGTATTCAACCTGGGGTACGCGTACCCCCGGGGGTACGCGAAGACATCTTAGGGGGTACGTAAAATTAAAAAAAATATATTATTTCATGATAAACACTGAATAATCAGGGCCAGATTTAGGGTGAGCCACAAGAGACCCGGACGTAAGGACATGCGATTTGGGAGCGCCATTTTTTTCCTCTCTCTCTCCTTTATGCGATTCTTATCTGGACGGCTAGTTTCATTTCATTCCACATAGTGCGTTGGAACGTGACTGAACACTATTGGACGGGATTAACGTTTTCCCTAATACTGTTTTTCACTTATTTTAACCATGCAATGAACCTACTTCAAAATACTGTTGTGGCAATAAACAAACAGATGCACTCCTTCATATTACCTTGTTCTTTGACAATTGCCGCTGCCATTATTTAATAGCTTGATTCTCCTTTTTCTCATTTAAAACTTATTATTTAATACATTATTTTGAATGTAATTTATTTAATTTATTTTAGATGTAGATTATAGACTATGTATAACTTGAATTATGCACCAACAACTTTGGGGGTACAAAGCTGAAGAAAAATTATATCTGGGGGTACGCGAACAAAAATGGTTGAATACCGCTGGTCTAGAACATGGAGAAATTCGCTTTGTATGTTGTCCATTGTCTGGACATTCCAAAAAATGCGACTCTCTACGGCTTCACATAGAAGGAGAAAATAATTTCTGAGTTCTTTCAGAGTATGTACTTATTAGTAATCATTAAAGCAGACCACGTACTAGTGTTTAGGTATAGAAGGACTAATCCCACAAAGTCTCCAGCTTCAGGCGCAGGTAACGTTAGCGAGCCTAGGCGGATGTCACAAGTGGGAGAGTGCGCGAAGTCGTGTGCGCGTAGATCAGTGTGTTTCTGCAGTCAGAGCGGTGGAGGTGCCAGTATTGGTCTGCTTGCGTAGCAGCTGCAGTCATGTGACTGAGGTAGGAGGACCGTAAGGTTTGTGAGACTTGTACACGTAGATCAGTGTGTTTCTGCTATCAGAGCGGTGGAGGTGCCAGTATTGGTCTGTTTACGTAGCAGCTGTAATATGTGACAGGTAGGAGGACCGTAAGGTTGTGAGATTAGCGCTGAAGGTTGTCATGCAAAATGACGGGGACTTTGTGGGTGTAATCCTGCTATACAAGATAGGGCTGAGAACTTTAAAAGTAATGGAGTGTAAACAAGTGTTCATTTAACGACACCCTCAATTCCTTAGATTATATAGCGTCGTTGGCAGATTAATGAAATATGAGTACGGGACATTGGTGGAATGATAATGACAGGGAAAGGCCGACTTCCTGGGACAAAAACCTGTTCACGTGCCTTTGTCCACCAAAAATCCCACATCTTTCATGATGATAGTCTCTTATTTGCAAGATTTGAAGTTATTACACGGAATACGACGCAGTTTCGGTCATTCAATAGCTACTGACGTACTGGACGTTTGTTCAAAATGTATTTACCTAAACACGTATCTGCTTCCATCACCTGATGAGCAGGCAGATGACTGCAACCGCAGACGCTAGGCAGATTCAAAAGCCATCAATCAACCATATCGAGGATGTCAACGCCATTTATCTGCCGGCCACATACGTCAAATATTAACTTCCTCGCATGCAACTTTCATTAGTCTCGCAACGTATTCCAGCGTCCGCTTTATCTCTTGCTGCTAACATGTAACTACTCAACTTCTATCCTGTCTTGCACCAAGGCATTATATTCATGTTACTGTCTGCATGTCCACCTGTCTACCTAGTCCTGTTCTCCCTTTCCCAGAATGAGCCCATAAATATACAGAGCCCACGGAAAGAGGCCGCTCGTATTATGATGACGACGGATCTCCAAATCTTCGCCTCTGTAAAGCCCGATTAGTATGAGATGGCACATGGCGACGCATGTGGGGGTGGGGTGGGGAGACGTGAAGGAGAACTCAAGAATGAATTGGGTATCCAGTAAGCCTCGCACGACCGCGGAACATAGCCTATCCAGCACAGAACAAACGCTGCTAGCTGACGCGCACACCTCGGCTGCCAGTAGTCAGCTGACCTGTCACCCCCGCCGAGTTACATGGACTCGTCCATTTCACGGAAAGACGAAATCTGGTTTCTGCGTGTGTGCCATCCCATTCTAACTGCAGTATACCTACGGTTGTACTTCTGTCTAGCTTTCCATTGCCTTGCGAGAACCGACCTGAAGCTCCATCGCTAGCTAAGCTTCTTTCGTGAACAGAATGGCTAGAGCACTTCGGTTTTCCCTGACACTATCATTCCACCAATGCTTCATTTTCTTCATCTACCACCGGCGCTATATAACCTTAGCAATTCAGAGAGTCGTTACAAACAAAACAATTCTTTCTCTGTCTCTAACAGAAAAATGGAAATATACGTGACACGTAACAATAATGACATAATATATATATTGTAGTGGGCGTCTGACATGGCTGGTGGTCTGCAAATAAAAGGAGTCAGGTCTCACCAAAAAAGAGGTCGGCCGTGCACCTGGGTTTCGTTTCTGTCTGGGTTAACTTTCTCATACTACCTTAGGAAGGAATCGATAAAAACACTCTTCCTCCTACCCCCCCCCCCCAAACTAAAACATGCCTGCCGGGTTACGATGTGGTCCGACTAACTGGCAAGACGTGACCCGGAGATGCAGCCAGCGTTCGCATGGAACAACCAAACAACTAGTGTGCGAGTTACAGGTAATAGCCGTAGATAAGGTCGGTTTTGTGGGTTTACACCGTATAATTTCACAGGGAGTTTAATTTGGACTTCAAAAGTTTACATTGCTTTGTATGTTTCTGCGGTATCCAATTTTTATATTTACATTGATGAAAACCACAAAGAGTTAATAACATGAAGTTTCAAGAGACGGTAAGGGAATTTAATTTCATAAATATTTTGAAACACAATATCCGCTCAGTGTAAACTTCCCGGCACGCAAAGTATCACAGGTCTTATTCGTAACACAAAATGTTTAACAAGTAGTTAATACTGTAAAAAAGTAAAAAATAAGAAACTCTTTTTTTTTTTAATCCAGTGCTTCCCGACCTTTGAAAGAGGCTGCTTTCCTCGAAGGTTTCCAGGTTTAGACCGCTTGATTATCTAACCTGTGGTCAAGCTGTTGGTAGTCCCTTGTTCAAGGCCTGAGCTCAATAATAAGTATTACTATTATAATACACAACACCAAGGTTTTAATTAATTTTGTAACACTACCATCACACAAAACTATGTATTTATTAAGTAAAGACGAGCTACATGTTTCGGCCCTATCGGACCACCATCAGACTATATAGGCCTATAGCCTTATGATGGTGATCTACCAATTCATAAATGGTTTTAAACACAATGGAATGTCTTCTAACAAGCTTTAGTTTCATTTTTCATGTATTTATATTCTTTTTTTTTTATTGAAGGGCCCCGCAGCTGATGCTACGGACGCACTGCAGTCTTGAAGGCTTATTGTGCAAGCACATGAGGAAAATGATGACTATTTTACACTTTTCCATTTTAATGGAGCACCGGTGGAATGAAACTGACAGGGGAAACCGAAGTACTCAGAGAAAAAACTGTCCCAGTGCCACTCTGTCCACCATAAATCCCACATGGACCGACCCGGGATCGAACCCGGGCCTCCACTGTGGAGGCCAGCGACTAACCGCCTGAGCCATGGCACGGCCCGTATTTATATTCAATCTTCTGTCTAAATACATCTATTTTCATGCCAGACATTGCTGAGTATCAGTGTAATCCCATACACGGTCTCCTTACATATTTCAATATTGAAAACAGTCGCTCCTTTTTAAGGCAGCTTATATATTTTTATACAACCCTAAGATCGCAGGCTGGCAACGTGACATGAAATTCAATTATTTGATCCCACTTTAGTCGCCCTCTATCCGTACATCGTTCACGTTTAGACGATAATTGGATTTAAACAAAGCAAACACGAAACAAAATATTCACTGTATAGCATCTGATGACAAATAACCCATACAAAGCTTCATCTATACGACGCAACACCTTTGGTTTTAAAACGGAGTAATTCAGAAACGCAAATTCATTGAGATTTGAGTTCAAGTAGGAGCCCGAATATCTTAATCAATACGGTAACTAGGCTACGGGCTTACTGATGCGGGGTTTGAATCCTGGCAGGCAGAAGACATGTTTATCCTCTCCAGAACGTCCAGACCCCATTTGGGCCCACCCTGCCTCCTATTCAATGAGTATCTTGGGCGCTTTCCCCGGGGTTTAAGCAGCCGAGGAGTGAGAGTGAGCATTCACGTCCATCTAATGCCAAAGTTAATAGTATAACAATATCTCCACTGCCTCTACCTGCCTTCATGACACGTACACGAACAACTTTACCTTTAGCTTTTCTGAGCTCAAGATCTGGTAAATCCACGACAAGTTTTTCCTCTTCTATAAACAACAACATAAACTGTAGGTAGCGTTCCTGATCCAGGACAGTGTCCTGATCACAGGACAGTGTCCAGGGAAAGTTATCAGCATCGCAGACCTTTAGAACAGCAGTGGGTTTTCACACGATTCGTACCCTGTGTCTGTGTCAAATATTTACTTACAGATCTAGGTAAAGCTATCATGTCCATAAATGTTAATCCATATGAAAATAAAACCCTTTAGGACTACCGCAATACACTGATACAGATGAGACTTGATAGGCCTACTGTCCGTACTGGTCATCGCAAATGAAATTGTACCAGAAGAAATTCAAAATTAACCCGTTGGAAAATGTATCTGCATTATAAACTAAAATCTAATTCCTACTTAACACAGGACAGATTTCACCTCCATTAACACGACCAATCAATTAATATTGTTCAGAAAAATAATCGATAATTGTGAGAATCGAACGGAACACAAAAATTCACCGTGTGGTTAAAATGTTGGGTTTCTTAACGTTGCATCAGGTGATATATATATATATATATATATTACTACTCTGCAATAAATGTTTAAAATTATACGGAAAAGCGGTTAAATATGACTTCGGCATTAGGATCTTTAAAATGGGGCAACAATAATTCAAAAAATGAAGTCATTAAATTATAAAATAAATAATCAAAAAAGAAGACTTGGAAGTTATTATTACTTTCAATTTACAAAGTAACTAATCATCTTCATCACAGGGTTGCACAACAAGCCTCAAGTCTGCGGTGTGTCCGTAGCATCTGCTGCGGGGTCCTTCACCACACAAAAAAAATACAACGCGATTTTAAAAATGCTACCTAAAAAAGGGAAAGCATAGACACAAAGTGGCTTACTTCAGACATTGCAGGAGAGCGGAAATGTTATTATTAGGAAACCGCTAATAGCCTTCAGAGTGAATAATGACCTAAGACGAGGGACTGTCTGTAACAGGTTTCACTTTTATTGGCAAATTCGAGCAATTAGAAATTATTAAATCTTCTTTTGATCAGGTTGCCACATTGAAGCCGGGCGTTTTTGGATGGCAAAACGTATAAAAAATCTCCCTAGAGGACTATTTCAGCTGCGGAAAATACCTTGCAAACAATAATTTACGGGGCATTACAACAATTAGAGTCAATTATAAGAAAATTCCGGGTCAGAAGAGTGGATTAATTCTACTGAGCGTGTAGGTGTTGGTAGGAGTTACAGAGAACGGATTTCATCATTTAAATAAAAAGGCACCCAAACTTTTTAGTTTCTAGGACCAAACTCAAGGACAGAGCCCACAAAGTAAAGACATTCCTCAGCACATCATGAAGACATATGAAGAAATGGAGGTATAGCACCACTGATTCTCAACGTCGACACTAGATGTGGTTGAGTGGTTAGATTCACACTCCGGACGCTTTACTCACAGACAGAATGTCCACGTTACGCATTGAATACGAGGCTTGGTCGGCCCCAGACATGGTCTCAAAACTTTGGAGAAGAGAGAAAGCTCTTTGTCCTGCAGAGAATCCAAACACGATTCCTCGGACGGCGAAGCAACGCCCCCTACAATTTGTCTCACAAGAAATTGCCACTCAACTTCCTTCGCGCCCACACAGTAACGTTAATATCCAAAGTAAACACAGTAACAAATCTTCGAGCTTTGAGAAGTGTACACACTCCACGATGAACAGTCTTAACAAGAACACGTAGCCGACACTCAATACAATCGGCTGTGTAAGAACTGAATTTACAGCTGTAATTCATATTCTTAATGTGTTCAATGTAATTATTCAGAACAGCCAAGAAAACGCAGAATACAGGAGTGCACAACGCAAACATATGAATTCCGGTTAACATCGCACATTTCACAACGTGTTTTACAAATAAATGTACTGTTAAAGAACAATCACGCAGGCATGCCACTTAATAAGCTTGCCACTGAATAGTATTCGAAAACAATTAAGAATTTTATTAACAATTGGATAATTCCCACTGCAGCATCTCCGCCTTTATAAATTTAAATTTCCTTCCATGAATAATACCAACGTAACGAAGAGAAGAATCTTTCATGGAGGGGGCAACATTATCACTAATAATGTGAACAAGTACAAATAAGATCAGCGCTTTTCTGGGTTATTACGCGGCGTCGTGTGGTAATTGTTTACCGACGTTTCGGGACAACGTATCGGTCCCATCTTCACGGTGTTAAGATTCGGACTCTTGACCCTGTAAGATCGGACCGATACGTTGTCCCGAAACGTCGGTAAACAATTACCACACGACACCGCGTAATAACCCAGAAGAACGCAGATCTGGAGGCGGAAGCCTGAAATCAGGGTAAGCACAAACAATATGGTAACAGGTTTATAAAATGTAATGTAGTAGGCTAATAAATATTTGTAACACATGTAATAATAAATAATAACCATGGCTCAACAGCCCTATATGGGCTCAGGCCTCCTCTTTCCGAGGTTACTGGGTCGTGCGCATTCGTGGCAGTTGGTGACTGGCAAACTGGCCGCGCTGCTGTTCTATCGATCCTGATGTGACCGCCAGAGCCATCTTGGGTAAGAAATGACCACAATTTGGCTTACGAAACATTTCTATTCATGCCCGTAAGGTTCTTTTACATGCCGTACATGGGACCGACGGCTTTACTTCCCCTCCGGATTTTTATCACCCTTTAAAAATCCATCGACCTCGGGATCGAACCCGCGAACCTTGGGTCCAGTGGCGAGCACGCTAACCACTAGTCCATCGAGGTCGACTGTAACACATGTAACTCCCTGTAATTATTTTTGTTCATGTAGCGACGTCTTCAGTTCGTGAGATTATGCAGGATGATTCATGACTTGATATCTTAACTCCAGGATCAAATATCTGAGTCATTTTCAGTCAGAATGCCATAGGAACAAATCCATTAACAGAACTTAAGACGTGTGTCGCAGATTTTTATATTCCAATTAAGTTCCCTTTTAAAATATGTCCTACTTTTTCAGCTATATAAAAATAGGACACCGTTAAATTTATATATTTTGTCAATGTTAAGGTCCGACATATTCCCTGGAGCAGCCCTCAAATTGTAAATACTGCATTCAACACAAACGACAGTTCGTGAAATCACAGACCATGAAAATCATTTGGTTGATTTACCCTATACACGCCCAAAGTGTGTAAATAATTTTCATCGACAAGTTAATATCCGCCATGTTTTCACAAGTTTTAAAGTTCGGTGGCCAATTGCCTCCCCGTCACACAGTTATTTCAAGTGTCGCGATAATGTACACGGTCGGTCGGTCAGTCCCCCACAATAAGTGGACGCACTGCAGCGCTAAAAACATCGGTGCAGCGGTCAGAACATTCAAACAATATATACTAGCATAAATCCCACTGTTATTTTAAAGGGAAATTTAGATTCCAGGAAATGTTTTTCATTTTTAGGTGCCGTCGCAAAATTGCGAAAAGCGACTAACTCCGTGGTATGGGCCGTGCTATGGCTCAGGCGGTTAGTCGTCGGCCTCCTACCGCGGAGGCCGGGTTCGATCCCCGGTCAGTCCATGTGGGATTGTGGTGGACAAAGTGGCACTGGGACAAGTTTTTCCCCCGAGTACTTTGGTTTTCCCCTATAAATTTCATTCCACCGGCGCTCCATTACTTGGAAAAATAAAAAAAACTGATCATCTTTCTCTTCATCTTAAGCCTTAAGGCTGCGGTGCGTCCGTATCTTCTGCTGCGGGGCCCTTCTCCACAAAAATAAAACCGTGTTATAAATTGTGTGCTTTTTGACATAATTGTATAAAGCAAATGCATATACGGGAGGCCATGTCCGTCCTTTTGTCTGTCATAGCTCAGAAAGTACCCACTAATTTCATTAATATTCATACTTTTATAAGAAAACATAATCCATAGACTCATCAGTTGACAAAACATTACTAAAAAGCATATATTAATTGATATTAAAAAGGCCTTACCTTTTTCATAAAGGACATCACATTTGTGGGCAGCATTGTTGTGCGTGCTTATTCCTCGAACTGTGTAACAAAACAGACGAAGTCACAATTGTGTGTTGTTCAGAGTTACAAGTTATCACAAAAAGTGTGTCACGCCTTTCAATACCATCACTTGAAAATCCAGACTTCACTGCGATTTAAACAGTAATGTGACGGCACAGTGTGATTTACTTCACATTACGTTCTTCTGTTTATAACACTGAACTTTGTGCCACTGTATCTGGTTGTGCTGGTGCGGGGGGTGGCAGCAGCCACCTCTTCATATTTGCTAACGCTAGATGATGTTCTCTTGTTTTACATTATGATGCCTGCCATGGAGATTCAGGGCCGGTGCAACCATTTTGTCACGCTCCAACGGAATGGCTGACCTGTAAACAATAGTGAACTATGAATAATGTGGAAGACAAGATTATATATGGTCTAACAAAATGTTCCAGCACGAAAACACAGTTCACGAACAAGAACAAACAATATGTCAAATTCTTTGTTAATAAATGTTTCAGTATCTGACACAGAATATATATTCAGACAAAATTCAGCTCGCCACAAGAAGTGTTCTCATGTCGCTATGACTATGACCAGTACTGTCTTCTGTAACATGCTTGGTACAAATTTATCGACGTTTCAGAACAAAGTACTGCGTCCTACTTCAGATTACATTTGGAAGGCAGCACGTTTCTTCCAAATGCCGGTATATTTGTAACCCAATACACGGCGTCAAATTCCGTGAAATAAATTAATAATTTAAAAACTAATGTTTCGTCCCTTAGCTTATAGGACCCACTTTTACTTAATGTAGAAATAAGTTTAATGTTCTAAATATTATTTATTTATTTAAATCCAGTAAAGTAGTGTCAAAACATGTCACGTCAACGTAACCTAACCTTAAAATTTTCAAATACTAGGATGGATGTACCGTCTTTGGATGCTGATAGTGCCAAAGCTAGTTAAGATATTACCCGTCTTTCAAGCGACCCGAAGATTTATTGCCGCGTTTACAAGAGCTAGGCCCTTAAATACTACTTGTTCATAACCAAAAATTATTCTCAAGCCTATGTTATTCTTCCAAGCTTTCTCTTTCCTTCAGGATTTCCGGTTAATATTTGTGCATTTTTAAGAATAAAGATCTTGGATAAGGAATATGAGGGAATTAAATAAATTATTTTTAACCAATCTTTCTTTATTTTATTCACAGGTTCCTCAACCTACTGGGACACAATGATTCCTATATACCTATATCCATACACTTTAACATTAAATGACTCTGCATTTTGTCAACAGATTCTAGGCATGATTATGAGTTTTGTACGATTAACAAGAGTAAATTGCGATTTTTCCGTCAATGTCATTAATCCTATTTACGAAGACGTATTGCTTCTTATGTAAAAACTGAACTTTTAAATGTGTGAAAGAATTTCAAGCTCTAAAAATTAAATACGTTCATGAGAGACTCGCCTTGTAAAATACACTGGACGAAGTGTGCAAAGAATAAAACTATTGGAAAAGATGTCGACAGTAAAGCAACCCACATTGCTTGAATATTGTGCTTCAAAACTCACAGAAAGTAAACTATTTTTGTTATATCGAAATCTGCCTACTTTGTAGTAAATATAGCAGTATAAAAGACTGATTACTCTATTACAAAAACGTCAGCAAAGCAACCCAGATCATGTAATTAATGGAGTGTTTGAATAGAACTTGCGAACAAAGCGCAAAATTAATTATGCGAACCATTAAATGGTTGTGCCATAAAAACACGTGGAGGCCATGAAGATAAATTATATTCCTTCTACAAAATAAATTACATTTCCTGTGGCTCTACACACAGCTAATTTGTTTTAATTACAAGGTAAGTTTCGTGTCGCCCATTTTCAGCAAAACTGAGGGAAATTTTTTTATAATGAATGGTCAGGGCTGGCGTTAAGGGTGTGCAAACTGTACCCCCACAGAGGGCGCCTGAGCTAGGGGTGCCAAAAGACATTGCCAGCAGAACAGGGTAGTCTATAGCAGTAAGATCAAAGCTCGAAATCTGTGCCAGCGAGTGCCTAGCTGATGGGCCACCAATGCCTGACAGGTTTTGAGCAAGGTGCCAGACAGAAAAGAGATAACCTGGCCCCTCCAAGTTGGGGTTTGGCGTGGGGTTGTCGTTTGCACCTCGTAAGAACTCAATTGTTTGAAACTCAGCAAGCGGAAAGGTTATGGCCCCCAAAACGGGACGAAGAGCCATTGAAGAAGAAGTACTATCAAACTGACGATGAGCAGTCGATGAACGTCGTGTGTTCCTCGACTGGCAGCACAGTGCTTTGTTTATGACGTTTAAAATTTTCTTCCAGGCGAGGGCGAAACATCCACACATCCGATTAGACGGACCCCTGAATTTCACACAAGGCACCATTCATTCTTCCTCCCCCCCCCCCCCCGCCCCCACCCACTCTATGATATTTTGATTTGTTACTGTTGTTCCCCAAAAATTTTAACTTTACTACATTTTAAGGGGATCCAACTAACTAGCTGACTACTAATTAACTAACACACAGATCAGAGTTCTTTTTTAAAGCTAGTAGTTCCCTGGCCGATCCCAGTGGCCGCGCGGTCTAAGGCGTGGGTCTGCGGCCGCTCGCTTACTGGGATTGCGGGTTCGAATCCCGCTGGGGGCATGGATGTCTGTCTCTTGTGAGTGTTGTGTGTTGTCAGGTAGAGGTCTCTGCGACGGGCTGATCACTCGTCCAGAGGAGTCCTACCGAGTGTGGTGTGTCTAAAAATTGTGTGATCGTGAAGCCTCGAAAAATGAGGCGGCCTAGGCCCCCAAGGGGCTGTAGAGCCATTGAAAAAAAAGTAGTTCCCTGAGGTAGTAATGAAATTCCACATATTTTAAGGAAAAGAAATTTCATTACAGCTGGGGTGAACAAATTCCGGCTGCTAGGTCGACGCGGAGACTAAATTTTGTACGATGGCACCTGATATTTATGGATCCTCAGTATTAAACTTGCTTCATGTCACATTTCTGGCGCCTTGGCTTTTGATATGGCTCCTAGATATTTAGAAAATTTGTGCACTTTTGCGTTACCGTGCTCACAAGAGCCTGCTCCCTCTTCCTGCCCTGAGCCACATCAATCCAGTCCACGCCCCCATCCTATTTCTTGAAGACCCAATTTAATATCACCATCACATCTACGCCTAGTTCTTCCAAGTATTCTCTTTCCTTAAGGTGTCCTTACCAGATGGAGACAACTTGCTAGAACTGGGAGTAGTAAAACGTTCTAATAAGTATATTTCTATTGTCAGAAAGCAAAACATAATTAAATAAAAATTTGAATGTCCTATTTCACTGCAAATTGGATACAATCTACTGTATTTAGTCTGTGTCTGTAAGTTCTTTTCGATCTACATCGGAAATTCCAAACAGCCCATGCGTTACGATCTGTGTTGCTTAACAAGTACTGCCAGTAATGAGCACGCGGCACGAATTGTGGCCTGTAACAGGCAAATGTCGTGTTTATGAGACACGTGCGTGCCTTCAGCCACTATCTTTGCCGATCTGTATGGCACTATGAGTCACATAATTATAATCCGATATTTAAATCCATATTTAAGTGCTAAGTTGTACTGCAATTAATATTTAATGTAACCACCGTCAAAAAAATATTCCTTGTACTTTGAGATTAGAAACGTTGATAAATCAAACAAGTAACATTTTATAAAGTTCAACAAATTACACCACGGTTCTAGCGTGTCAAATTTACAACACCAAATTTCTTAATAACTATTTAAAGTATGGTGTACCGCACTATAGATTGTACAGGATATACAAAATCAATAGATTGTTTTTCCGCATCAATCTTTTAAAGCTACGTCCTGTGCAGACTGGACACTGTGCATTTTCTGAGGCCAATTTGATGCAAGTGAACGACAGTGAGAAATTGTAATTTTAGTGAGAGACTTTCTTTTCGCCTTTAATATCAATAACGACGGGTTGATAATCTAGATGCTTAGCTTAATAATCTTGTACACAAAATAAGTTTACGACGCACATATCTGCGACGCTTTGTGTTTAGTCCTGATAAGAACACTTTACAGTGATTTTCACTTCTTTCCCACACAGAGTCCGCCAGAACTCAGGCGCTTATCATATCGTCAGACAAGCTTTTCTTTTCCATACTGATATCAGCCTGTGTTATCAGCTATTCTGTACCAGCTCTTTCAACCTCACGAGTTCTGCTCAAACGTTAGATAATACCATAATCGCTCGGCGACCAATTCCCTCGACTTGATCACAATCACTGCAGGTTCTTATTTACGAAATTATACGCTATGTAGACTTATCTTCTGACCGATCCCGTATTATCCTAATATTTAAAAGATCATGGGTTCGATGCCAACCGTCGACATTGATACCAGAAATGAAATAATGATGAGAAGTGTAGCGGTAAAATAACAACCAGCCATACGAAGACAACTACAGAAATACTGTGTGTAACAAATGAACCACAGACAATGGACAGAGTCTAACAAAATATTGATGTAGGCCCTAATGCAAGTAGTAATAATGATGGCACCTGATATACAAAAAACCCAACACATTCATGAACTGTGTAACAAACTTCACATATACCTTTGCCACAAAATTAGGTACGCTTTTGACAAATATTTTCAGCAGTTATCCACTAATAACTCTTAAAAAAAAGAGCCCCTTGTGAACACATTCTTAGTTTCGGGACCAACTTAACTCGAAATTATTTTTGTTCACAGCATTACAAGACAGAGGAAATCAGCAGCACGTGTACTAATCCGTAAAGCATCTGATCTTCATTCTGAAAGTAGCATATTTGAATCTGGACCGAGAAACCGGCTACAATAAGGTTTTTTTTAATTTCTTCAAATTACCAAAGCCAATATCTAAATAATATCTTGAAATAAACCACCATCGTACCTTTCCAGAACTTTCCCATATTCCCTTATTGTAATCGTTTATGACATGCAAAGCTCCGTGACTGTTAGAAGTTACAAACAATATATAAATTACCGGTGATTAAGTAACTAATAAATCAAATCTTGACAAAACTAAATTTAAAATATCGACATTATAACATGCAGCAAATTAGTATTTCATATATATATATGAGACATCAAAACAAAATTTTACACATAATATCTTGGGATGTATTTGTATACATTTCTAAACACGCTACACAGTAACTCTCAGAGATCCCCTCCACTGGATTATTTATTACAAAGCAACAACCAGAATTACTTTACTAATATATTATTTTCATAGTTTTCCCCCTCAAATATCTTCAAAGAGATGATTTATAATTATTTACATGTTTGAACAAACTAAAAACGTGCGTCATAAAACATCTAAAGAGTTTGCGTTCTGTGAGTAAGGTTTCCATGTTAATTAAACAGGAATCACAAAGTAAGCTGACACTTCAAAAGTTGTAAATCAGTCACAGTGTATCTGAATTGCAGTTGCTAACAAGAACTGTAACATTCGATTGTAAGCACATGAACGTCATCATCGAAAGAGAGTTCTGTCTTCCAGCGGAGACTGTAGAGCATTTATAGCTTGTTACTATGGTAACGGAAATGAACTAATAGAAGCGTACTCATTACGTGAATAATTATAGAAGGCTGTACACTGTTCGATCAATGTCGCCAGCGGCATACAATCGCAGACACCGCAAACGTTTGATTCGTGCTTAACTCACAGCTTGTGTGAGACTTCACTGTTACACTGGCAACAAAAACAACAACAATAATAACTTAAAGATATAATAACAGGAATGATCTTGCCAAAGGAGCCTCATGATCTATACTCCTCATAAATATTTTTCAAGTGATCAAATGAAGATTAATGAGAAGGGCGAGGCACGTAGCACGTACAGGGAATCGAAGAAACTTATACAGAGTTTTGATGAAAAAAAAAATCTGAGGGAAAGAAACCACTTGGAAAACCTAGGCGTAGATGGAAATATAATATTAAAATTCATCTTCAAGACACAGGATGGGTTGCATAGACTGGCTTGATCTGCTTCCGAATAAGGACAGGTGGCTTGCTCCTGTGAGCACGGTGATGAACTTTACGGTTCTGTAAAATGCGGGGAATTTTTTTACTGATTTTTCAAGAAGGACTTTGCTGCACGGAATTGGTTAACGACAGAAGGATATAGCAGTTGGATAAATATTGTATAGTGCTCATAATAGTGTCAGACGCATGTGTTGTAACTTACTGTGTTATGCTTGGTAGAGGTTTGACAAAATTGTGACATTTAAATATTTGAACAAGAAGAAGAGAGAACCCTATGACTTCCACACAAGTCACCTTGTGCACAATGCTTAGTGTAGCATTTGAAAGCCACAAATTTCAAATAAAACAAGTATATTATTATTACTATTATTATTATTATTATTATAAGAATTGTAGTCTTGATCCTCTCTCCTTATAAACATTAAAATTATTAAATAATAAAACCAACAAATGCACTATTTTGACCACTTTTATTATGGCCTATGTCCCCTCACCCTACACGTGTTTCAGAACCTTATAGTTCCATCCTCAGGGGTTTGCCATGTGCTACCAATTACTCACATATCAAAACAAATACACAATATGTACAATAGTCTGGTAAAATCTTAAAACCATAGGTAAATGTATATTCAGAACCTGTTTAAAATTGTACGATATGTACGGTAGTCTGGTAAAATCTTAAAACCATACGTAAATGTATATTTACGTATGGTTTTAAGATTTTACCAGACTATTGTACATATTGTGTATTTGTTTTGATATGTGAGTAATTGGTAGCACATGGCAAACCCCTGAGGATGGAACTATAAGGTTCTGAAACACGTGTAGGGTGAGGGGACATAGGCCATAATAAAAGTGGTCAGAATAGTGCATTCGTTGGTTTTATTATTTGATTAAAAAATGCACGGTGGTAATACTGTGAAATTAAAATTATTCTTTCCAGTCAATCAACATTAAACAATCTAAGTAAGTAGTCATATGTTGGTAACAACCCTACCCTATTCAGCTTACTTCCATGTGTTTCGACCAAGCTTAGACATCATCAGGGAGTTAATATATTTTGAAATATAATTAATAAAATTTACGTAATAATTCTTTCATTTGAATATTGTAGGTTAAAATGATACAATAATACAATAACATAGTAGACTTGCACAGGATTTTGTATATTTTATCCGTGTTAAAATACGCAGTTTACTCTTGAAAACGAGTTGTAATTAATGCCCATTTATGACAAAACGCTTATAAAACGTTACGGTGACGATTTATAACAAAATTGGTCGCATTTCCGTGACATCTTCAGCCTTCCAAATTACACTGACCAAGCAGCTTCCTTGAATTCTCTTCAAGAGTTCTAGTCCTTTTGATACTTTTCATTATTGCCTTTACGAGTTTCTTTTATTCCCAGTTCTTCTTTAATATCTTCATTACCTTTATGATCCATCATTCTGTGTCCAACGACCGCACCGAGGAAACGCATTTCTTCCATCTCTGTTCTGCTCATTTGTTCTTTCTTTATCCTCCAACATTCAGAGCCATATAAAAGCAAAGATACGGTTATTACTCAACAGAAGTTTAGTCATGTTTGCTTTCGGCGTTTGCTTAGCACTGTGCAATTTATTATACCACATTGCTCTTAAAAGCTATATAGTGTCACTCATAGACCAAACTGCAGCCCAAGTAATTCAAATTTGTCACGTGTTCATGTAAATTATATTGTCTTTTACGCAGACAGGAAGATAACAAAACAATTCTATTGTTGAAATGTAAAAAACACAAAGGTGAAGAAAGGAGCTTCTGAACAACAGGTGGCAAGTGATGAATGAGAGAAGTGAATACACTAGGTAGCTCACTTGTAATAAGGCGGCACAGTTGAGAAATCTGGGTACAACTTTATGTAAGATGAGACTTAATTAAGAGAGACAGGTGAGAACAACAGAATTGAGGGCAGAAGAGGAAGGTACATGAATTTTTGTGTATGGCTGGTACGTTGATGTGCATCAAGTTAGACTTCAAAAACGAAACTCAAGACAGAAGATTAGAACTGCAGAGAACTCGGATTGAGCAGCTACATGGCTGAAAATATATGCATGTAACTCGACTAATATTAAGGTCAAGCAATCCCATTACAGGCCTGGACAGGTCCTTAGGGTTCCAGGAGGTTGAGGCTCCCAGATTTCTAGACAATCGGCACAGGAAGGTGGTAAGGTTGTCAGCCCTACGCACCGACCGCCTTTACCCCCCAGAAAATATTCCTGGTACTCATTTCTGTTAGAGGCTGAGTCGACCCCAGGGCCATAGTGCGGCCAAAAGGATTATGTCAATGACACCATCGGGAATCGAACCCGCGACCTTCCGACTTCGACTAACAATAATAATAATAATAATAAACTTATTTCATTATTTGAACAATAGTTTTGTTTTCTAAAAATTCACGTAACATCTGACGACGTCCATGACAACAGTCCATCACACACGTTAGAACAGACAGTGTATTATATGAAGCCACATCTAGACAAGGGTTCTCTTCACACAGAACTGGTATCGATTCCTCCCCGTTCTATTTATGGGCAACGATGTGCAAGCTTCATTTCCCTTCAAGTTGCCACATTTACGTTACATAACCACGCCTCTTAACGAACCGTTATTTTGATATAATTGAAACCCAGTATCCGCAGTGTTTCACGTCATTAAAACATTACAAAACAGTTACTAACATTTTTTTTTTATTTTTATCACAACATTCCGCTCATTAGCTTCACCTCTTCTAATAATAGCTCTGGTGGTTAGTCATTTTACCGCGGAGGCCTAGGTTTGATCGTAGGCCAGTCAATTGGGATTTGTGGTGGACTAAGTATCAACGGGACAGGTTCCCTTTAGTGAGTTATTCTGTTTTATAATGGTTCAGTGTCATTTACATTTCACTCATCTACCACCGACGCTATACAATTACAGTAATTTAGATCGTTATTAAATAAAACACTTCGCTCTCTAACAGATGCTTTTTAAAATATTTGGGGCAGTGGCCCTAGAGAAATGCTACATAGGGAGTCATTCTAGACCAAGAACTGTAATCGTAAAATATGGCATGGTAGGGAGAAAATGCATGAAAACCTGAATGTAAGACCGCGTTCTCACGGGGCTTGAACCACGCGCGTGAATCACACTTTCGTGGGCCACTACCCGTGTGAACGCGGAGTCGTGGACCTTGCGTGTGACGTCAGCAGTCCACGATCCTGTCGTGGCAGGATCAAACCATGTTTGATTTTCAGTCGTGGTACTGGCGTTCGTGATGTAAAAGATGTCCTAACGTGTGCTAAGACTCAGTGACAACGAAACGTTACGTTGGATTTATATAAAAATGAACCTGTTCTGTATAATGCCACTTTGGAGGAGTATCGGGATCGAGATTTAACGGCGGCGGCAGCAAAACGAATATCAGCCGCTTTACACATATCTGGATTCGGACCTGCAGAAATGTTAGTGAAGTTAAAAACTTGAGAAGTTCATACTGTCAGAAAGCAGCAAGCCAGAGATCGGGATTTTATGTGCTAAACTTACACAAAACACAGAGCACAGCAACTGTCCCGTCCATGGTCACGATTGTACTGAAACATTTTGTCCGTGTGAACAGCTCACGCTTTCCACCAAGCGTGGAGGCAACACGAGTGAGCATGCCAGTGTGATTCACGCGCGTGGTTCACGCCCCGTGAGAACGCGGCCTAACGAATAGGTTTATGGATAACCAAGGTGCAAGTGTGAGTGTAAGTGTGTGCCCCTTTAAACTTTTAAACAAACTAGAAACTTCATATAATGTTCAATTATTTCTGTTATTAATATCGTTATGTCGTATTTTTTTTATTCGAAACGGCTGAGCGAGTGGAGATAAGGTGGCGTAGTGGCCGCCATATGCCAGATAACAGTGCGACCACTGTGTGTTCCCAAATAAATCAACACAATTTATTATCGTGCCTTTAGTTCAAAGGGTACCGCAAAGCTAACCAGGCATGGTTGGTTGCATTGTGCCACTAGCAAACAAACAGCGCAAAATAATCAAGTCGACTAATCTAACGCGCTAAATCAACAACAGTATGTACTAGGGACATATAAAATTGACTTAATAATGACTACAGTCCTGATATTTACGGCTGCGATTTTGGACAAACGGACTTCAGTAGAATATGTGTGCAATCACATTGTAAGTTTAAACTGATAGGATAGCGTTGTGATAGCTCTGCTAGACGGTTTATTTGCAGTCACATGGGTGTATACATATATGTGCATATATATGTGAAAGTTTTTCTCTCGACACTTGTAAACTCCAGCTACATGTTTAAAGTACCTATGTCTACAGTAATAAAATGTCTGTCAGAGAAATTATCTGCATTTAATTGAGACAGTCGGGGTGTGACTGTCATTATTCAATTCATAAATAATCATCATTGCGAAAATTCAAGTCATGTCGGATGTTACTCTGTGTCGACTGGTAATTATCGACGTTTCGGAGAAATGTTTGGCGTCATTTTCAGGGTCTAGCAATTCAGGTAGGGTTTTCTTGCACTTCTTGACCATGAGTCTGCTTAGACTGCTTGACCATGAGTCTGCTTAGACTGCTTGACCATGAGTCTTCTTAGACTGCTTGGCCATGAGTCTTCTTAGACTGCTTGACCATGAGTCTGCTTAGACTGCTTGACCATGAGTCTTCTTAGACTGCTTGGCCATGAGTCTTCTTAGACTGCTTGACCATGAGTCTTCTTAGACTGCTTGGCCATGAGTCTTCTTAGACTGCTTGACCATGAGTGTTCTTAGACTGCTTGGCCATGAGTCTTCTTAGACTGCTTGACCATGAGTCTTCTTAGACTGCTTGACCATGAGTCTGCTTAGACTGCTTGACCATGAGTCTTCTTAGACTGCTTGGCCATGAGTCTTCTTAGACTGCTTGACCATGAGTCTTCTTAGACTGCTTGACCATGAGTCTTCTTAGACTGCTTGACCATGAGTCTTCTTAGACTGCTTGGCCATGAGTCTTCTTAGACTGCTTGACCATGAGTCTGCTTAGACTGCTTGACCATGAGTCTTCTTAGACTGCTTGGCCATGAGTCTTCTTAGACTGCTTGACCATGAGTCTTCTTAGACTGCTTGGCCATGAGTCTTCTTAGACTGCTTGACCATGAGTGTTCTTAGACTGCTTGGCCATGAGTCTTCTTAGACTGCTTGACCATGAGTCTTCTTAGACTGCTTGACCATGAGTCTGCTTAGACTGCTTGACCATGAGTCTTCTTAGACTGCTTGGCCATGAGTCTTCTTAGACTGCTTGACCATGAGTCTTCTTAGACTGCTTGACCATGAGTCTTCTTAGACTGCTTGACCATGAGTCTTCTTAGACTGCTTGGCCATGAGTCTTCTTAGACTGCTTGACCATGAGTCTTCTTAGACTGCTTGGCCATGAGTCTTCTTAGACTGCTTGACCATGAGTCTTCTTAGACTGCTTGACCATGAGTCTTCTTAGACTGCTTGGCCATGAGTCTTCTTAGACTGCTTGACCATGAGTCTTCTTAGACTGCTTGACCATGAGTCTTCTTAGACTGCTTGACCATGAGTCTTCTTAGACTGCTTGACCATGAGTCTTCTTAGACTGCTTGACCATGAGTCTTCTTAGACTGCTTAACCCTGACGACGAATGCCCTGCTATCCTTGGAAATGTTGGTACTACTAACCAGTCGACACACAGTAACATCCCAGAAGACTGTATCATCGGCAACACCGCTGTGAGGAACTGAAATTTCGCAACCATCATCACACGTTCGCTTATTAGAACAATAAAACTGTATAAAAATAATTTTGACACATTTTTATACGGTTGTGAATCGTCGTCTCTTACTTTATGTGAATAAATAAATTACAAGGGTTTGGAAACAAAGAGATAAAAATATTCAGTACGCTAAATGTAGGTAAAGAGACCGTCAGTCACAACCATGTTTTACAATAGTGTAGGCCTATACATTTATTGCGACATGTTCCGGCTTACATAAAAAAGCCATCATCAGGCGAATTAAAGACGCCAAAGAAAAATTACCATCCAAACAAACTAAAGAATTTTTATTCTGTAAGCTGTAGCTTTTCCTTGGTGTCTTTAATTCAACTCATGATGGCTTTTTTTGGGCGCGTTCGCAAAATTGCGAAAATCGACTATTACCATTATAAAGTCTGTGTGTGTCCGTCCGTCCGCATGGAACAACTCTGCTCCCATTGGGCAGATTTTCATAAAATTTGATATTTGAGTGTTTTTCAAAAATCTGTCGAGAAAATTCAACTTTCGTTAAAATATGACAAGAATAACGGTTACATTACATTAGCACCTACGTACACTTATTATAATATCTCGCTCAATTCTTCTTAGAACAAGAAATGTTTCAGACAAGTATAGTAGGGAAAATCAAAATACACGTTTTGTATTCAATAACTTTTTCCGAAAATAGTGTTGTTTATGAGATAATGTGTAAAATATGGTACAGCCAGCCACGCCACAGATTACAATATAATACATCGCATGAGCTTTGCATGCTGGATAACTAAGGCTACAGACTTGCACAAAAAGCCTTAAGGCTGTGGTGCGTCCGTAACATCTGCTGCGGGGCCCTTCACCATGTAAAAAAAAGGCTACAGACACACACTCAGAATGTGCAATACTTATTGCTTTTCCACATAAAAATGGTTAGGCGAAAGCGCCTCAATTTTACGTTTATACGTACACTGCCTACCTTCTTCCACAAGTCGAAACACGTCGCAATAAAGTTATACGATAGTGCGCCTCAAAACACAGTTACGATTCATAGTCTCTATCCCTACATCTAGGGTATCTACATCACAGTGAGGTGTCCCACTTAAAATATTCAGGTCTGAGAAGGATGAATTTGTGACTAATGTAAGGCGCTACAGTACATTACGTGTGTAAGTCAGGTAGTGCTGTTACGATGGTGACTGACTGTGATGGAAGACCATGCTGGCAAACACAAGGCATGCCTGACAGCGGCAAACTGGAAAATGCAGGATACGGCTGGTGAGTCAGGAGAAGTAAACTTTGGTGGTACTGGTTCACGATCTCGCCTGACAGCAAGAGCTGGTAATAGTGACGTTAGCCTCCGGCTTCTGCTACCAGCAACAGTTGTGTCAGTTACGTAGTTTGTGAATAAGGTAGCTCGTAAGTCGGTCTGTCTGTCCGTCAATGAATCGGTCAGCTGGTCACTCAGTCATTCGGTCAATAAATATCCAGCTTGTCTGTCACTCGGTCAGTTGGTCAGCCAGCTTGCCCGTCAATAAGTTAACTCTTCGGTCAGTTCATCTCTTTGTCAAAGGTCAGTCAGTTACTGCATCAATCTTCCGAATAAATAAATTTAATAAATTATTTCGAAATGTTAAACCTTAGTCGTGGTGCTACATGCGATGTTAATATTTGCTATTTTACCGCTACTTAACTCTATTAAAGCTACCTGGACTGGTCACATCTCGTGTGGGAATTGCCTTCTCAAACACGTTAATTAAGGAAAGGTAGGAGAAGATGAGGAAGAAGTCGTAAGCAGCTACTGGATGACCTTAAGGAAAAGAGAAGGTACTGGAATTTTAAAGATGAAGAGCTAGATCGCACTATCTGGAGAACTCGCTTTGGAAGAGACTACGGAACTGTCGCAAGAGAGACTACGCAATGAGTGAGGTCTTCTTTGAACAGTTGATGAACAAGAATATCTTGTTTCGGAACCCAAAGATGTTCCCATATTATTATCAAAATCCTCCTACTAGTCATTATCCTGAGACACAATAATCCGATCCACATTTCAGAATTTATTTCTCTAAAATCTACTGTCATTAATAAAAACACAAGTATTATATATACTTGCTGCAAACTATGAGACATGATTTATTTGCAAAACAGAATGAAGAAAATATCGGAAGATTCCGTTCTGCTGTTTGGCACACCTGTGCAAGGAAGACTGCTCTACTAGCGTGACAGTCAAGCAAAATGGGCTCTAAATCTATTTACAGTAATATTTCCTTTGGGGGAGAAACTCCAACTTAATAAGAAAAGGGCAATTCCATTTTTTTTACTGCAAGGAAGTAGACGTCACTGCCACTTACTTGAAACGTGATCTGGTTTCCTATGGCATTTATGTGTCAGAAGCTGACTGCATTTTCTGTAGGTATTGTCGTATCTACACGGTATCACATTTCGCTTTTATTTGAAAGGTCCTTACATCCAATTCGAGGACAAGGTACCTTCAATAAAACTCGGTATACTAGTTGTCGTGTTATTTATATAAAGCTGCCTCGTGGCTCTTTCTAGAACTACCATGCGAGGAGCTGCACACGCATCCGGTTTTAGTGCTCGAGATTGGATACGTGACAGAAGATGTCGCAGTTGGTTGTAGGTTGTTGAGTTGATTAGAACAATTACTGAGATGAAATAGAGGAAGCTGGGTGTGCTAGCGGGCAGACGGCATCACGTAACGGAAGCTTCTAATACACTTCAGCGTGAAATGCCGATGGAAGGTAATGAATCTTTATTAAAAGTACATCAATTAAAGAAAGAACAGAGATACCTTAATCGGTGTGGCGACTAAGCTACGGGATGGACTACAAAGTAACAGTGGTTCGATTCCGGGAACAAGATATTTACCTATTTTCTAGTGTCCACCCCGGCTTTGGAGCACACCCAACCTCCAACTATATGAGTAATGGGAAAGCAGCAAAGGCGTGAAACTCAACACTCGCCCCACGTAACACTTAGGTTAAGAATAGACGGAGCTATACTTCCAATCTCCGTAAGCCATCATGGAGTGATGCCTAATAATGCACAGGGACTTTAAATTTTATAAATTTAAACAATATAGGCAAAGTACGAGCAACTTAAGATGGAGGAGCTTTCGCGTAATATTTATACCTCCTCAGCTATCGTAACAACCTGATGCCATTTAAGTAAAAGATCACCCAAAAGAGGTCATGAAGGCCCAGAGGGGAAGTAGAGGTGTAACTCTACTCTTTCTTTAACCTCGGCTTTAGATGGGGGGTTGTTACCACCACGCCCCGGCCGGGGGGATTCTAACCCACAATCCCAGAAAGCGAACGGCCGCAGACCCACGCCACACACAAATAATACAACTCTCCCTCAGTATGGCCGTAATGGGCCGAAACAGGTAGAAGTATTACGATATAACTAATAGTTATTCATAAACATTTGTGCAGTTTTTTTATTCCCCCCATGGCACAACAGCCCCTAGTGGGCCACGGCCTCCTCATTGTCGAGGCTTCACGATCACACTCAAACACATACACACTCGGCAGGACTCCTCTAGACGAGTGATCAGCCCGAAGCAGAGACCTCTACCTAACAACACACAACACTCACAAGAGACAGAAATCCATGCACCCGGCGGGAATCAAACCCACAATCCCTGCAAGCGAGCGGCCGCAGACCCACGCCTTAGACCGCACGGCCACTGGGATCGGATCGCGTTTCCATTAGATTATCGAAAGCGGAAGTTCGTAGATGATGCAGTTTCTCTTAACGAGATCCCGTGTCAGCGTCACATCATAAGCGAACTAGCATCGGATACATAACACTAATCATTTGCCTATGTCAACAGTGCTAGAACTGGCCACGACTGCTTACTTAAACCTTCAATGCCGGCTCAGTGCACCATACTGTTGTGTGTGCATTTAAGGGTAGTACAAATAAAAACCGCTCCTTTCTGGGCAGTAGTTGGAAATTAAACCCCAGATTTACTGAAGTGTTATCAAGTCATAAGTACAAAATTACAGTAACTCATGCTTCAAAACTGCGACACGACACAGCATATTCTTGAACACCCTGTTCACAATATCCGGAGTGGCTTTCGAGTGGGTAGAGCTTCTGCCTCGTACTGGAGAATGTTGGTTACAATCAAGGTTAGAAGTCCCATTACTGCATAATTAAGTCAAGGCAAGTAAAGTAAAGTAAAGTTAAACTCTTCCTGTACAAGACATGAAAGCATATGGGGAAGCGGACATGTAGCTCCATTCATTCTTAATCTCGACAGTAAATGCAAGTGGTCATTTTCACGCCCCGGCCGCTTTACTGCCACGGAAAGTAACCACAGAACCCCCTGAGTAGCAGGTTTTGTGGGCCTGCGAACTGGTCTGAACACTTTGCAGAAGAGATAAATACCTCGCCCATGTGATGAACTGAAACATAGAACCAAATGGAACAAGAAACTTTTTAACGAATTTTTCCTTCCACGCCCTTTCAAAGTCATCAACCACAACACGCTATCATTCGAAAACACAATCTATTCAGTTCAAAAATCGTCGCTGAATAACACAAGATTCAGTCAGTTGCCTACGAAACTGACTTCCTCTTAATTCCTATTTTACTGGTCATAAAATACTAAAACACGATATTAGTAATGAAGGTGACTCGAAGTCTGTAAGTTGAGATTTCTGTATTATAAAGTCCTTTTTATGTCTAGCCTTTTTGATAAAGTAAGACCCACTCTAACTTTACTTTCTATAAAGAAAGCTATTATGTCTCAGACTTTTAACAGCGTACATAAACAGTTGAGGCGGTTAAAGATAATAGTACTTCTATGTTCATTTTGAAAGACATCTACAGGTATCAGAATGTAACTTACACGGATATTTCAGCTTGACTAACTCCATACAGCACAGTCCTTTTTCTTTTTGGTGGAGAAAGGCCCCACAGCAGATGCTACGGACGCACCGCAGCCTTGAGGCTTATTGTGCAACCCTGTGATGAAGATGAAGAGAAAAATGATCAGTTTTTTCATTTTTCCAAGTAATGGAGCACCGGTGGAATGAAATTGATAGGGGAAAACCGAAGTACTCGGGGAAAAACCTGTTCCAGTGCCACTTTGTCCACCACAAATCCCACATGGACTGACCCGGGATCGAACCCGGGCCTCCGCGGTGAGAGACCGGCGGCTAACCTCCTGAGCCACGGCACGGCCCACAGTCCTTATTGGTATGCTAACAGTCGTTCAGCTAGTCAAGATATTTCCCACCATTTACGAAACCAAACATTCATTACCATGTCCACAAGAGCCCGCTTACCCGCTATCGAGTGTCTATGTAACATTACCTAACTTGCTGCTTCCTTTATGGTAAGGTGTTATTACAGACCAGTGCCTATCTGGCGAGGTGCGGGGGACTGGTGGCTATACTGGGGGAATACTGGATTGTTACTGGTGGGAGCGACAGGCTGTTCTACTAACACACACAGACTGAAAACATCAAGCATTTCGAGTAGCGTGTGATGGGCAAGTGGTTTCAGGATGGCTAATAACAACTCGTCATTCACGACGACATGTTGCACGTGAACATGTGTCTCAGTTCTAGCAGGCTTCATGTCCTGGTTTGTGGACGGCAGTCACTAGCCGACCAACCCTTCAAGGTGGAGTACGACTCCTTCTAGCCTCTCTGTTACTGCTTACTCTGTGTATTTGTGTTTGAAGTCTATATAGGATGTACGACTCTTTCTAGCCTCTCTGTTACTGCTTCCTCTGTGTATTTGTGTTTGAATTCTATATAAGATGTACGACTCTTCTAGCCTCTCTGTTACTGCTTACTCTGTGTATTGTGTTTGAAGTCTATATACGATGTACGACTCTTTCTAGCCTCTCTGTTACTGCTTCCTCTGTGTATTTGTGTTTGAATTCTATATAGATGTACGACTCCTTCTAGCCTCTCTGTTACTGCTTACTCTGTGTATTTGTGTTTGAATTCTATATAGGATGTACGACTCCTTCTAGCCTCTCTGTTACTGCTTCCTCTGTGTATTTGTGTTTGAATTCTATATAGGATGTACGACTCCTTCTAGCCTCTCTGTTACTGCTTACTCTGTGTATTTGTGTTTGAATTCTATATAGGATGTACGACTCCTTCTAGCCTCTCTGTTACTGCTTCCTTTGTGTATTTGTGTTTGAATTCTATATAGGATGTACGACTCCTTCTAGCCTCTCTGATACTGCTTCCTCTGTGTATTTGTGTTTGAATTCTATATAGGATGTACGACTCCTTCTAGCCTCTCTGTTACTGCTTACTCTGTGTATTTGTGTTTGAATTCTATATAGGATGTACGACTCCTTCTAGCCTCTCTGTTACTGCTTCCTTTGTGTATTTGTGTTTGAATTCTATATAGGATGTACGACTCCTTCTAGCCTCTCTGATACTGCTTCCTCTGTGTATTTGTGTTTGAATTCTATATAGGATGTACGACTCCTTCTAGCCTCTCTGTTACTGCTTCCTCTGTGTATTTGTGTTTGAATTCTATATAGGATGTATGACAGAACCCGTCTTCGCCAGGCGTAACGTGTTGACTTGCCAAGCTCTCGTGACTTTAGATAAAATCATAGTAATGCATTACCGTCAACATTGGCCAAAAAGGTAACACTGTGTTCAGCAAACATTCGATAATAGTCCAAGTGTCGGTGCGTCTTCTCGTTATACGACTATTGTTATCACATTTCAATATCCGATTATTGGCAAGTTAGGAAAGCGCGCTGCTGCAGCTACACTCTCAATAATGCGAAGCTCAATGAAATTCATATCGATATCTCGACATCAATATATCGAAAATCAATCTTGAACCGAAGTGCTGAGAACTTCTATAAGAAACGGGCGTCTGATGAGCCATCAGGCGTGTCGAGATAAAATGTCACACCATTGTGTACAACAAACCCGAAACGATACATAAAAGAACGGATAACACGCAAGAATCCGTTACGTAGCTGCATTTATGTTTAAAAATACAACCGGCATGCAGTATAATGTTCTAGACGGTAACAGAATTCAAGAATCACGTAGAGAAATAAAAGCTAGCAGTAACAATACTGATTGATGGATTCTTTCTCACTGAATGATGCAGTTTGGCAACACAGAATACTACAAAGGACACTTGAATATACTCTTCAACCGCCGCTCCTGCATACACTCACCACGCTCATGAGGGCCATTTCCCAAGGTAAAAAATTAATCACGTAAGCGGATATATCAACTTGTAGTCTGTTGGATTTGTACGAAACAAATAGAAAAAATCCGAGGCAAAACAAGGGGCTTGAGATTTAAGACGTGTCGCCTTAGCTGTTCTAAGGGAAGTGGTTCTCTCTAATTGTTCTGTCAGTGATGAAACTGTGTCCGCTTCTCGTACCTGCGTTTGATGCAAGAGACGACGAAGCAAGCTTTCCGCTCTTCGGTGCGTTTCTTAATGGAAAAGTCACTACAATTTCAAGAACTTGTTAGTAGAGTCATGCGGAAGGAACGATAATAGAAATTGGGGTAAGACGAAGAGAATATGCTCACGTATACGAAGCCCAAAGAGTGATGATAATGACGATTAAAAAGAATATAGTTTTGAATGAATAACGGAATTTTAAAGTGTGGACTTTCTACTGCCGCTTTCCATTCGAGAATAAACATTTCTAGAGTGGCAGCTGCAACCACTCATTACTTATTTAGATGAATTTGCAACCAAAATTTAAAAAAAAAACCAACCCCCGCTTTTTCCATCCAGGCACCCCACATAATATTCATCCCGTATGTAACTCTACACTACATACACACTTTATATATTATTATTATTATTATTATTATACATAACACACAGTAAGAACACGAACTTGCAGACACGAAATAAAAATAAAAAATAAAGACCTAGAAATATTAGTAGCAACTGAGCAAACACAAGACACTAAGGTTAAAAGGACTGAAATCATATTTCTTATCAAAATTTTTAAATGAGGTAAGTTACATGTAGCAGAAATAATAATAATAATAATAATAATAATGTGAAATAATAAGAAAAAATCAGAAATCACACACAACAAAGTGAAACAAATATCTGCTCAACGGAAGTGTTTGACCACGAAGTTTCAGACGTTGATCTGTTTCCATCATCAGGTGTGAGTAAAACCCTACACTACCTCAGAACACTCGGGTTTTTTATTGAAGGGCCCCGCATCAGATGCCACGGACGCACCGCAGCCTTGAGGGCTTATTGTGCAACCCTGTGATGAAGATGATGAGGTATGTTTCTGCTTTTCTACTTTAATGGAGCACCGGTGGAATGAAATTGACAGGAGAAAACCGAAGTACTCGGAGAAAAACCTGTCTCAGTGCCACTTTGTCCATCACAAATCCCACATGGACCGACCCGGGATCTAACCCGCGTATCCGCGGTGAGGGGCCGACGACTAACCGCCTAAGCCATGGCACGGCTGGACACTTGGAATAGTTCTATGTTAACAGGCCAAACTGAGTATAATCACCTGATATCGTAGACAGAACCAGTTTGCGAAACTGTGTTGCTAAACCATAAACGATACGACACGTATGACACGTCCAAAATGTGTGTCAGTTTATACGGAGTATTCGTCAACTCACCAAGAATCAGAACAGCATTATGAGGGAGCAATCTTGTCAGATACAAGTAAAGGGTAAAGCAATCCCTTTACAGGCCTGGACAGGCCCTTAGGGTTCCAGGAGGTTGAGGATCCCAGATTTCTAGACAATCGGCACATTAAGGTGGTAAGGTTGTCAGCCCTACGCACGGCCGTCTGTAACCCCCAGGAAATATTCCTGGTACTCATTTCTGTTAGAGGATGAGTCTGACCCCAGGACCGTAGTGCGGGCGGAAGGATTATGTCAATATGACACCATCGGGAATCGAACCCGCAACCTGCCGGCTTGTAGCGCAGTGCCTCAACCAATTGCGCCATCGCGAGCCTCTGTCATTATAAGCAGTGTCATTAAAACAAACTCAGTCCCTTATCTCACTGCAACGCTTCTGTCGCAAAACCACAGCCAAAATCTTCGCACTCCCTGCTGAAATAAGCTATCAAATACCTGTAACATCCTCCTACGATTTTTATACTCATTGCGAGTAGCAACACGTAAAGCGACAAATGGGTAGGTGGCTTCTGCAGTCTTCCTCGCTGTGTCTGCGTGGGGAGATACGAGAGGACGTCGGCATGACTTGGTTATCTGTCGCCGCCGGCGGCCCGCACCAGTTATTAATCTCGGGAGGTCAGATGATTTATATGACGTCACAGACACAGTAAAGTACAGGTTTTAACTTTCCCGTTCTCCAGCAGTGTGAACAAAAGAATGATTTGTAGCGAACTGTACACACAGAAGTGATACATACTGATAAATCGTTATGGAATTGGCTAGGGTTCAAAATCTACACCATCGTTTGATTTCAATCACTGCTACGATGAGTGGTTCTGTTTGTGCGAGGGTTTGGAACAGCTGTGTTGCTAGACTAGCTGCAAGACATAGATCTTAAAGCAAAACTCTGTGAGGATAGCAACCAGAGACGGACTGCTAAGGGAACAATAATGAATGCCCGGCTTCCATAAAAGGCGAAATTTTATTTTTCTTTTTTTTAATTGCAAGACATGTCCGTCGACATACAGATTACAACAGTATATTTATTCTTATTAATTATACAGTCAGATCCAACACTTCGTTTTTAAAAATACGTTTTTTGGCTACTAGTTTCGGCTCATGGTGGCCTGATGATGGCCGTTATGAGCCGAAACTAGTAGCCAAAAAACGTATTTTTAAAAACGAAGTGTTGGATCTGACTGTAGAATTAGTAAGAATAAATATACTGTTGAAAATTTTTTGAGTAGCTGCCGACTTGTTAGCTTCTCAACAAGGACTCTGTTCCATGGGGTTAGTTATTTGATTAGTTAGTTTCTTTCTTGATTTCAGGCTTCCGCAGGGATACTGATGAAATCTGTGGTCTTCTGGGTAATTACACGGCGTCGTGTGGTAATTATTTACCGACGTTTCGGGACAACGTATCGGTCCCATCTTCACGGGTCAAGATTCCAAGTAGGAAAGAAGTTTCTTTCTTTGTTGTTTTTATTGCTCAGTTTAGTTTAGTTAGAAGGGCGGGCAGACAGATACTGTCCACCTAGGCGTTATGTACGTTAAGAAAAAGAGCAAGTGTTTTGAAATGGATTAATTATTTTGTACATCAAGACAAGGTGACATTTGGTACACAAATAGTAAATGAAGATACAAATTGTTACGTATCATTGCTCCTGTGGTGTGCAAACTCGCAATACCTCAACAGTGCTTCAAATCATACTATGTTCTTTCTGCTATTAATTTAAAACACATAGCCTGGACACCAAAGGGAATTTCTTTTTTAAATTTTTAACGTGGATATATCGTCGTAGATCTCATTGTGAGGGAAAATTAAATATCTAATCTCTTACACAAACGTCACTTTCCGACTCGTGAAAGAGGAATCAGGGAGATACTAATTTCTTCATACCGGCTCGCTATTCTTAATATTTTCTTTACACAGATCGATTTACGCTCAGCTTTCTAGGAGAGACAAGCAGACTATTTGCGTCCTGTATCCTGGAATATATCAACATACATTTCAGACCATTAACCACACAGACAGGAGCGAAGGAGGTCTTACCAACACTTAACACACAGATAACTGGAACACACGCTGAAAATAGGACCACGCTGCCATTAATTAATAATTATACTATAGAGGGTAGTATAACATACTACTTGATTTTATTGTAATTTTTAAAATTTTAATAACTTTTAGCAGCTTAACAATACCACTAATTTTGCAAAATTTTTTACGATGTGGTAACAAATACTGAATCACTGTTATGACGTAACCCAAAGAATTGGTCTATGTAAAAATTCACTTAAAATACCCCTGATGATGGCAGAATAACTGCCGAAATGCGTATTGGGGCATCCTTATAATAAAGAAAACAGTGAAAAAAATGTCTTAGTGCATTTGTTGGTACAAATAATTCAATACATTTCAGAGCTTGAATTTTCATAATTGTGAATACATCCGGTCATAACTGAAATAATGAACAAGTTGAATTATGGAAGGTTTTACGTGTAACCTCGCAAAACTAATTAGACGAAATGCGATACTTATACATTTTACGCTCATGTTAAAAGGATATGTTTAAATAAAAATCATGCCCCCCGTACATTTACCCTAAGAGACCTTGCGATACATTACGTTTATATTTTGGTATTCCGTTAATAAAAAAAAGGTAAAGCAACCCATTACAGGCCTAGACAGGCCCTGAGGGGTCCAGGAGGTTGAGGCTCCCAGATTTGTAGACAATCGGCACATGAAGGTGGTAAGGTTGTCAGCCCTACGCACCGGCCGCCTTTACCCCCCAGGAAATATTCCTGGTACTCATTTCTGTTAGAGGCTGAGTCGACCCCAGGGCCATAGTGCGACCGAAACGATTATGTCAAGGAATTAATTCCAATGACACCATCGGGAATCGAACCCGCGACGTTCCGGTATTAATTCCTTGACATAATCGTTTCGGTCGCACTATGGCCCTGGGGTCGACTCAGCCTCTAACAGAAATGAGTACCAGGAATATTTCCTGGGGGGTAAAGGCGGCCGGTGCGTAGGGCTGACAACCTTACCACCTTCATGTGCCGATTGTCTACAAATCTGGGAGCCTCAACCTCCTGGACCCCTCAGGGCCTGTCTAGGCCTGTAATGGGGTTGCTTTACCTTATTCCGTTAATACATTTCCCAAATCATTGAGACTGCACATGGCTATAAATTCGACATATATAAGCTTACACATATAAAGATGTGGGGCAGGCAGTGGCGCAGTTGGTTGAGACACTGCACTACAAGCCGGAAGGTCGCGGGTTCGATTCCCGATGGTGTCATATTGACATAATCCTTCCGGCCGCACTATGGTCCTGGGGTCGACTCAACCTCTAACAGAAATGAGTACCAGGAATATTTTGGGGGTAAAGGCGGCCGGTACGTAGGGCTGACAACCTTACCACCTTCATGTGCCGATTGTCTATAAATCTGGGAGCCTCAACCTCCTGTAGCCCTAAGGGCCTGTCCAGGCCTGTAATGTTCCTGTCCATATATTTTGCTTTATACTGAATTAGTGTGCTGGCATATTGCAAGCTTTAAAAAACCCTGCTTCTTAAGTAATTATAATTTACAGGATCCGGATAGCTCAGTCAGTTTAGTGATTACACTAAGGGCTGGATAATCCGGGGTTGGAATCCCGGCAGAGAAAAAGGATATTTCTCTTCTCTAAAACGTCCAGACCGGCACTGAGGCCCATCCAGCCACCTATTCGATGGGTACCCGGACCTCTTCCCATCGGGATAAATCGACAGAAGCGCGAGGTTGACCACTCACTTCCATCTAGTGACGAGGCCAAAAAAGAGTGGAACTCTACCTCCTTTCCCTCAATATGCCTTCATGACGTTTACAAAGACAACTTAAACTTTACCCTTTTAGAATTGTAACTAACTTGCGCTGACATATTGTGTAATTTGAAACAGTTGTACTTGCAAAAGAAACAAAGGATCCCAGACAAAGCAACATGGTTGCCATCTGGGATATCCGGTTATTTACGTCAACAGTCGATGTCAAATAATTCATGAATGCTGGTCTGAGATTTATGTGCAGAGCAACACGAGGCCAATATCTCACAAAATTCGTCACCATCCTACCACAAAGACAAGTCAGACAGAACAGGCAATTGAGGTATGAATTGGCTTCGGGGGAAAAAAAATGGGGTCTACATAAATAATCCTAAAACACAAGTGACAAACACGCTGAAGATAAAAACAATATATCATGTTAAGGCAAAATATTCCACTTTATGACTAGATAATGACATAAATAATGCGTCCATTTATTCACAGTACTGCGATTATCTGCCAGCAGACCACCATACCCTACGAAGCCAATTCTGCATTAATAACAATTCATAACTTCATTTATGTCTGTAATATTTTTGGTCTCAATGTTTGATTGTAAATAATTACTTTTAAGTTCTCTTTCCTGAATTAAGATACCTTGTAGCCAGGTAGACACTTGCCGTCGTTTCAGATGAACATATTGCATTGGTCTTCTGTATTTAACATAGTTGTAAGTTCCTCAGAACATGTAGCAACGAATGGTTGGACAGCTAGTGAGTAACATACTGAAAGGATGTGGAAGGACGCCATCTTGGACGTTCAGGTACTACTTCCACGTTTTCTTGGAGTAACAGAAGAAAACCTAAACACACCTTATTAAGGATAACCGGTCCCCGAGCAGAGTGTCTACGAAACAAAAATACTAACCACTATTTTTTTTTTGTTGAAGGGCCCCGCAGCAGATGCTACGGACGCACCGCAGCCTTGAGGCTTATTTTTCAACCCTGTGATGAAGATGATTAGTTTTTTTTTCGTTTTTCCTTCTAATGGAGCACCGGTGGAATGAAATTGACAGGGGAAAACAGAAGTACTCGGGGAAAAACTTGTCCCAGTGCAAATTTGTCCACCACAAATCCCACATGGAATGAGCCGGGATTGAACCAGGGCCTACGCGGTGACAGGCCGGTGACTAACCGCCTGAGCCATGGCACGGCCGTTTGCTAGCCACTATACTGCATCCTTCTGCTGTTTGATAGCCGAAACACACGTAAGGGGAACATTGACTTGCACTATGCCTTGGTGCAAGTAACACACAACACATAAAACTTATGTTTAATGGCCAGTTCAGGTGGTTCAGCTGTTTATTTATGCATTTATATGGCGCTATATGCCAATGGTAACCAGGGCGTGTCTTTTACAGGATGTGTTAGTGGCAGATAATTCGTTGGACGGAGTGCCTGTTACCATTCCGGCCAGAATATTTTGTCTTCCAACATGCTAGCCAAAAATATAAAAATTAAAATATACATAACTATAATTTTGCTTGTTGTTATATATGGGTGTGCAACTTGGTCTGTCACAATGAGGGAGGAGCATAGGCTTAGGGGATTCCAGAATGGCATGCTGAGGAACAAATTCGGGCCTAAGAAGGAAGAAGACCGATACTCGTGGCCGCGCGTTCTAAGGCGTGGGTCTGCGTCCGTTCGCTCGCTGGGACTGTGGGTTCGAATCCTGCGGGGGCATTGGATATCTGTCTCTTGTGAGTGTTGTGTGTTGTCAGATAGAGGTCTCTGCTTTGGGCTGATCACCCTTCCAGAGGAGTCCTACCGAATGTGTGGTGTATCTGAGCGTGATCGTGAAGCCTCGATAATGAGGAGGCCCTGGCCCACAAGGGCTGTAGCGCCAATGGAAAAAAAAGAGGAAGACGTAATTGGGGACTGGAGAAAACTGCACACCGAAGAGTTTCATGATTTGTACTCCTCACCAAATATTATTCGGGTGATCAAATCAAGGAGCATATAAGGGGACGGGCATGCAGCACGTATGAGGAGAGGGGCATGCAGCACGTATGAGGAGAGGGGCATCAGCACGTATGAGGAGAGGGGCTTGTAGCACGTATGAGGAGAGGGCATGCAGCACGTATGAGGAGAGGGGCATGCAGCACGTATGAGGAGAGGGCATGCAGCACGTATGAAGAGAGGGGCATGTAGCACGTATGAGAGAGGAGCTTGCAGGTTTTTGATGGGGAAACTTGAGGGAAAGAGACAACATGTAGGACCTAAGCGTAGATGGGAGGATAATATTAGATTACCTCTTCAAGGAATAGGCTGAAGGGGGGGAGGGGTGTGGACTGGATTAATGTGGCTTAGGATAGGGACAAGTGGCGGGCTGTTGTGAACACGATAATGAACCTCCTGGTTCCATAAAATATGTGGAATTTCTCGAATAACTGAGGAACTATCAGCTTCTGAAGGACTGTGCTCCATGGAGTTAGATAATTCGCAGGACGCCTTGGACTGGGTAGAAGCCTGCACTAGGCCATCACTTACAGAAGAGAGCACAGGCAAGGAAAGGAACATAAATTTACGTGCATTTCCTGAACGGGATTCGATACTGTCATCCATGTGTTAAAGCGGTAATAGACACGGCCGCTTTAGGCCACAAGGTCATCATGGGGACAGCTGTCTTTGTTTGTTGTTGACCTGTGTAATTGCTACGAGCGTGAGTCAACTGACATGTCCTACAGACACCAAGACAGCCTGCTCCATAGGCATCTCTACGCAAAGCGGTGCTTATAGTGTCCCGTTCTTCGCTTCAAAGCCCCATTTTTCGCTGAATTATTTATGTTTTATTTAGTGTGACGAGATTGGTCGTTCACGTGAACAGAAGAACATAGGCTGAGGGTGTACGAGAATAGGGTGCTGCGAAACAGCGCAGGCAGGAGGTTTTGCAAGGCAGTGCACATTACCTATAAGTGCCCTGATTTTGTAACGATCAATACAGGACAAGACAGTAACACAGTTCCTTAATTAAAATCCTTAATTAATCCTTGGACTAAAACTGTACGAACCGTACGAAATTTAGTCCTCTTTTTAGATTTTTATTGTTTGATTTAAAAATTATTAAATGTCAAGAACCCACGTCGGTACAAGTGCACCACCACACAACTCACTGTCGGTGCCACTGGTGCTGAAGAAGGTATTTTGAACAAGGTAGGAAGAAGTAACTGAAGACTGAGAAAACTGTAAAATGAGAAGCGTCATTATTTGTATTGCTCACCAAATATTATTAGGGTGACCAAAAAAGGGGATGAAATTGGGCGGGGATGTCGCATGTATGGGGGAGAAGAGAAATTCACACAGGCGTCTGTGAGAAAACTGTAAGGTAAAATGCCACTTGAAAGAACAAAGCATAAATGGAAGGATAATATTGAAATTTATCTAAAAACACTAGGAAGAGAGAGCGTATAGGGAATTTATCTAGCTCAGAACAGAGGCAAGTGGTGGACTCCTGTAAACACGCTAATAAAACGTCGGGCTTCATAAAATGCGTGAATTTTTAACTAGATTAAGAAAGTGTCAGATTTTCAGTAAGGGGTCTGCTCCATGACGTTTGTTACGTAGCTGGTTAGTCAGTCAGTCAGTCCGGCAGTCAGTCAGTGTAGATGTCCCAAGTGATCCATCCTTTCACGTTTTTCAACTAAACTTTTTATGAATTTGTCATCTTCCTATATATATTACGTGCCCCCACCATTAGTGATTTGATAAAAATAGCAACATTTGTTGAAGAGTAAAAATTATGAAGCTGCTTGTTTTGCACTTTTCTCTGTCCTCCTGCTGTTCCCTCTCGCTTATGTCCAATTATTCTCCTCAGATAATTGTTCTCAAGTATCTTCTTCCAAACACATGTGATTATAATTCAATATTAAGTTATGTGTAGAATTTTTAGTCGCCACACAGGTGTCTTAGCAGTATAGGTGGGTCGCGAACACAGGTTTGGAACTACTGGATTACAATACGAGATGGTTGTAAATTTTGGCTCACAAGGGAAATATATACGATCCATAAGACATTGTGATGGGAGACTGAAGCAAGGTGTTCTGGTGCATGAGACCGTCTTGAAGTAAATCCCCTTATCGAATTTACGATACGGTCTTTGGGCCATACGCCTGCAGACTACTGTAGGCTTATCTAGAAACAAAGCATAGCGTATCACCTGCGAAACTACGACACAGCTGCAGAATATAGGAGCCTGCTCCGCTCTGAACGTCTCTCGCCATTTGGTCTGTAAGAATATAAAAGCTATGTTTCAAGTGACATACATACAAACACACTTTAAGCTGATTTTCGTTCAGAGAGGTAAGACGTCCTTTTAGAAACTTACTACACGCACTTTCCTCAAAATCAAATTACCTTTATAGTCAATAAAGCAATTCACTGAAGTTATTAATGACTAATTTATAGTTCAGAGAAAATCGGTAAATTTTATGGATTAACTCGAGACAGCTCAGTCAGTATAATGACGAGGCTATAGGCCATACAACAGGAGGAAGAACTTTCTCTTCTCCAGAACCTCCAGACCGATTTTGGGACCCACCAATTCAGTAAATACGGGACCTCCTTCCATAAGTATAAGACGGCCAGGGCCAGAGACTGACCGGTAACTTCCATCTAGCATAGAGGTTAATAACGACCTATCTATAACATCACTTCCTCATACATTCTCACGGAGTCTACAGGGACAAATGTGCCTGTACCTTGCTAAAATATACTTATTTTTCAAGCATTTATTATGACGAAAACTTTATGGAATCCCTGCCAGTATTTTAAGTCATGGCATTAGTGCTGATCCTAACAATACCACTCGCATGGCCATACATGTTGCAATTTTGAAGATGGAATATTGTAATCACGAAGGTGGGATGGCCTCTGCCGCTCGGAGACAGTCAGCAATGTCATCTGTTAACATGACAACTTGACCTATTTATGGGACTTCGTTGCTGTTTCAGTTTCGAAGCATGCATGTGCATTTATAGGCCCCCTTCCGGAAGTAAATGTCACGAGTGGAGGGAACAGAAGGTAAAGGTAAGGAAAGTCTGAAAAGTGAGACACTTCTGGCGCTTTCGAGTAACCACACAAACCAAAGAACATTGGTAAAACCAGTAATCAGAAAATCATGGTAAAATAACCACGGTAATAAAGGTAATAACAGCAACCACAGACAGACTGGTAACGTTGGTAACCATGATAACCTTAATAACCAAAGTTGCCATAAATGTACGTAGGTCTCCGTGTAAAGTTCAATGTTATTTTTGTCCGAGTTTGATCAAAATTGGTGTCGACAAGGTATAGTAAAACCCCGTGATGTCAATTTTCGTGTGAATCAGTCCTGCAGCAGTCGAGCTGTTCCACACGCATAGACTTGCAGACGGACGCACGGACAGACAAACAGACAGACAGACAGACATGTCGAAGCTGTAAAGCACACTTCGCAACCGGTTTGCGAAAGTGCCTAAAAACTCAACTGAAACTTTTCCTGTTATAAAAACCGTGCAGTATAAAGTAGCAAGTTTTCAGTGGAAAATATTACGCCGTAATTATGTTTTTTTGGTACTTGTCGTTAAAGTTCGAGCAAATATTCATGTTTGAATGGATTATCGGCGAGTTTTACCGGCAACAGACATGGTGAAGTCAGCGACTTTGTCCTAAGATGAGGTTCTCCATTGCAGCCTACGCGACTTAATTCATCACGTTAACGACAAATAATCAACGCTCAGGCCTTCGCTCTTCTGGGGTGTTAGGCGGCGTAGGTTGGTGATTGGTTACAGACGTTTCGGGACAACCTATCGGTGCCATCTTCAAGGGCCAAGCAGTCCAAGAAGAATACTCCTTGCATCGATATATATTGTCGCGAAACGTCGGTAACCAAATACCAACCTACGCTGTTTAACATCCCAGAAGAGTGAAGGACTCAACAACACCGCGGCGGAAGCCTGAAATCTCGCAAGATCCAAAGCTGAGACTCTGCGAACATTATATCCTCTAAAGTAACAAATGAATAGCTAACATGTGTTCGTGTAACGACCTGTTGGATTGAGGTGAGCCCACAGCTTCTGTGATATCATCCTGAACCGATAAGTGTGGTCGTTCTTTCGTGACTTGAATATATAGGTTCCCACAAATAATTACAAGTAAATTAGCTTAATTTAAAAACTTTGTGAACTTCTGAATTGAAGGTTAATTACTACTCCACGATGCGTGCCCTCTAAATACACATAGAACGAGAACAGGTATCGAATCTACGGAATTGTGTGGTATAAAGAGCAATGAAGGTAACAGTTAATGACAAATCCTGGAAACTGAACGTTTTAACACAACCATATTACACTAATCTTGGCGTAGGGAGAGGTTTCAGTTTCTCACAAAGGTTCTGCCGAATATTCCAAGTCTTCTAGGTGTTACCACCGTGCTGATTGGTAAATAAACACGGACGTTTCGAAGGATCTTCTTCTTCTTCAGGAGGCGGCATGGTGTAACTTCCGAGAAGAATGGACACGCCAAGCTCTCTGACACCGTCCAACGTCTTCAGTTCTTTCAATATCATATTTGGAAAAATGTTTGCTTTGTTTGTAAAGTGGAAAGGGGTGTATAGGGTTCTGTTCTGGTGCGCCCACTTGAAAGACCTGGAAACTATCAGTAGTGTCCAGTGATATAGAACAGTCTCTTCAAACAGCCCCACCAGATTACGATCCTTCTCTCACTCTTTCTCACATGAAAACGAAAACACTCAACTTTTAAACATCGTACAGGAAGACTCAAAAGCGCTGGACAAAGTCCAAGCTCCACAAAAGCTTATCGTGATACACCGATGTCAGAATCGTTGGTTGAAGAATGATTTTAATTCTACTTTTAAGTATTTTTACGTGGGACTTCCCGTTCCTATGAAAAGCTAGTGTAAGGAGGCCTGTATAATAACAAGGATCTTGTAACACTTCTTTATATTTACACAATTTTACGAAAAGCAGAAGAGGAATGAAATTAAAAGAACAGAATTACGACACAATGAATGGCCGTGCCATGGCTCAGGCTGTTAGTCACCGGCCTCTCAACGCGGAGGCCCGGGTTCGATCCCTGGTCAGTCCATGTGGGATTTGTGGTGGACAAAGTGGTACACGGACAGGTTTTTCCCCGAGTACTTTGGTTTTCCCCTCTCAATTTCATTCCAACGGTGCTTCATCACACGGAAAAACGGAAACAATTACTCATCTTCATCACAGGTTTGCACAATAAGCCTCAAGGCTGCGGTGTGTCCGTAGCATCTGCTGCGGGGCTCTTCACACACACAAACACACAAAAGACATCATGAACATCGAGAGTATATATAAGGAATTTTAGAACACAAAACTATCCCCAAGGCCGAATAATACAAAACTAAAACCCATAGCGCTCATCTGGAAGTACTATTTTATTATTTCTAATTTTAACTATTTTAAAGCCATAACTTTTAACTTGTCATTCTTGTCACATCTCTGTGGAAATTTTATAATTTTTTTAAGATTTAACTCTTCTCGGCCTACCACACTCTTATGATATTTGTGAAGTTGAGATCTGAATTATATACATGGCTGACGTACAATAACATAAAACGATTTACATAATAATTTTCCATTGATGTTTTATCAGCCTAATGATGGCTTCTTTTATATAGCCGAAACATGTCGCGTCAGAACCATACAGCATGCTAAAATAATTTCGTTGTGATTGCCTGCTATTACCCTCAACACCCTCTCTATTTTTATGGTTTAGACCTCAAGGTTTAATATTTTTCAGAATACAGTAGAAATTTAATCTGCCCCTGGAGACCCTGAGTCATGGTTGTACATTTTCCAACATAACGTGTGTATAAATTTCAGTTTCATAATGTGAAAACACTGATTATGGATGAGAATGTAGACGCAATGGGGAGGCAATCGTAAATTAATTCTAACATAAAATCTGTAGAGGCATTGAATAAAAACACGATACAAGTCACAACAGCCGGTCCCAGGCCAAGATTAAAGTTAAGCATTTCACAACTGTTATGAAACATTTGTGAAATGCTGAAGACAAGTCCTGAGTTTTTATCTTTACGTCTGCAAAAACATTTACAAGTCAGAAACTTCGTACACAGGGCAATATTTCCGTGTATAAATGTCCCAAATTCATATTTATGTGTACGACACATTTGCTCTGTTACTGCTTATACGTACGTGTAACAGCAGTAAAATTTTGAGTTCACACAGCAAAAAAAAAAAAAAAAATGTTTATATCGAAAACCATCAGTACTTTTGAAAATAAAAACATGTACTGGATACAAAGTGCTTGTCTCCTTTTTCGCTACGATCATTGTTGGCAACACTGTGTTACTCTTATAAACATTTAGCGATTTACACGCGCTGAAATGCAAGTACTTGTTAGTGTGAAGTAATACTTATTGTTGGCAGAGTTTAATTAAAATTAGAATTGTCAGCAAAACTTAATGACCCAATATAAAATTTCACAAAAACCCCTTCAACTAAACTCATTTGTACAAGCGACGAGAAGGATGGACAGACATGGCAAAACCAATAGGCGAATTTTTGAAACTTTTCTTTGTGAAAAAGCGACAAAATAATTAAATCTCAACAAGACCAACCAATCGAGAACTGAACCAGAGACCTCCATAATACAAGTCAAGAGCTTCATAGATAAACTAACTAGATCGGTGAAATGTGCAGATAAGCACGGTTAATTACATATAGATAGCACCCATCCTTCATTCATAATTAATCTATAACTGGCACTAAATGCGTTCAGTGACCATTATGACGTACTTAATCAGTCAATCAGCGATTCCAATAAACCAGTCAGTACAGACGGCTATGACTGGAACCAGTAACACTCCGGCAGACACGCCAGGTCTTCAGCTGAGTAATACCAATTACAGCAGAAAGAGGATAAACAGAGGACCGCCATATGACATGAGGTTGACGGCCCGATGCGTCACGATAATGAAGTCAGGCGACACCATGGCGTGCCAGGGTACAGTAACATGAAGATCGATGCCTGACTAACATAGTCTTGTGGATTATAGCTTCTATGGATGTACAAGGAAAGTTACGCTGTATGTAATTTAAAATATAGAACATTATGGCTGCTGTGACTAGCGTTTTGACGTCTGAAGGAATAGAAAAACTGGCATGATAATTCTTTCGCTTTTATTTTGTTAAATACTTGACACCTAGATTTTTAGAATAGAAGTAAATCTTATCACTTTAAAGAGGACTAAGAAGAAGAAAAACAATCTGAAGTGTAGGAGATGTACTGCATTTATTATTACAGGAGGAAAAAATACCTCCTTGAATATTCCTAGGCCATGCCCACTCGTCCTTCTGGTAAATCTTATCACTTTAAAGGCGACTAAGAAGAAGAAAAACAATCTTAATTGTAGGAGAGGTACTGCATTTATTATTACAGGGGTAAAAAATGCCTCCTTCAATGTTCCCAGGCTATGCCCACTCGTCCTTCTGGTAAAGGTAGGCTGGAAGCAAGATAAAATTTTGGGTAAAAGAGGGGGTAGAATATTGGAGAATGCAGCAGAGGAAATAAAATTCAGCGTTTGGGCTGAATTTTTTTATTTGGAGAGTAGCATTGGATGAAATTTTTATAACATTGGAATGGCTCTGTTTGGTCGGGAATTTTAAAGTTAATTTTGGGAAGCCGCATGAGAAACATGAAGGGGAGCGTAGATTTTGGGAACTAACTCAGTATTTGCTCTATGACCGAAGAAAATCACATTGAACCCTCATCAAGTTGGCCGGTCGCAGGATCTTCCGGCTGCACACTGACTTCTAGCCAGCAGTCCGTCTTTCAAGTAAAGCGACACCTTAATTACTGCCAAATGTGCAGTAGAATTTGTCGCTGAAATCTATATGTCTTCAGTTCTATTTAGGAGGAACCCGCTTCCAATATTGACCCCATGAACAGTTACCCTAACGGAGTCTCTTTGTGGGACATTTCTATCTTTAATACTGGGGACGTTAGCACCGTGAAATGGGGTCACAACAGATTTATTCCCCATGATCATCATTTCATCTCTTTCGATGACAAATAATCTCTGAATCTGATACATGTTCGTTACATAACCAAAGAAGCAGCAAAGCTGGTTAGGTTTCGTAACAGACATGTCAGATTTGGACCGCAATGCAGAACGTTTGGGTATAAGACATACTGATGTCAAAATGTCAGCTGAATTCAATGCAGGATGAATGGAGCCTAGGCTCCGGATCTGAATGCCTTCTTAAGACCATTCACAGCCCTTCCTTTGTCGAGGCGCTGACTGTGTAACGTTACTGTGCTATGGCTTATTCAGCGAATGTTACAGGAACATAAATCCTCTATGCACAGAACAGCTTTATTGTCCGTCCGTCCGCCAAACTGTCCGTCCTCATTAAGTATAATTACACTGTCAATAATGGAACTAAATCAACGTTGTGGGATTTAAAGCGAATTTCAAATTATTGATAAACCCCTCTTTCACAGTTGGATATAAGACAAAATTGTCTGCTGCATTTAGCAAGGTATTGTAGCTCGGGTATCTTAGTCAGTACAGTGACTACGCTGCGGGAATTACAAACATGATTCGACTCCCGGCATAGAAAAGAGATTTCTCTGTACTCCAAGGCACCCGTTCAACCTTTTATCCATTGGGGAGAGTGGGGCTCTTTACCAGGGACTAAAGAAGCAGGGACGTGAGGCTGACCACTTCCACTTAGAGCTGACGTTAAGAATGACTTAAGCAATACCTCCAACCCCCATATACTTATACGGCGTGTACAGGGAAATTTTGTCGTTACCTGCAGCAAAGTATTAACCCTTTAAGGATAAAAATAAATTAAAAATTAGCGATGATACAAAAAGATATACATATTACAAACTATTTCCATTTATAGCAACTGGTAAGATCCTCCTGAATAAGGTAGTCTGTCTCTACTAGCGTAATAATCCATGTTTATTAACAGTGTAGGATACTTTCTAACAGATTCTAAAACCTTTATTTCGCTAACACTTACTTTTACGCGACATATTTATTTAAACGGTGCTTTGTTAAGCTAAAGTACCCATACGCTTCGAATGTAAGCAGAAAGAGACTTATTTTCTCATCTGCAGACCCAAACGTCTGAACGAAAGTATCGATGCTCAGAAAAATAGGCAATTAACGTCGTACCATAATTAAATCAGCCACAACTTAGAAACCCATAGTTACGTATCATCAAAGTCGTGAAATCATGTATCGTGTATCGTGTATGTGCATCGTGCATCGTGTATCGTGCATCGTGAAATCGTGTATCGTGTATCGTGTATCGTGTATCGTGATCGTGAAATCGTGTATCTGTATCGTGCATCGTGTATCTGTATCGGTATCGTGCATCGTGCATCGTGCATCGTGTATCGTGTCGAGTGGTCAGGCGACACGATACACTGCAGACGCTCCACCATGTACCAGATCTCTACATACGATCGACACAGATGTTTGTATGCACGATCTACACAGTTGCAAACAACTGCAACACTTGGAACAGCTTATTTTTAATACCTTTAATGATATTAATATTACAACACTGTGATGTTACGGTCATCAGTTTTAGATATTTTAGAATATTATTGTTTAATATTTTAATCACTTTTTTAAAGGCGACATAATAAATAGACTGGCGTGTTGAATCTATATTCCTTTGTAATTTACTGCCCCCTGATGACGGTACCCCGATGCTGAAACGTGTAGGGTTTTTTATAATAGCTACGAATGTATTTTATTAGTTGGTTGATGTGGAAATTGTAACTAATTGTAATTTAAGTCCTTTAATGTCTTACATAAAAAATTTCCCTGAAGAAATAAGACTTTTACCTTTACACATTGGTTTGCAAACTACGCAGGGTTTGGAGACTTACAAATGGCCCATGTGCAATAAAAGTTTGCTGTAAACTGATATCCAACAATCCCTTTAAATTTCCTTTAATTTTCTTGAATATTTAAAATTCAACATTAAATATCGTACAGGTTTTGAGAACTTTGGTTTTCACGGTAATGATTATCATGATAACGGTCTTCTGCGATGTGATGCCGCGTACTTTAACACATGTGTTACAAAGTTTTGGAAGAACCTACCCCTTTATACTGATTATGACGGCAGCGATTTACCACGAAAAATTGCTAGCCATTTACCTAGTATACGGTGTAATATTGCTGCATACTGAAGGTCTGGTTTTCCTACACTGCAAGTAGAATATTGGTGACACGCTACGTACCGGAAATAATAAACGTAAAATTTATGTATCGCTTAAGAACTACTTTATATTTTTTATTTGCCTCATGGGCGGCGGAAGTCTGGCAACGGTGATACAGCTTTTGTCGATATTGACATCCGGGGTAGCTTGATAGTTCCTTATTATTTTTATTACAAAATATCGACTTCTGCTGTTTCTCTATGCATCCACTCCGAATACCGAGGAATATGGTTACTCAGAAATACAACTATAAGAAAAAAAAACATTATTTTATTATTTTGTCGATTGCACTGAACGTGAAAAACAGTAAAATGTAAGAAGCCTTCGCATGAGCGATATCAGTGTTACTTCTTCCCCTTTCCTAGCCCTGTTTGGCCACAATCCTGGCAGCCGCCTTACGTATCTGAAACATTTCCTTTGCCAGGCACTTAAACATTAACCTGGACTTAATTCAGTCAACACGCACAACCACATATTTCGAGATTTTATAGTTACGACACTGACCGTATTCGTATAACTTTCACTGAAATTTAATCCCTGCTTACAAATAAATAAATCCAAGCATCAATATTGCAGTAATGGACAATTTTCTTAGATTTTTTCGAGATTTCTACCCTCAAAATGAAGAAGTTGGAAACACTAAACAGCACGATCTGCATCTAATAATAATAATAATAACCATGGCTCAACAGCCCTATATGGGCCCGGGCCTCCTCTTGCCTCCTCTTTTCGAGGTTACTAAGTCGTGCGCATTCGTGGCAGTTGGTGACTGGTCAACTGGCCGCGCTACTGTTTCTATCGATCCTGATGTGCCCGCCAGAGCTATCTGGAAGGCAGTCAGGAGACTTGGGTGAGAAATGGAGGCAATTTGGCTTACGCAACATTTTTATTCATGCCCGTAAGGTTCTTTTACATGCCGTAAATCTACGACATGGGACTGACGGCTTTACTTCCCCTCCGAAGGAAGTGGTGCTCCGGATTTTTATCACCCTTATGAACCTTGGGTCCAGTGGCGAGCACGCTAACCACTAGTCCACCGAGGTCGACTACGATCTGCACCTGTCAGCTTATATTCCGACAGAGAGGCTAACAATAAGTGCAGTTTACTCCCGCAACCATACTCGCCTTCTTTTCATGCCTTTCTATCACCACATAGTCTGTCTTACGACAGATCACTTCTTCTTCCAAAGCGAGTTCTCCACAGAGTGCGATCTAGTGCTTCCTCTTTCAAGTTCCAATATCTTCGCGTTTCCTTAGGTTACCCAGTAGCTGCCGTCTTCTTCTTCGTCTTCCCATCCCTTTTATAATTCCTTCAGTAACGTGGTTTAGAAGGTAGTTCCTACGCCACGTGTGACCAACCCAGCTATCCTTCCTTCGTTTTATTGTATAAGACTTTACTGTTACCCTAATCATATCTGAGAAACAGGTAAGTAGCCTACGTACTTTTCCAACCTCTTTCCTAAATTTTAGACGATGAAGTTGTTTTAAAACGCAATACGATTCATCACCCTGTAGCATTGTATATACGAAGGTAGCAATAAAGGGCCTTAAAACAAAATTATCTATTATTAAAACCCCCCACTACAGCTACATTCAGCTTCTACGAGTATTACGCCTAACAGAGCCAAAATAAGTAGCCGTGATTACGTTTTGCATTTAAGAGCTTTGTTTGACAGTTCTCTATGTGTATTTTTGAAGATCTCTTAATTTTCATTTCGTAAATTCGCCTGCAAAACTAACCCAAATTTGTGGTCACTGGGAATCCACCTGTCCGTGATTACAACATGCACTTAGCTGCTGTTACAATATCCACACGGCCCACCTTTATCTTCTTTTGTTTCTGTGTAACCTGTCCGCACAAGTTGGCAGAGAAAACGACTAGAGGGCACACGTGAAAAATCCTCTTCAATCTGTCTTGTGTCCGAGTCTGTAAAAGGATTAGGAACAACAGGAAGGGCAAAGTACATTTCGCTCCCCAGTAGCACGACCTCGTCACTGGGTGTCTAATAAATTCATTCGCTGTCAAATTAAAGCCAGAATGTATTCCAGGTTTAAAAATATAAATCTGGACTTATATATATATTATTTATTACTGCAAGTGGGTTTATACCCGGTGGCAGTGGTACTACAATGACACACAACACAGAATAACGTACATCACAAACAATAACACAAAACACTCAAAACAATACACAACACACAAACTTACAAAAAAAAAAATAAAACACACATACTACAAAAAAAAGTGTAGCTAAGCCTAACAAAAAAAAACCTAACGTAAATGAATCAGAGTTAAAATTCTTAACCCATATCGCTGTCCCTAACACTGAGCTCTTAGTTTCGAATTACGGTGTGATTTGTAAAGGCATAATTTTTTGCTTCATTTTGATATAGAATGTAATTTGAATATGCCATTCTACTTTATTTACAATTTTCGAGGGAAACATTTCTTATTACAGAGTTTATTCAGCTTATCTTAATCTGAGATCTGCGCTCTTCTGAGATATTAAGCGGCGTCGTGTGGTAACTGTTTACCGACGTTTCGGAACAACGTATCGGTCCCACCTTCACGGGTCAAGAGAGTTATCTTAATCTTTTCGATACTCAGACTTTAAGCCCAGAAGTATAAGTTCTTTAATACAATTACGGCGTCTTGTATTGTGATGCCTAATACATAAGAATGGCTCCAGTCTCGGCAGGCACAATACATAACCATGGGTATTTTCCTTCAAAGTAGGTATGGCATGAATTCAATCCGGCACGGATTTTACGTAACCACGGATATTTCCTCTGAGTTAGGTCTGGGTCAGTAGATAGATACAAAGGTTTCATCATCCTTGCTTTTATCATTCAGATAATAATTGACGGCAAGTGCAAACCACGGAACCCTTCGTTATACTGGGGGGCGCGAAAGTCGCTAGAATCTATAGGGGCAACGTGTTAAACATCGACTGTCAAGTGACTTTTGCGCCACCCTTATAAATTCCACTCGGTTAAGAAGCATAACGATAAACTTCATTTTTATGACTTTCGTCAGCAGTTTGTAATAAAACAGCATTGAGAGTAGATCCGAATAAAACATAAAAGATTAGGTCTTTCCGTGTGCATATACTTACATAATTAATGTCTTTAGAAATTCGTTCATTACCACAAAACAGAGAAAGTGTTTTACGGTTATTATGTTCAAATTCAGCAACAGTCAAGATGTGTGGCATTTCTCCACGCACTTTTATGATCCTGTCATATTTGTCACACCTCGTGTATCCTTCCCACAGCAGCCCGCTATAATGTAATGCGTAAAAGTATCATTGTTCCCTCCAATGCCAGGAATATATACCATAATATCGAAATGGTAGATGTTCCATGACCGATTTTCTGTCAAATGATAAAATTCGAATCTATATTTTGGATATAACAGGGACAAAAATATAAACTTCAAGCAATGAGGTTTATCTACTGAACTGTAATATCTATATTAAACATTCAACTGTACTAAATCCAAAATGACGTGTACATGAAAATTTGATACTCAGCTGCATCGACGTATATCTGTATTGGAGTTGAGATTTGTTTGTGTTCAATCTGTTTATATCCAAAGCATTTTTCAGAGTAAATCTACCATACACGATTCAAAACTGAACCAGTTATGTAAATATAACACAGCATCAGTTACGTTTTGCAAATATTTCCCTCCTTTACCAGATATGTTCATCAATATATACACACACTTCCAGTCGATCCCAGTGGTCACGCGGTCTAAGGCGTAGGTATGCGGCCGTTCGCTTGCTGGGATTGCGGGTTCAAAACCCGCCGGAAGCATGGATGTCTGTCTCCTCTGAGTGTTGTGTGTTGTCGGGTATAGGTTTCTGTGTAGGACTGATCACTTGTCCAGAGGAGTCCTACAGATTGTGGTGTGTCTGAGTGTGATCGTGAAGCCTCGATAATAAGGAGGCCCTGGCCCACTAGGGGCTGTTACCCCATGGGAAAGAAAATATACACTTCCTTTGGTTGAGGAAACTGCGCTACAAGCCGGAAGGTTGCGGGTTCGATTCCCGATGGGATCATTGGGATTTTTCATTGACTTAAACTTTCCGGCCGCACTATGGCCCTGAGGTCGACTCAGCCTCTCAAAGAAATGAGTACCAGGATACCTCCTGGGGGGGGGGGGGGGGTAAAGGCCGCGGTGCGAGGGCTAAAAACCTTAACACATTCATGTGTCGATTTTCTAGGAATTCTGGGAGGCTCAACCTCCTGGAGCCCTAAAGGTCTATCCTCGCCTGTATAGGGTTGCTTTATATATATACTTCCTTAACTCTCTCAAGCCAAGTGGTAACTACATATACCACATGCTTCAAATTACAGAAAACCTGAATTTTTTTCCACACAGTATATTTAAGGGTTTCATATGATTCTCAGAATAATTATGGATTATTTCCCCAAGCACTATTAACCGATTGGTCTTTGTAAGGAAAAACACAGTACCTTGTGCGCGGTAGAAACTGAAATTTTATATTGCAATATTTTCCGCCTCATAAGACGCAATTTCTCCTGGAAAATGTAGGCAGGTATCACCCTGAGTCTTAAAACCGGATGATGAATTGTCATATAAGTGAGCTAGTAAATCCATAAAGAACCCTGCCAATCACAGGGTGCGTCCTAGCAGTTGTGGCTTCTTATCGAGACGGAAATAAGGTATATTTAAACAAACGTCACATCCCAATGGCTTAAGGCAGAAGGTTGCATATTGGCAACAATTATGTGTTTATGTGAGACCCGTGTTTTTTGGAAACCGTCAGAAACACGGAAACACTTAAAAACACAAAACAAATTTCCTGTCGACTATTTGAAAATACCGCGTACCTACAAATGTGACTCACAAACCCGAATACCAGGAGGCACTGGGTCGCACTGGCGAGTGACGTCACTGAACATAATAAAACAGAACGTAATATTTGCTTATTCATAAGCGATATACTGTTGTTAACTAAATAACTAACTCGATGCAGTAGATTGCTTCTTGAAAACCTGAGGGGCGCCCGGCTTATAAAAAATTTTTCATTCTTCATGAAGCCCGAAAATTCATTACCAAATTCGCAATACTCCTATTCATGGGTGACGAGTTTCTTTCCCGGGGTTAAAGCGGCCAGAGCGTGAAACTAACCACTCAAATGTACCTAGTGGAACGAGGGTAAGAATGAGTCGATTTCTACTTTTACGCCTCCCGTATGCCTTCATGGCGTGGACAGGGACCATTGTACGTACTTTCACAAGAACCCGCCAGTTTTCGCATGGCGAGCCATTTGAGTCCAGAACGCATATTTAAGCACTATTTCCTTATTTAGGATAGAAGACGACCCAACCGAGCGCATAAAACAGGCATATCCCAAATAAAAAGCCTAGGTCATTACTGTTACACTTTCGTGTTTGGTGCCATTTTCAGGAAGACGGAAACAACGCGTTCCTTCGAGAAGATGCAATGCGTTGATATGTCAAACTGCACGGCGTCATGTCCCAGAAGGTCATAATCTTAAATTCACGAACGTAAGAAATTCATTTCTACAATCCTCCCTTCATTTCCGTAGGTATGGTTTCCTGTTTCATCTGTAATACGTTTTGATGTAAATTAACACAAAATGACAATACACATTTTTTAAATTCAAAGCTATTTCGTAGCCATAACTCTGCTTCGTATTACACAATATGCAAAATAATAGACAATAAAAGACAACCCAGATACCCTTTCAAATAACCGCTTACACTCATTCATTCAATTGAAACTGAATATATCTACTAATGCGTTGCATATTTTGGGGTCATCATTTTGAGATTATGTCAAAAGTGGTGTGCGAATTGTTTTGAATTATTAGAGCTGTTATAAATGCTGACGGAATAAAATATGAAAGCAGGTGTTTAGTAACAAACGGAAGCACACAGTACTTTTCGCAAACAATCAAACATTTGTATGGGTGTGAAACTTGGTCTCTCACACTGAGGGAGGAACATAGGCTGAGGGTGTTCGATAATAGGGTGCTGAGGGGGATATTTGGGTGTAAGAGGGACGGGGTAACAGGGGAGTGGAGAAGACTACATAACGAGGAACTTAATGATCTGTACTCATCACCAAATATTATTCGGGTCATCAAATCAAGAAGAATGAAGTGGGTGGGGCATGTAGCACGTATGGGGAAGGGGAGAGTTGCATACAGGGTTTTGGTGGGGAGACCTCAGGGAATGAGACCACTTGGAAGACCGAGGCGTAGATGGGAGGATAATATTAAAATGGATCTTCAAGAAGTGGGATGGGGGGTGGGGCATGGACTGGATTGATATGGCTCAGGATAGGGACAGGTGGCGGGCTCTTGTGAGTGCGGTAATGAACCTTCGGGTTCCATAAAACGCGGGGAATTTCTTGACTAGCTGACGGCCTGTTAGCTTCTCAAGAAGGACTCTGCTCCATGGAGTAGAGTTTGTTCTGGCCACTGCGTACTGACTGCGTACCTGACATCCATAAACTGGCTTTTGGCCAAATTCTTACAACAGAAAGAGCTTCGGGATGTACGTTACCCCTGAATAACGTATCTATACACCAAACATTTCCAAAATGCTCTAAACTATACATCATGTTACCACTACAATCCACGACTGTTCTATGCAAGTTCCTATTAAAATTTTCCTTCCACCACTATTTTCAATGAAATGGAAGCCACAGAGAGGGACACAGTGGGAGGGAGGGAGACAGTGGAGCATTTCTATGCGTGGTGATATAATGTTAACTATGCAATTGTAGAGTGCTTCTGGCTATCTGTTATGGGGAGGCAAAACATTATGGAAGCGAAACGAAATAGGCGTTAGTCAGCCTCTAGTCAGTTAGTTCGGCCTCTATCCGATATCCCAGCACATGTGGACGCAATAACGGCCCCGTACGTGTGGGCGGGTTACTTCTGTTTCATACATTTATACGACGAACCACTAAATGCAACACTTCCTCTACCAACATGGAAAGTGTAGATGTGTCTGTGACCAACTGAACACACCCACATTTGCGGAATAACTGTGAATTTCAGATGGCGTAATAAGCACGTAAAAATTATATAGAAAACTGTTGGTCCAAACATTGCTGGTGTGCCAGTATCTTTTCTCTCTTTGCTGTGTTATTTAACGACTCTCTCATTTGACGAGATTATATAGTGTTGCTGATAGATGACTGAATGAATGAATGAATGAGTATGGAGCACTGGTGGAATGATATCTACAGAAGAAGACCGAAATGGTCGCAGGAATACCTATCCCATTTCCACTTTGTCCACCACAAATCCCACGTGGACTGTCCTAGGATTTAACCCGGACCACCTCAGTGACAGACCAAAGAAAAACTTTTTCTGCTTCCTGGATATTACAATAACTAAAAATAAATGTAAAACTGCCGCTGTGTACGCCATGTAAGCATAAGGGTCGTGGAGATATACCTCCATGAGTTCATATCCTCGGAACTGCGTGCAGGTGAGTGGTCAGCGTCATACCCTAGCTGCTTTACTCCCAAAGGGAAAAGGCCCCAGTTTACACTTAACAGGAGAGTGGGTGGATCGGAGCCGGTATCGACTCTTGCGAGAAGATAAAATTATTTCAGTACTGCTGGGAACCGATCCACGATTCCCCGGTCGTCAAGCAAGTCGCTACCGAACAAGCGGTTACCACAACAAGTAGAAGACTTTTTAAAAGCCCCTTTCTGCGATCTGTCAACAAGTACATATAAAATTAATGTTCCTCTACATGCCAAGAAGGCATAAGTGGGAATGGTTGTAAAGCTCCACTCATGCTTAAACTACATGTTACATCAGTTCCCTTCTTCTGACGTTACGTTCGGTCAGCGCAGCCACGTGGCTCCAGTGTGAAAAACCAGGAGGAAACACGAGGTTTCTGGGAAGGGCATGATATTTGGGCCACCCAGCCTCTTCAGACTGCCGCAGGAGACGGGGTGGCTCAGTCGGTATAGTGACTACACTAAGGGCTGGAAAATCGAGCAATTGTATTTCAATTCACGTTAAGACAAAGAGATTTCTCTCTCCTCCCAAATGTCCATGCTGGTCCCACTTTTCATCCATCCTCCTATTCATTGGGTAAAGGTAAAACAATCCCTGTACATGCCCTGAGAGTTACAGGAGGTTGAGACTCCCAGATTTCAAGACAATTGGCACATGAAGGTGGCAAGGTTGTCAGCCCTACGCACCGGCCGCTTTTACCCCCCAGGGAATATTCCTGGTATTCATTTCTGTTAGAGGCTGAGTCGAAAAAGGGCCACAGTGCGGCTGAAAGGATTATTATCGGGAATCGAACCCGCGACCTTCCTGCTTGTAACGCAGTGCTTCAACCAACTGCGCCACCGCCAACCCCGCCCCCCCCCCCCCATTCATTGGGTACCGGAGGAAATTTAACCGAGGTTAAAGCACCCGGGACGTGAAGCTGACCCCTCACCTGCATCTAGTGCCGAGTTTAAGCATGCACGGAGGTGTACGAGTATCTTTATTCTTCTTGTGGCTTAGTGTTTTAATTCATCTTAGAAACATATTCATCTCTTATTTAACACACCTGTAACACAGTGCTTTTTCATTCCAACCAAATTACAAATTTTAAAAATGTTTAAGGTGTGATATCGCTAAATTACGAGTATTCTACGTGTCACAGCTTGCGTAGCCCAGTTATATTACACTTCAGCGTAGATGCAATTGACTTGTATTTATCTGATGTGCATTGTTCGCTATTTAGAGAACACTTCACAGGAACGGCCGTAAGTGAATATCAGAGCGCGATGCTTATTGCCTTTCCAAAGCACACACAGTACAATCAACAGCTACTCCTTCCACCTAACCACAAGACTCACCTCTGCCAAACAGTACACAGCCACTTAATACACTGTATTTCCTCGAGTGTTGCAATTTGCTGTGTTACTTGAACACTTGAATTAGAATGAAATTAAATTCAGGGTTACAGGAATTCTGCTTCACCAGATATCCTATAAATTACGTGTAATCAAGTCGATCCTGGAATTAATTATTAAGTTATTTATGACGCTCTTTAAATACGGGAATCACAATGCGTCGAATGAAGCCGATGCTCATGAAAATTGAAAAGGCCAAAGTTATAAAATTTGAGGTTTTTTTTACAGCTGTAAAGAAATTTAGATGTGGCCTTACGTGTCTGATACTGTGTAATCTCGGGGGCGATTACCAAAGTTTCGGCGTAAACTACTACATCTATGTTCAGGGTAGAAGTAAACTGTAGACAGAGGGCGCCTTAATACCTTTGCTAATCGATTATAAGACATGATGAACCCAGTCTAAATATATGAATTTGCAAGGAGTCGGTCGTGGATACTTCAATGTAGAATAACAATCGTCTGTAAAAACCGAAGATACTATAAATATCTTCATTGCTTTTCGCTGGTAAATCGGACAGAATTCGAACACAGTATTTGAGTAACGGAAATTTAAAGACTTACTGCTGTAATAGCTTGTGTAATTTTCGTAAAATATCTACCAAAAAATTTGCAACAAATTTCCTCCAATTATCCGTATTTTTTTTCTATGGCTGAACAGCATCTAGGGGGCCTAGGCCTCCTCATTTTTCGAGGCTTCACGATCTCACTCAGACACGCCACATTCAGTAGGACTCCTCTGGACGAGTGACCAGCCCGTCGCTGACAACACACAACACTCACAAGAGAAAGACATCCATGCCCCCGGCGGGATTCGAAACCACAATCCCAGCAAGCGAGCGGCCGTACACATTATCCGTATATACCCCACCTAATTACCGTCCTGTTTAAGTTTACTGACGTTTCGAAGAAACACTGAAGAATAGGTGACCAAGAATTCTCTGGGACTGGAAGGCCTATGTATATTTATGGACCACGAGGCATTTGGGAGAATTTCTCGTTGTTTTTGGCGCATATGTGCTTAATGTTATTAGTTCACTTCTGAAGGAAGACGGTGAGGCAAACGTACCGCGTTAGTAGGAAAGACAGGTGCAAGGTAGCACCATTCAAACCGAATTTACTTCTACAAAAACGGCCTGGTACTCTTCCGCCACTGGTAATGGTAACAAAATTACAGTTGTGTACACAAAACCATTTTAAACGGGAACATTTCCGGGACTAGGATCCGAAGCCATCAAGACCGCTTCGGCTGTGAGATACTGCATTATCTCATGAGATACTACACAATCTCACCCACTGCTTCAAATACCTATGTAAGTAGTCGCCGCGCGAATTTTATCTTAGGGGCTCGTATCTTCACATTACTATCGTTCACCCTGAGATCTGCGCTTTTATGGGATATTACGCAGCGGTCGAGTGGTAATGATTTGCCGACGTTTCGGGACAACCTATCGGTCTCACCTTCAAGGGTCAAAAAGTCCTTCTTGGATTTCTTGACCCTTGACCCTCGACTCTGCTTAATATCCCAGAGGAGCGCAGATTACATCAAAATTGCGGCGGAAGCCTGAAATTACAGATCTTTCACCCTGCTAAGCTTCATTCCACTACAATCCTCAAACACAAATTCTGCATCAAGTTAAACACGTCCGCCTGCCTGCTGTTATCCTGCACAGGATAACAGCGGGCAGTGACAAATCCTAACATGACTGACGCAAGCACCTACCTTCCGTTGTCTCACAAGACAAAGTGACAATATCTCGGGAACACGAAGGTAATAACAGTAAACCTCTCGTCATTAGTAAACAATATCGTACTTTGCAAGGTAACTTGGCAATTACGTGGACAACGTTTTGGAAATCTGGATAATTGTACTAGCGAAGAAAAGCCATACAACATGTATAATATTAAACTCCACAATACTGTCTCCACTAACATACTGTATGCTTTATGTAACAATAAATAGATCTCATCACACTTACTGCAACAACTTGCCTTATTTTGTTGGCGGTACTGGTTACGTATCATTGAACAAAGAATTGTGAACTAAATAGGATGCAAAAGAAGGCTGGTAGTAACGCAGAAAAGGCCTCCGCAGACCCCGCGGCGCGATGTGCCATAAAACTTACAGAATACTACAATATGTTGTGGTTTCTTCCAGACTGCATTCAGTTCTCCTGACAGAAGATACAGTATTCTAGATCCCTGTTATAGGGTCTAGGAGTGATTTCACTAATAATTATACGGAAGAACCAATTATCGAGTGACAGGGGCCCCCGACCGTTTATCTACGCTACTAAAGGCGGGTGTCACGGGAGAATATTTTCGTGTTTTATGCCTAGACAAACCTAGAAAAAAACAAGAAAAACTTACTGCATATTTGAACGCAAAACAATACACTTACAATTAAGACGATTTCTGCGAAAATTCATTTTCAGTCACGAAAGTAAAGTTTTAAAGAATTAAAGTTTTCCCTGTCTACGCCACGAAGGCATACAGGAGGAAGACAGATATAGCTGCATTCATTCTTTATCTCGGGACTAGGTGGAAGTGAGCGATAAACTTCACGGCCCGGCCACTTCACGCCTGAGAAAGAACCACAGTACCCGTTGAACAGGAGGACAGGTGGGCCCCAGCGCGGGTCTGGACAATTAGTAGAAAAGAAAAACCTCTTTCTCCTGCAGAGATTCGAAACGTGGGTGCTTTAGCCATAAGGGGTCCGCAGATATGAAGAGTTTTAAGACTACTGGTCCAGCCCGCAGGCAAGTCAGTATCTCAGTTGCTACCTATAAATCGTAAAACCTTTCATTCGTAACTGTCAGTATCTCCTTCTTCTTCGGTGGCACTACAGTCCAATGCGGACCTTCGCCTCCTTAACTGTCAGTATATAAGTCAGTATTTCGATTGAAGCACTTTAAGGGAAGTAGGTATTACTCTGTACCTAGAAATGCATCATTTCAACCGATGTGAATCTATAATGTGCAAATAAAAGTGTTTTATTTAATATACAGCAACGACTCTGGGCTCAGAATGGGACACTCAGTTTCCTCCTGCAGTAATGATATCAAACGCTGTTTTATAAGTCATCGAACTCTACAAGGTTCTATTGCGCCGAAGGACACAACAAGAAGCCTTTGTGTGTGACACCTTAGTAGCAATATGCTTTTTCTCAGTCGACGCATCAATTAAATTCGTTTATGTAAAGAGGAGTGTCGAAACATTGCTCTTTGGTGCTTCAGTACCGTTGAATTCCGTTTCACACGACATCAGCGTGAAAACATTTCACCCTCACAGGAAAGGCGTCTGAAAGGTTACTGACCTCTTTTGCATTTGTGTTAAATAATTAATTCGGGTTTGTAGAGTCTTCGAAGTAAGGTAGCTCAGAGGAGTGTGGATTCACCTTATTTCAACCATAATAAACACATTTAAATGTTATGCTGATCTCTATACTGTGATCGTATTTTACTTGGAACAAATTACTGCCAATATGTCATTACTTAAGCCAACAAAATGCACACTTCTTATTTATTATACAATACAATTTTTACAGTAAAATCAGTAATTTCTTAGCCTTCCATAGGTAAACAAATTCTGATACACAGCGGACCCACAAAAAACGACTGAGAAACCCTATATTTTACCTCTTGAAGTTTTAATATGTACCATTATTTGTTGATTTGTGATTTTGTGTAATTCACGATATGGGCCCCTGATAATGGTCCCAAAAATAGGGAAACGAAACATGTTGGACTGATTTTACTGTAAAAAATTGTATTGTATAATAAATAAGGAGTGTGCATTTTGTTGGTTTGAGAAATGTGTGTGATCGAATGAAAATGCACGGTGTGAACAATATACAAAAATGTTATCAGCACTCCTGCATATTGTCCAAGGTGCAAAAGGGAAAATCTCATATTCGTTACTGATTCATTTTAGGGTATGTTTAAAGCACAACATCCGATCTTCGTTCTTTCAGGCACTCATCTGTATTTTCTAATGAGTTATGGTTGCCAAAAACACATAAACACACAAGCGCACATACGCGTACACATACCAATAACTTATATCATTATATACGATATTGAGCATTATCTGATTGGTCTTTTTAGCGGTGACGGGATCTTTATCCTGTGAATTACAAAACCTATATTTTATACACAATTCAGAAAAGTGCTAGCCTTCATAGCTGTGCCATGACTCAGGCGGTTAGTCGCCAGCTTCTCACCGTGGAGGTACGGGTTCTAGCTCTGACCAGTCCATGTCAGGTTATTGGTGCATAAAGTGGCACTGGCTGGGACAGGGTTGCTTCCAAATACTTCGGCTTTCCCCTCCTAGCATCTTCGGCTTTCCCTCCTAGCATTTCGGCTTTCCCCTCCTAGCATTTTGGCTTTCCCCTCCTAGCATTTCGGCTTTCCCCTCCTAGCATCTTCGGCTTTCCCCTGCTAGCATTTCGGCTTTCCCATCCTAGCATTTCAGCTTTCCGATCCTAGCATCTTCGGCTTTCCCCTCTTGGCACAATGCCACAAATTCCCCTTGCTCATCTTCACCTTAATACCAGTCTTATGATAAGGACAACAGAGTGAAGCCTGGTAATCTTCAAAGAAAGTAGTTCCCTCACAGATATCAGGAAGCACTGAACAGAAAACTACTTTCACTTTTTCATTCTTCTAAGGCCAATTTTTTCGTCGTAGCTATTCTATATAAACTACTGGCATCCCCATCATGCTTTCAATGTAGATACGTTGAGCACATAATGCATAAAAATAAAAATCTTTTCTCCTGTCTTCAGGCGACAATTTTACATGCAAATCTTTACGAGAGAGCATGCAGATAATCTTCATACAAATTCAGTGAGACCTGTGACTGTTATACACGGACACCGTCATCAGTGTCGTATTACAATAGGCTTATCCAGACACTGAACAAGCCCAAACACAAGGTGTGTGTATGTGTGTGTATGTGTCTGTTTACATTTCTGTCAGTATTGATATGCAATCAGCCTAATGTACGACTGGCGTATGATAAAACAGATACCTGAAGGTGGGCGTGGCGAAAATTGCTACAGGAGTTACAAAGGAGGGGAACACCATATAAATCGAAACAATCAAACAAGCACTGTCCTACTTTCGGTTGTCATACATTCAATAACAACATTGGTTCTATAGCAACACTGGCAGTATTAATAAACGTCTGAAACACGCGCTTGTTTTACTGTGAAATAAAATCCAGAATTAAATGGAACACTGCATATTGCTTCTGTTGGTGATACAGACTATAATACATAAAAAAGAGGGAAAATGTAGAAATAAATGGAAGCGTGTATGGCTTAAATAACGTTATATTTTACAAACAGCTGCTAAAAATATTTTGAGAAATTATTTCTATGGCAAACTGCCTTGAACACTTTGAAGGCTAAAATTAGTCCCCATAATAATTACACGAAAACTGTTTTCGTACTTCACACAGAAGAGTGTGTTCCCTTTACAAATAAAAATTTTAGGCGCGTTCGCAAAATTGCGAAAGGCGACAATTATCTTTGTCACCTCTGTCTGTTTGTCCGTCGGTCCGACTCTCTGCCCGTCTGTCCTCGTGGAATAACTCGGCTCCCACTGGACTGGTTTTCATGAAATTTGGTATTTGCGGATTTTGCGAAAATATGTCGAGAATATTCAAATTTGATTAAAATCTGACAAGAATAACCAGCACTTTACATGAAGACCTATGCACATTTACGGTAATATTTCGCTGAATTCTTCTCAAAATGAGAAATGTTTCAGACAAAGTTGCAGATAAAATCAAAACACACATTTTATGTTTAATGATTTGTTTTGCTAAAATATCCTGCCGTTTATGAGATATTGTGAAAGTGTATGGTACAGCCAGACAGGCCACAGACTGAAATGTAAGACGGCGCAGAATAGATACGGTTTAGTGCCGCATAGCTAAAGTAAGAATACAAACACACAATAATAATATTTAACACTTATTGTTAACAGTGTTACGAAATAATTTGTGAATCGACAGACTGCAAAGGGTACCCACTGTTACATTCCAATTGCAACAATGAACGCTTTTATATTGTTGACAGCTACATATAGGCCAACAACAATGAAAAGGAAACCACTGTTGTGTTTTCATGGCGACAATGCTTAGGCGAATGTGCCAAAATGTAACATTGTATGTATATTGTCTATCTTGTTCAATGTTGTATAGGCATATAATAGCTGTTTCTCGTAGGAATCATACCGAACACGTGAAAATATTCTGGGTAACAAGGTTTCTAATTTTAAACCTGGATGTATATGAGTATAGCAATTACCAGGCTTCAAAAAGATTTAAATTTAAGGAGTCGATTCGAACTAAATTACATGTAAGGCAGTAGTAGTTCTAAAGCAACATCGTTCAGATTAACATTTGAATAAGAATTTTAAATATATTTGACCAAAAAATCGTTTAATATTGATGTGAGGTCTGCTTCACAGCAGATGATATAAAATCAATACGGACACTACAGGCTGCTCTAGCATTTGGAACACGTCTAAGATTTCTATTGATAAACCTAAAAGTAAAAAGGAAATTTTCTTTAAAGACGAAGCTTCAGACTTATACAGGATCTGACCATTCAAATCTAAGGCTATTTGGTGGTCGCACATCGCCGAGGTCTGGTTTCGATCCAGGCCAGTCAGTGTGGTGTTTTATGATGTAAATTAGTACTGGTACGGATTTCCTTGCGACTGTTTCAGTTTCCCTGTCAGTATCATTCCAAGGCCGGTCCATGTGGGATCTACCTTGGAAAAAACGGCAATGTGACAGGTTTTACTCCGAGTTCTTCCCCTGTTTAGCATAATTTCACCAGTACTCCATACTCGTATTTCATTGATCTATCAAAAACATAAATCTTAGCAACTGACTGCGCCGTTAAATAAAACTTCCTCCGGTCCTCCTTCACCTTTAACATCTACAGCAGTGCTTCCCAAACCTGGGTAAATTATTCAAAATTGGGTAAAAGTGGTTTTTCTTTGGGTAACGACACACCTCGGAATACATATTAAAATTTACCTTTAAAAGTGTAGAAGAAGAAATACTCTGAGAAAGTGATCAGTCATTAGCTGGGACCTGGGTGATGAAATATTCATGGTGAATAATTACAAGTTTTTTTTTGTGGCTGCTAAAATGTTTATAGAGTTGTTTAAAATAAAGACATTGCATCAAACATAATGTTTGCATCCTATTTTTTACCGATCTCTCTTCACTTGTCAAATATGTTTTCTGTGCAGTTAGTGGTTTACCTACATTGGGTTAAAAGTAATTTCTGATAAGCAGTTTTGGGTAATGAAGGTAAATGTTTGGGAAGCAGTGATCTACAGCGATACAGACTACGTCTACAGAGACTTTTGTGTTTCCTTGAGTAGTTCCAAGTACATTCTGCATTAATACCTAATACCAGACTGTAATTACTTCTCCCCAAAGACCTTGAAGTACACCAAAGACAACACTTTATCACATAATCCGACGTGATTTAAGGTACTCACTCCGTAAAGTTTCGTTAAGATACTGCACCATCCACTTCATCCACAATGACGGTATATTTAGATCTGTTTCAGTAAACGATATCTGTCTTTTGTTAGGAAGTTTTGTCATTATTAAGTTTGAGGCCTAGTGGTGTTGCGTAGTTAGTTACTACGACGGTGGTGCTGTAATGCTCAACACTGCTGTCTTAATTGTTAAGATTTACTAGACCAAGACACTTCTGAATAGACAGTGGACAGGTTCTATTTAATTGCAGGTTTAATTCATGGAAGGAAGAGGTCATGGAGAATACTAAGAAATAATTATTCACTTGTATATTTAGACTTAAACGACAGGAAGTAACAGGACAAAGGATAAAAATATACAGCATAATGCAGATTATTATAAATTATACGTTTTATATACTAGTAGCAGTAGTAGTAGTAGTAGTATGGTAATTAAATAAGAAGATAGGAAATGCCAGCGGAGCAAAAGGTTTCTGGTGTGTTCGCGCAACCACAGCAACGCAGAAACGTCGTAACCTTAGCCACGGTAAGGATGGTAAGGTTAATAACCAATTAAGATTCATAGTCGACCGTGCCATGACTCAGGCGGTTAGTCGCCGGCCCCTCACCGCGGAGGCCGGGTTCGATCCCGGGTCAGTCCATATGGGATTTGTGGTGAACAAAGTGGCACTGGGACAGGTTTTCCCCTAGTACTTCGGATTTCTCCTGTCAATTTCATTCCACCGGTGCCCCATTAAAACGGAAAAGTAGAAAAACCCTCATCATCTTCATCAGAGAGTTGCACAATAAGCCTTCAAGGCTGCGGTGCGTCCGTGGCATCTGCTACGGGGCCCTTCAATAAAAAAAAAAGATTCACAGTCACATAGTCATAGTCGTAGCCGTAGTCACAATCATAAATGTAAGTAGGGTTTCGCTGTTTTTGTCCTATTTTAACTAAAGTTTGAATGTATCGATAAATTTTAGTACAAATTCCCATTAAAAATTTTCACCGAAACCGTCCGGTTGGGGTAGAGTTATTTTTGCGGAAATTTAGAAAGACGGACAAATTGGCAAAGGGAAGGTCAGGGAGACGGACGGACAGAGAAGAAGAAGCTAAGAATTGCCTTACGCAACTGCATAAAGAAGCATCTACAAAAGCTTTAAAGAAGCATCTACAAAAGCTTATATAAAATGAATATGTAGCGTGTAACAGGGGGAAAATAAATCAAAAGACACTAGGCTTTAGGTAGATTGGAGAGCCACCGGCATGAAAACAAATAAGACACAAATTTTTGGACTCGATTTAACAGATTCAGGATGATATCTTGTGGCAAGACCGTGTGAATGGACCTTCGGGTAAAACATAAAATGGCAAAAGCCTTGACGACCGGATATAACATCAAACATCGCTTCCTGAATTAGTAACAGGCGTGCTTCTGCTAGAAGTAGCCCGATGTGTAAGTCCCGGCTCGTGGTGCTAGTAACCTGACCGAGCTTTGTGTCTTTCCTCGGGCCACACAGGAAAACTACGAGATAATGAGATAATACAACAAACTTGGACTAAAGCTCTCTCATATTTATCATTCATTAATTATCATACCATCTAACTTTAAAGAGTATGAATTGATGACAGCTTCTTTAACTAAGCCATAAATAAACTGATTCCACTAAAAGGTGGTTGAGTGATTAGGATACGAAATTATTAACCTACTAATCGTGGTTCAAGTTCTGGCGGAAATCAGAGATTACTCTCTTCTTGACGGGGTTCCGACCGGGTCTGTAAACCCATTCAGTCTCCTATTCAATGGGCACTTTGGGCGCTTTCCCCTAAGGTTAATCGGCAGGAGCTAGCAAATCATCACCTAGCGAGGTTAAGAATAAGTGGAGCTAAATTCCCACTCCCAGATTTTTCCTTACGGCGCGTACATGGACGATTTTATATTATTGATTTAACGGCCCAGGCAAGGATACAATTACAGTTTAATTTAAATAGAGTAATCCAGGAATGCATAAAGGTTTCAAAAGTCTACGAGACACCTAAAAAATTCCAGGCGCCAGAAAGATGACACAAGGCAAGTTCCACACTGAAGACCCACAAATATTTGGGGCCACCTACGCAAATTTAGTCGCCCGGGTTACCTGGTGCCCGGGATTTGTGTAACCAAACACTAATCAATCGGATGTTCCATAAAAATGACGACTTTCTTCATTACCTGAAAGTTCCCTGCACAATGTAGCCTTACAACTACTTAGCGTCTTGCAGACAACACGAATTCACCTCAAACATGACCCAAAACCTTCCTTTCAACATCAAAGGTTTCTCCATGTCTAGTAGCAGAAACAGATGTCAGGTAACACAGACTGAACAGGTTATACCACCATAGTTTACATCACATTTCTAATTAATATCTGAACTCCAGTAATCCTATTTCTACCAAGATAATCGTATTACATATGATTCTGTACTATCTTTAATCCTCGATTAAACATTTCATTGACTTAGCTTCTGTCTCTGTCCCCCTTTCTGATTGTACTGAAAATGAGGCACACAATACAAGTAATTTACGCCAGAATCACTCTATCTGACAGAGACAGAAAACATGTAGCTCTGTAGCGAGCAACATTGACACACTTGCATTTTGGTGTTACCGCAGTTCAATATAATTTCAAACAATCCTACCTCAAAATTCAAGAAATATTCCAATACGTTATACAGCATTTAATCCAACAATTGCACAATTAACAACAAATAATTAGTACATATGTAACAGAATCTGCCATTATTGTATTCCTTTGTTGGAGACCTCCCTGATGATGGCCACGCTAAGGCCGAAACATGTAGGAGTCACGTCGTAAAGTTACAAGTGGTTGTTGTCACTTGTGCAATTGCTGGATAAAAGTCTGTATAATTGCTATAGTGCACGGAACATTGAAAGCATTAAATAGTCCAACATTATATACAATCTTAGGAACCGAGAGCTTCCCCTAAAATAACATATTTACAAAAAATGGCATAAATATCTACACGAAATCAGAAACTCGTATAGTGTACCACATGGATCCCAACCACTTTGAACTCAAAAGGACTAACTCTTTAAAATGTATACGTTATTATACGCACCACACATTTAAATAAATCTTTATTCCGCTCCACGAGATCTTTATGAAAATAAAACATTTCGAGATGCGACGATTGACTGCTTTACCCTCAGAATGAAGGCACTTTGATTCTTCGACACGTCGATGAGTACAGCCCAACGGCACGCGTCACATCGCAGAAGACGGAACACGACTGTGAGCACCACAAATCTCACAGTATAGTTCTGTGTCTCGTAAAAACTTACAGTAAGCTAGCTAAGGTAAAGCAATCCCATAACAGGCTTGGACAGGCCCTTAGGGTTCCAGGAGGTTGAGACTCCCAGAACTTCTAGACAATCGGCACACGAAGGTGGTAAGGTTGTCAGCCCTAAGCACCGGCCGCCTGTACTCCCCACGAAGTATTTCCTGGTACTCATTTCTGTTAGAGGCTGACTCGACCCCCGGGCCATAGTGCGGCCGGACCCCATCGGGAATCGAACCCGCGACCTTCCGGCTTGTAGCGCAGTGCCTCAACAAACTGCACCGCCGTGTGCCCCCGAAACTTACAGTACAGATTATTTCAGCGTAAAGCTTTAGGCTGTTGGCCTCTGCAATGGAGAGTGTTGGGATTTACAGCGAGATAGGAAATTAATTTTTAAATACAATTTAGATTAACTTAAGTCTTAAAGAAGTTAAACCCATTTTAGCAACTTCGTTTCAAAAACTTTGTACCGTGATAAGTCTTTGACAACCTAAATTCCAACTCCTTACCAAAATATTAATTTAAAATTCGATGTTCGGGTCTTCACGGCGGTCGACAGTGAGTGTTCAGATTGTGTTCTTCTGGTCTGTGACGCCGTACAGTCTTGTAAGCGGGTACCAACGGTTTTGGAAGAAAATACAAGTATTGCTTCCGTCTTCAGGGTAGAGAATATCTGAGTCCTTACCTTGATTTTAGGCTTCCGCCGCTATGTTGATGAGATCTGCGATCTTCTGGGATATTAAGTGGTGTCGTGTGGTAATTGACCCTTGAAGATGGGACCGACACCTTGTCCCGAAACGCCGGTAAACAATTACCACACGACGCCGCGTAATATCCAAGAAGAGCGCAGATCTCCTCTAAGTCCTTTTTCAAAAGCTAATATTTCTTCAGCTAGTCAAGAAATTCCTCGCATTTTACGGAAACCGAAGTTCATTAATGCGTCCGAAAGAGCCCGCCACTTGTCACTATCCTGAACCACATCAATCCAGTCCACGTCCCCATCCTATTTCTTACAGATTCATTTCAATATTATATTCCCACCTACACCTAGGTCTTCCAAGTGGTCTCTTTCTTTCAGGTTTCCCCACCAAAATTCTGTATGCAACTCTCCTCTCCCTCATACGCGCCACACGTCCCGCCCATCTCATTCTTGATTTTATCGCCGACTAATATTTGGTGAGGAGTACAGGATCACGAAGCTCCTCGTTATACAGTCTTCTCCAGATCCAAAATACCTCGTCCCTCTTCGGCCCAAATACTTTCCTCTGAGATATATTTCGATTACTTTCATACACAAGCAGTGTAAAGGGATATATCAACAGAAATTTTCAAAAATATATTTTACCTTACGTTTATATTACGCTCTATCTCTCAATTTTCTCCTCTGGATTCGTTCTTCCCTGTGTACTAGTATAAGGAAGTAGATTCAATACATTCATGCAGATGGTACAGTAAACAGACATGACACAGGTTTACTCAGTGAGCCTGTTATTTGCATGGTGTCAAGCCACAACATGTCATCCGACAATTAAATTCCCCGCACATATTGATAATTCTAATGACAATGAGGGGCGTGATAGTAAGGCCCCCGCCCCCCAACCTGCATTCACCCTTAATAAGGTTCTCCGTTACCCTCTGCTTTGGAATCCTGGAAGTGTCGTCAGATGGTTTTAAATAAAACAACAACAAAATTACAAACAAAACAGATCATACACTCTGTTTCAATGTCAACATAATGTAACAACCGTGACTTTCTCGTGAGTATGTTGGCACATTTAAAAGGATAAATTCCATAATTTATACGTCTGAATTTTCAAATAAAATGTGAGATCTCAGGCTTACGCCGCGGCTTATTAATGGTATTCGCCCTTCTGGGATATTGCGTGATGTAGGTTGGCAGTTGACGTTTCGGGACAGAATATCGGTCCCATCTTCAAGGGTCGAGCAGAGGCCGTGCCATGGCTCAGGCGGTTAGTCGCAGGCCTCTCACCACGGAGGCCCGGGTTCGATCCCAGGTCAAGTCCATGTGAGATTTGTGGTGGACAAAGTGGCACTGGGACAGGTTTTTCTCCGAGTTGTCGGTTTTCCCCTGTCAATTTCATTCCACTGGTGCTCCATTACTTGTAAAACTTGGTAAAAAACTGCTCATCTTCATCACAGGGGTTGCACAAAAAGCCTTAAGGCTGCGGTGCGTCTGTAGCATCAGCTGCGGGGCCCCCTCACAATAAAAGAAAAAAAAAAAAAAGGTCGAGCAGTCCAAAAAGAATCTCCTTCAACCGCTTTACCTTTACAGTTTGGACCAATACGCCTTGCCATATCGTCGGTAACATACTACCCACCTACACCGCGTAATATGCCAGGAGAGCCAATGCCTATTCGTCGCCCTCGGTGGACTAGTGGTTAGCGTGCTCGCCACTGGACCCAAGGTTCGCGGGTTCGATCCCGACCGAGGGCGATTTTTAAGGGTGATAAAAATCCGGAGCACAACTTCCTTCGGAGGGGAAGTAAAGCCGCCGGTACCATGTCGTAGATTTACAAACCAATGCCTATTACAAAAAATCTGTCCCTCTAAAATATTATGCGTGCTTACTAACTTTACCCATCAGGTAACGACCTACATACAGGCAAGTCGCTTTTAAGAAGCTAATAGTCACTCAGCTATTCAAAAATTTCTGCGACATTTATGGAAGCTGCAAATTCCTTTACAGTGTTCACAACAGCCCGCCCTGGCCTCCATCCTTTGCAGATTAATGCAGTCTACAGCCTATGAAGTATTGATACAAAGCATATAAGTACAACATCAGTATAAATATCAAAACAATCATTAACACAAGAAGAAACGTAACCTATGATATTTCCACCACCGATTAATCCCACACATAATTGTACATAATACTTTCCCACGTAAAAGCAGACGATCCAAGTGGTCTCGTCTCTTCGCGTTGCCCAAAGACATTATTTTACATGTTCTTTAATATAATCTATACTTACTATAGTCATGCCCATTTTAATTTATTTTTATTTATTTATGTTCTCCCTTTATTTATTTTATTTTATTTCATCAGGTAATGTAAAATATTTAAAGAAAGATTATCACAAGCAACACAGTAAAATGTTGTTTTCCATGTAGTTGTTATCTTAAATTTACAGCAATAAGTGTTGTAAGAGCCGAACCCACATAAAAGTAAAAAGGTAAAATATATTGAAGTATACTTTACGTTACTTGTACCGTACATTTTTAATTATGTATATCTTATGCAGACAAATGTAACAGTTTTATGTTATTTAACACAATTTTTATTATTAAATGCTGCCCAACATGTTTCTAGCCTATATAAGGCTCATCTTCAGGGGCTCTTTCGTTGAAATTACAACAGCTATATTATTGGTATACAAAATTCTTAAAATGCAGTTAGATGTACTTGGTAGTACTTGGTCAGTTAGGCCTCCAACAAATCTATAGTGAAAGCAACATGACCGGTACAGATACCAATAACCAAGTACATCTAACAGCATTTTAAGAATTTTATATACCAATAATATAGCTGTTGTAATTTCAACAAAGAGCCCCTGAATAATGCGCCTTATATAGGCTAGAAACATGTTGGGCAACATTTAATAAAATTGTGTTAAATAACATAAACATGTGTACATTTGTCTGCATAAATATATATATTGAAGTATATTAAATCATTATCCACTATTCCAGTGTGAAAGGAAAGAATCCTCCGTACTAAACAGGGAAGAATTTTTGTAATTTATCTGAAAGACAGTCCGAGTTGGAGAGGTGTAGTTTCAGTACGTATGTTGCAATACAGTATTCAGTAAATGATTACAAAATTAGTTGTGACTGTCTGCTCGTGTTTCTGCATTGTCCTTTCAAAACGTTGCTGAATAATACGGATAATAAAACCTTCATTATGTGCTTTTCTACAAGATAGCATTATTCAGTCTACACTTAGTAGAAACACAACACACCGTTTTGTTTCAAACAACAGCTAACCAATCTATCTAAAGGTACTCGTATATCATCAGGAACCACCAAATCAAAAGTTTCTCCGGCTTCGAAGGTTTCCATGGTTGAAAATTTCATGCAGCATAAGTCCAGGCTTTGCCTTCATATATTGCGCGATTATAGATTATGAACACGCCATCAGAGCTGGATTAGTGCTGAATTAAAACCCAAGCCCACGCCACGAAGGTGGAGGAAGTATTCGAACTATAACACCACGCACGTTATGCATTATATATATATATATATATATATATGTGTGTGTGTGTGTGTGTGTGTGTGTACGCGTGTATGTGAAATAATATCAGTAAATACCTGCCGAGAACCAACAATTTGGTCAGGTTAGAGTGATTTATGCAATATGAGACACGGTAGACATGCACACGTTTCGAGGCCAACCAGATCTATTGCTGACAGCAGATAACAGGCCTCACCAGTTTGGGATCCAACTGTACGTTGTAGGACCGTTCGCTGAAAATCATTGACGGAAACATGGAAACGCCGTCCAACGTACCACCCTACGAAGAATATGCATTCCTACCTGCATAATACAGACAGGCAGACGCAGTCCAGGAAGTTCCAAGATACGTAACAGCTGCAGATAGGTGAGTCCCTTGCTACGAAAGGAGAGAAATACCTCGAGCATCTTAAATCCGGCATTACATCGAGACAAGTGATCGGCCTCACGCCCCAGCCGCATTATCCCCTCATGAACCGCCCGGGTTACCCAGAACATTTGGAGTCTTGGTGGACATCACAGCCTGTCTGGGCGCAGTGAGATTGTTGTTGTTTTTTTTGTCCCTGTCGCTCCAACGCGGAGCATAGGGGCCTCCTTTCGGCGGTTTCTATGGTCATGTGGTTGATATGACCGCACAAGTTCTACTCAATCCTGTTTTGACTGCCAGAGCCATCTGGCAGGCAGTCAGGAGACTTGTGCTCCGGATTTTTTATATCGCCCTCGGTCGGGATCGAACTCGCGAACCTTGGGTCCAGTGGCGAGCACGCTAACCACTAGTACACCGAGAGGCGACAGTGGAGAATGAGAAAATACAAAACTTCTCCTCCCTCCCTCACTGCCTAGAATTGGTCCCCGATTCTTACGGTCTTATCTTTTCATGTTACCGATTGAGCTACACCTGGAGGTAACTATTAACGAGAACACCTCCAAACACAAAAAAAAATGTATTGAAAAACTATTTAGTTTACAACACGCTACATGTTTCGGCCAAAAAGGGCTATCATCACGCTTTGCATAAATATAAAAATATAAGAAAGAAAGGTAATTGAGTAGAGCGTTGTAAACAAAATGTAATTTTAAATATGTTCTCAGTTAATGGATATCGAAAAAACAAAACTGGATGTCTTACATCAAAATACGCCTGGAGGTATTAGCCTAAGCAACAAACATATGAAGGATTTGGCTGAAGTCATTGTCAGTACTCTGGAAAAACCACTCTGGATACCTTGACTGCAAACTTAGTAATAATAAAATAGGGTACAAACACCATTATTGCAATATGTTAGGAGAATGTTTGTCAAGGCTAACCGTTATAATACACGAGTCGATAGTTAGCTTTATGAAGCAATAAAGATAATCGACCGTGCCAGCTCTGGGCGAGCACAGAATGACCCAGTCACAATAATAGCATTCAGTCCCTAAAGCAGGAACTTGCAACAAAATGGCTAAAGACTAGCGCCCTTAAAGCAGGCCATTAACAAATTTTAATTATGCTAATAGATCTTTCCTGCAGGTTCATAAAAGTGTCAAACGTGCAAGTACTGCAAAGAATGTAAAACGAGCAATAAATAAACACATCTAATCCATTAAAGCCTTCATGAGTCAACTTACAACAAAATAAAATTGCAATGCGGCTTGCAAGATTCACTCATGTAACACAATAAATAATTCTGATATTCATTAAAAATCTCCGAATAATGCACCAACATGGGCACATTCTACCGTCGATCTAAATTAGAAATATTTCATCAACGCGATCATAATCATCATAGCCTCCTTCTTTTTTGCGAGCTTTTAAATTTTCGCAGCGGTCCAGCTGAGGATCCGGCTCTTCTGCGATATGATGCTGTCTTAATGCACAATCACATACCGATTATTCGAGCACAGTTATCGCCATTTTTTGAAGGGCCCGCAGCAGATGCTACGGACGCACCGCAGCCTTAAGGCTTCTTTTGCAACCGTGTGATGAAGATGGTTAGTTTTTTTCGTTTTTCCTTGTAATGGAGCATCGGTGGAATGAAATTGACTGGGAAAAACCGAAGTACTCGGGGAAAAACCGTCCCAGAGTCACTTTGTCCACCACAAATCCCACACGGACTGACCCGGGATCGAACCCGGGCTTCCGCGGTGAGAGGCCGGCGACTGACCGCCTGAGCCACAGTTCTCGCCATAACTGAAGCACTTATTATGTCGTGGGACGAGCTTTCCTATCCCCTGTTGATATTTCCATATCCTGTGTTATCAGCCATCGTGTCACGCCTGTTTCCACGTCGCGATCATCTTTACATTTGTAGCCGCCAACATTTTATTTCGGCGCTGGAAACAGATGCCAGTTTCTCCATGATAAATTCTCCTTGTATGTTCATGGAGGTGTAGGTTCTTCTGTTACGAAATTAAGATTCATGTAAATTGATTTTGTGACTGCTTCTCGCAATCCTTGACATGCGTTCTAAAGCTTAAACCGATCTTCTCGGAGTGAATGACGTACAGACATAACTACCGAACACAGGAAGTAAAGCATGACCCTTTTTATTTTGGGGCTGAAATGGCATTTACTTCTGTTACATTTACATGGTCTGTGCCTCAATAACAATCGGTTTTATTTGAAGGGCCCCGCAGCAGATGCTACGGACGCACCGCAGCCTTGAAGGCTTATTGTGCAACCCTGTGATGAAGACGATGAGGTTCGTTCTGCTTTTCCATTTTAATGGAGCACCGGCGGAATGAAATTGACAGGGGAAAACCGAAGTACTCGGAGAAAAACCTGTCCCAGTGCCACTTTGTCAACCACAAATACCACATGGACCGACCCGAGAACGAACCTGGACCTCCGCGGCGAGAGGCCGGCGACTAATCGGTTAGATTTCTCTTACACACTTAATATGGTCACACCTAAATGACCCACTATCACGCCCACAGTTTCCACAGTTGCTTTGAATAGCGACAATGTTCAGTTATCAAACGATTAATGTATTCATTAACGCATCCCCCCTTCGGGTGAGTAATTATAAATGAGAGAGCTATAATTATTTCGTCAGAGTTTTACAATTCAATTCAGTATAGCAATTAATAATTTTGTCCACATAACACGAGATAGTTAATGATCATATGCGTATGTCATTGTCACAGAGGACGCAGTTGCTGCCTGCGTTTGAAAAATGACCTTAATATTTAGACGACTTCGTCATGTACATACTTCACCTGTAAGAACCTCTCGATGTCTAAAGAACACGTAGCATTAACCGTCCGGCGGTATACATATGCACATACCTTCACCTACAACAGACTTCCACCCAATGTTAAAAAGAAACTTTTCAGCTACTCTAGGCTAAACAGGCATGCAGAAGAAAGTACACATTCAGGCATTATTACTTTTGGCTTCCCTTTTCTCAAGTAATAGAGTTGCTAATATGTTCATATAATGACAGTTTTTAAATGTGTGTTAACCACCAACAAATAAACCATCAGTTAATGTAGATAACTAGCCATGCTTAAATGTTAAGTGTATTTTGTTGGTGGTTAATTTTAAACTACAAATACACGGAATATGCATCATGTTAAAGATAATTCCGTTTGTTTCTGTTTCACTCAGCAACCACCTGTGAGGTGAAGCATAAGTGTTAACACAAGCTTAAATGTATATTTTGTGGATTTGTAGAAAAATAAACAGACATTAGAAGGAAATGTGTAACAAAATTACTGTACTTTGGAATTTACTCAGTAGCTCCTGTCTTCTATTTACTTACATGTAATTAAATAATGTCGTATGAAGTTGCAACTCAAAGCAACGTGTTCACGGTACGCGACCTCATTTTACAGATATAAGAGATGCAGCCTCCATTTATAAGACAGCTACAAGCATGTATATATTGACTAAGCATTAGCAAACAAGGACTAATACTGGAATTAACTGCAGCTCATCCTGCAAAAAAAAACTGCTCTAATGCGAATTCTCTAAGTCCCTCGGACTCAAGAAAAGTTTTTGGAAAATGAAAATTGGACACAAAAGTTTGAAAACAGACCATCAGAATTGTAAAATTGTAAGCTGAGATCTGTCGCCTATGGATAAAAAACTAGTTTCGGAATCTTGTAGCGACGGCAGTCAATAATCGTGTCACATACACGTAATTAAGGGAAAAAATTTTGCGACCTGGATAGAAGACTAGGCATCTTGTGGGGAGGTACACCTTAATTCTTAAAGTGTTCTTAATTTTGCAACTTGGACAGCAATCAACAAACCCAAAAGAAACTCATTTATAGTCATAATTTGTCTGAAAACTTCTGAAAACAATGTATTATGAAATCGCTAAGAAGTGCATCCAAGATTATGCACTATAGTAAATTTGCCAAAAGAAAATTACTAAAAACCTTGCATGAGATTTTTCGGACATTACTACACAAAATCGCCTCTCCAAATTTATAAAAAAAGAAAATAGTAATTTTTTTTCTGTGGTACTTCTGCGTTATAAATTCTATATTCCGTTAGACTCTAAATGCCGTTTATTACCACCTGACTGAATTACTTCTCAAGCGTAACCTCGACCGTTGTTGAAACAAAGATATGCATCGGACCGCTACAATGTTTATTGTTAAACTACGGTCTGGTGGGATACGACATCGTGCAGTCTGGTAAATAAATACCAACGTTTCATAGTAATTTTGAGACGACATATCCCTGTTATGTTTCCAATTACAGATAACATTTTCTCAATATCATACACAACATATAAGGTAGGATAAAACAGGCAACATCATTCGGCTGACTAAACCATCATTAGGCCTCTTTTTAGAAACCTAACATTAACTTTCCACAAAAAGAAGGTCTATTGATGGCTTTGTCAGCCGAATCTTATTGCCTGCTTTATCCTGTCTTATACGTTGTGTATGACTGATTTTGAGAAAATATATGTTTCACAATAAGCTGCTCTCTCCATTCTGTATCGTGAAAACCAAAGCTGCAGTTCCCTCCGAAGCGTTGTTACTTGTCTACACAAAGTCACAACCAACAAGACCACATTTACCGCTTTCAGACCCTCAAACCCCTGTCATCTTTTCGAATAGAAAAAACTGGCACTTGAGCCACCTTAAATATAAAATTATTACTTATCACTATGCAGTGCAGCTGAACAGAAGCAGACGCAAGCCTATTCAACAACATGTCAAATAACTACCTTCCTTTTCAATTACCCAGTATGTTTAATACATTAACCAACTTATGCACTTAATAAAATACATTCAAATTAAGTATAAATCTCCTACATGTTTCGGCACCGAGGTGCCATAATCAGGGAGTTATCTAAACAAAGAATAAGTAAATCCCTGATGATGGCACCTCGGTGCCGAAACATGTAGGAGATTTATACTTACATTTGAATGTAATTTATTAAGTGCATAAGTTGGACCGATCGTGTGAGAAATGAAGAAGTATCATACAGAGTCAAGGAGGAGAGGAATATCGTACATACAATAAAAAGAAGAAAGGCTAACTGGATTGGTCACATCTTGCGTAGAAACTGCCTTCTAAAACACGTGATTGAAGGAAAGTTAGAGGGAAGGATAGAAATGACGGGAAGACAAGGAAGAAGGCGTAAGCAGCTACTGGATGACCTTAAGGAAAATAGAAGATACTGGAAATTGAAAGAGGAAGCACTAGATCGCACCCTGTGGAGAACTCGCTTTGGAAGAGGCTACGGACCTGTCGTAAGACAGACTACAGAATGAATGAGAATGAATGAATGAGAGTGGTTAGTACATTAATTATACGAATATGCACGGCACTAATAACATCAAAATACCCAGCATGTTACTTTTGACGAGCCAATAACGGCACGTGCCTTGATTTACACTCACTGTACCATACGGAACACTGGATTCATTAGCGCTCAGCACACTAACTTGCGAACTGCAGCAACACTCACTCACTTCTGCCACCGTTCATATATCTGAACAACTTCGCTGTAAATTTATGTTTATTTATCTCTACATCTGTACAGGGTAGGATCGAACATAACCACAACCAGACGCGTTATCATCTCGTGAGATTCACTAACAACCCCCACAACTGAGAGACAGACAGACAGACGCGCGTACTTCACAGGAAACTGCAGCATTGTAACTCTGTACAAATACACCAATTTTGAAAGCTAGAGTGACCTAAGTGTAATTATTCCTAACGTGTTAACGTGTAAAGTAACATTTCCTAGCAACATTTTAATGTCTCTTACAAATTTTACAATATTTTATTACGATGTTAATAATCCCTTCAGAATTTTATGTTCGCTGCTGCAAAACAAGTATTTATTTCATTCCTCAAAGCATAAAACGGCGGGGATTTTATTCTTTCCGCCCGTCGGTATTTACATCTAATCCCTGAATCCTCTTCTCTGTCTCCAATAAAATGTTGTGTACATATTCTACAAAAAAAAATTAGTACATCTGTTTTAATTTCATGTATATTAAATAAAGAGAAATCCTACTTTAGATAAGAGCGTAAATAAAGTTTCTCTGCATTTCATTAGTAGTAAAACACAGAAAATGTGGCGGTTCAAAATGAGAGAAAGTTCTGTATCGTGGAAGTTTCAGGTTTTCATTCTTATAGATATTTAAGGAGGAATATACACATACCGTGATATTAAGCGTATGGAATAACAATAAAAAAGAATAGACTTTCTGTAGGAGGGACCCAGGAACAGTTAATATAATTATCACGTGAAAGTCCAAAAATGGGGAGAGTTTTCATACTGCTAGTACTCGCTATATCTCAAACACCAGAATTTTCCGACTGTCCTACAAACTCTCAAAATGTTCGAACCGACTCACATTAATATATTATGGGGTTTACATCAATATACAATCTTGTGAATATAAGTGACAGACGGGTTAAGAAATTATGCGAACGTCCCTGTACACAGAACAGCAAGAACAGTAACTCTCTAACTACGATTAAAGCCGCAACGTCTACACATGTTTCGGCTTTTTTTATCCGCCACATACTTAAAGTTTTTCTGTGTTCATCTCCAGGCCTGTCGTCTAAAGCAAAGATTTTTTACATCTAATAAAGCCTTGGAAAACATACAGCTTGCTACATTTCAGACAGAGTAAGCTGTTGAATTTAAAAACATAAAAATATAAGAAAATTATCTGCCTCGGTGGACTAGTGGTTAGCGTGCTCGCCACTGGACCCAAGGTTCGCGGGTTCATCCCGGCCGAGGTACGATGGATTTTTAAGGGTGATAAATCCGTAGGGACTTCCTTCGGAGGGGAAGTAAAGCCGTCGGTCCCATGTCGTAGATTTACGGCATGAAAAAGAACCTTACGGGCATATAGATGTTCGTAAGCCAAATTTAGCGGCCATTTCTCGCCCAAGTCTCCTGATCGGCTGCTAGAGGGCTCTAGCGGTCCTATCAGGATGAATAGAATCGTACACGGCGGAAGGCAACGGGAAACCACCGCTGTAATTCTCCTGACAACCCATGGTTTCGTGCCAGTAGGGTCACGGCACTCAGAAATGAGTATAAACGACTCGGTATATCAGAAAAGTAATAACACAACTTAAAATAATAATACAACTGAAAAAACCATTAATACTATCCACAATGGGTATTGTCCCAAACAAATTACATGAACTTTGAACTTATTATTCTTCGCCGGTCTTATTCTAATGCAAAAAGTATAGTTAAAAACTTTTTGGAAGAACAGTGGATAAAAAGTGTTTGGTCAGTTAAACCCTACTCTTTTGACAACCAGCAAAACTGCTGTGGAGTAATGAAAGTGATTAATAATAATTATTATAATTATTTAACTACGTATTATGCCATGATAAAGTTATGGGGAAATGCAAGTTACTAACCAGAGCACTAGAAAAAATTGAGTGGTCAGGTTGAGGTCTAAGCCAATTTTCGCCCAGAGAAAGAACCCCACCTCCCGTTGATAGGGGGCTGTTTCGGCCTACTGGCAGTCTGGACGCCACAGGAAGACAGGATGCTCCCCTTTTGCTGCAACTCGCAACGCAATCTGCTGTCTTCTATCCCGTAGCCTAGCTGCAATACTGACTGATTTGGTTATTATTATTATTATTATATCAGCGGTACAAACAGCAAGGCGCTAACCAGAAAACAGTATGTGTCAATTTTGTGTGCTGACATTTTAAAACGCTCCTCAATATCTTCAAAAAATATTTGAATAATTTTGAAAAAAAAACCTCCTCTATTGACGGGTCTCAATTAATGCAGGATAAAAGTTATAACAATTTAGTTAAAACCGTAAAATAATTTCACCTGTATTTAAACGAGTCAAGAAACACTTCTCTTCAAACCGGCTTCTTAAGAACTTTGCATCAAGTCTCAAATAGCAGATCATACAAGATCAGTGTCCTGGATATGAAGAGCTCAAGTATTACAAGAAATTGAATTACTGATTACAAACGGAGGGAAAACAAATTGCTAAACTCAAAATAACTACATTGCATTCCGAGAATAAATTAAAGCGAGACAGCAACTGAAACAGAAACACAGCTTTTTGTCTATTGATGCATGTAAGTTGACCCTATGCAAGCAATGAAGGGACATGAGAGAATGTAAGTTTTGCTCCACTCATTCTTAACCTCGAAAAAAATTGCAGCGAGTAAAGACGAGTCAAAAAACAGACTCTTAACGCAATGTACTTTGCTTCACAGATCACAAACTCTGGATTCTCCGCCAAGTCTGTCTAACTTTACGCAACAAATTTTCAGTTGACGTGGGCGTAACCTCAGTTATAACTCTGCTGAATACTTACAAGTATTTTGTATTAGGACCGACACTAATATCAAAACGATCGAGATAGCTCAGCCGGTATAGCGACTCGCTACGGGCTGGACGGCCAGGAGATTGAAATCCCGGTGAGATGTTTTCCGCACTCGTCCAGACCGGCCCTTGGGTCCAGACAGCCTCGTGTAAAATGGATATTGGCTCCCTTCCCCACGGGTAAAATAACCGGGGCGTGGTGTCGACAACCCTCCCCCATCTAGCGCCGAGGTTAAAGAAAGAGTAGAGCTATACCTCTGGGCTATCATGGCCTGTTCAAGGGTGAAATTTAGTTAATCTTTTAATAATATCAAAATTTTATTTATCACGTTAGTGTTGGAAGAACACCGCGACCAACACTTCAGTCAGTTTATCAGTACGCTTGTTTCGCACTGGAGATTTCCAGGTATCAAATTTTGCCCTGGATACCTGTTATTCTGGCTGTTTTCCATGGTATTCTTCAGGCAATCATATAACCTGCCGGAATAGTACTTCAAATTATGCGACAACCACTTCTTGCCATGCCCTTTCGAATTATTTATTCAATAATGATACTGTCAGTGGATATAGTGACTAGGTTATAGACCTAAAAACCAAAGTAGCGTGGTTTGATTCCCGACAGGGCAACAGATTTTTATCTCCCCAAAGCGTCCATACGGGCTCCGCGGCTCATTCACCGGATTAAACCGGCCGCGGCAAGAAATTGGCCAGTTACTTCGTGTTTAGTAAGGTTCAACTAAGTACACTTATTAGGCAACATATACCCTGTTACTTTATACTGTATTATCTCCAACATGTTTCGGCTCAGATCGATTCATCATCAGGGTGGAAAACAAGAAAACATATGAGAGTACCATCACACTGGACAGGCATATTTGATGTGATGTACCTTATATAGAGACAGAGAGAGATGGAGTATAGCGCTCTTAAGTGCGATTTTCCTTTTTATATATATATATATATGTTCCCTCGTATTTTGTCTCACTGATGATGGGTCGATGTTAGCCGAAATATATTGAAGACAATACAATATAAAATAAAGAGTTATGTGTTGCTTAATGAGTGTAATAAGTTGGATCTTAACAAAGAATAAAACAATACACGCACAATACAAGACATTCTAATCACTTCATCTAGCGCAGTGGTTAATAATGAGAAGCGTTACACCTCAATTCACCCATATGACCATGGCGTGCAGAGAAGAAACTTTAGGCCCGTCATCCGGAGGTATATAGACTCAACTACTGACAGCGTCGTTAAACAAACGACAACGCGCAATGAAGCAGTGTAATAACTCATGGTGTCAAGACCCTACTATTGCAAGTAACTGCAGATTGGCTTATCTTGCTTATGAAGGCGGCAAAGGGACTTCAGGGTTTGTAAAAGCTGAGGAAAATCTTCACTTTCTCACTGCTTGCTCCTATGTTTCACAGAGTTTGTTTCCTGTCTAGATTATCGGGGCGTAATACAACAGTGTGTCAAGGATAGACAATCCACTTTCCGTCTAAGACAGGTTTCATACCATTAGAGATATACAAGTAGAACAAACACAGGACATTACCTCAAATTGTGCGACCAGAAAGCCGGAACATCGCTGCAGAAGGCTGCAATCTACCTAGGGATGCCGGATCACGTGATTCCTGTCATCATTAGTTGACGTTGCTTTTAGGGTGCTCAGGTCCGGCCACCTGTAGAACGTTAACCCCCTCCTCTCTGTCCGTCCGTGTTACTCCTGGTAGTAGCAATGAATCGATCAACCGGACAACTCCAGACAAGACCTTGCCTATCTCGCTCTCTTACACTGTTTCCTTATCTCCTTTCTCTAGTCCGAACTCTTTAACTGTCAAGGGGCGTAAAACATGCCGTTGGCAAAATGCCCAAGATTTAAGCTGTGAGGGAAGTGAAAAATCTATTAAATCGCATTACACTTCAAGCAAGAAAACAAAGCTGAAAGAGCCTGTTCTGCTGATATTCTCCGCTGCAACAGGTATTCACATCCACAGCACTGTTTCTAACACGTTCGTTTGTTTTACTTCTCCTGCGCGCACTACAGCCAAGTTGAGTTTCTAATTATATAACCACAATTCGGCCAAATCTGTAATCAATCCACCGTTCTGGTTTGGGCGCAGTTACATTTGTCAGACTGAAATGTTGACACGCGTAAGAGTGTCAAGTCACAAATTTCACACCCTTTGATCTTACTACTTCAAATAAAGATCATTAAACTTACGATCATGTAGTCATATTCCAAATACAACAAAATTAATAATCACATATACGTTTCGTTGATAATCTTTTGTTTTGTTAATATCTACAAAACAATACAAATGATTACCTCTTCTCTGACAGGGTACTGTCTGCAACTGCCAGCACTTACCCACAACATATAAAATTCACAAACAGTAGCAGTCGAAAATACGTTCGTTACATTCTCCCACTTCAGAATTTCTGTATCTTTTAAACATTGCCAACGTTCGTACAGATTTACTGTTCCTCGTCCATCTTCTTGAAAATCACGGATTGTTGTAAAATGACGTCACAAATACAGATACGTAAAGACGATTTCTCTCGATTTCATAGAAGAGTCAATTCTTTCACTTGTGCGTTAATATCAAAGGTGTATTGGTGTTACATTGGCTGTTACATAGGACAGTCTGAGGCAAGGTATTTGCGATGCAGGACAGGATATATTACACGTCTGACGGTGGAGTCGCGCACTGCACACGGTTCATTTGAGTAAAAACCATCACCGCCAGCCGACAGGTTGTCACTTTAGCCTCGCTCCCGCAGACTTCGCCAGATGTACTGAGTAGGGGCCCCTAGACCATCCATCCAGGACGTAGGCCAGCAGCAGGTGGAAGACAGAGAGCGAGAAACAGGCATGGGGTTGGTTCATTGGTTGGTTGCGCAACCAGGGCTGGCTGGAGCCCCCTTCTATCTCTCTCATGAGCTCGCACCATTCTGTATCGACGGGGAAGGGGAAGGAACTGCTCTCTTGTGAGAAAGAAAACATGAAATAAGTAGCGAGATGGATGAAAGAGGCAAACAATTGAATATTAATAAGGCGACAAAAGACTCAATAATTTCATCAGTAAACCCTTTCTATTGGGTAACCGAAACAACGTAGTCGGCATAGACTAGCCTAAGGGCTGAACACTCCGGGGATCGAATCCCGGGGATGCTTGCATCTTTTCTGCTTCGTATTTTGTTGTCTTCTGTGGCCTTTATGGCTGTACCATAGTTTTCCACATTATCTCATGAACGACACGATATTGTCGCAAAAAAATATTAAACATAAAATATGTGTTTTGTTTTTCTCCACAACTTTTGTCTGAAACATTTCTCATTTTGAGAAGAATTCAGCGAGGGATTATCATTAATGTACATAGGTCTTCATGTAAAGTACCTGTTATTCTTGTCAGATTTTAATCAAACTTGAATTTTCTCGTCACGTTTTTCGCATGGGAGAGTTTACAAGTGTCTAAAATATGTTTCAAGAATTCTTCAAGGGCAGAAACTTCTTTTAAGCCATAGGCGTATAATATTAAAATGCGTCTTCATTATGACGTTGGAGGCTGTGGGCTGAATAAGTATGGCTCAGGACGTGCATTTCGTGGGCTCTTGCAAAGGTGGTGAATGAACCCCCCGAGTTTTATAAATCGGGATCTTTCTTAAAAAGCTGTCTCATGGAGTGAGTTACGAATCGAAGCCATATCAAGCAAAAAGGTGAAGGTAAAAAAAGCAATCCCTTTACAGGCCTGGACAGGCCCTTGGGGCTTCAGGAGGTTGAGGCTCCCAGAATTTCTTGACAATCGGCACATGAAGTTGTAAGTATGCCAGCCCTATGCACCGGCCGCCTTTACTTCTCAGGAGATATCCCTGGTACTCATTTTTGTTAGCGGCTCAGTCAACCCCAGGACCATAGTGCGGTCGGAAGGATATAGTCAATGAAAAATACGTTAAATCAAGTATGTATGTTGTTTTGCGTTTAAGTATGAGTGATATGAAAATAGGCAGTATAAGGGATGTGGAAAGGTTTTTGACATATTTAAGAAAGTGAAATCCTCGTGTGTTCCTTATTCTCTTATTTTAGGACGCCATATATTCTTCCAAAGTCATTTAAAGACGGGTGCGGAATTTTAAGTTTCAATTTCGGAGATTACTAAGAGAAATGTAGATTACAAACAAAATATTTCGAAACTGGCACTTGTTGGGTTACTACAGTTTTGATAATATTGAGATTTTTGGTTCTCAGGGTGAAGAGTGTTAATTTACTCCGGTACGTGATGATGTGTATATTGGTAGATTGCACTAGTTTGTTGTCAGGAACCTGGTTCAATCATATTCAGGACAGACGAGTTATCCTGAAGACTTAGACAACATATTCCTACGAAATGTTGTTACCTGTACATAAAAAACAGGTGATCTCATTCCTGAAGACCCTTATTTTTTAGATGACTTTTTTCGTTTGGTTTAAATTCTTCTGTCTTTTAAGTTCAAAAACTGTGTGTAAGTTCCTGTTTCGAAATTACTGTTGAACACACTCTGAGGCAACACTTGGTCTTTATGCCTAGCTGAACTATGCTGCACGAAGGAGCAGGTTACACGTGTGTGCACCAGTTAGTCGGGAGCGTCTGAAAACTTGGAGGCCAACAATAGCGTGTGTAATGCAAGTTGAGTTACTTAGGAGGAGTTAATAAAGTTTGCAGTCTCTGAACTACAAGATTTCGTGCCGACGGTACGGTTTGAAATTCCACTTCAAGCTGTAAGTCGTCTCAAGACCGTGGATGGTAGGATGCAGTTTGTTTGAAGGTATTTTGTGCGTATAAATTAGCTTGGAGTAGCGAGTATCCAGGTATAGTTCGAATATTTTGTGGTAGCTGATTTGTTATGGCTGCGAGTACAATTTATACGGGTCAATCAAAATTTCAAGTCAAACGGTAAATCAATTTACAAACAGCTAAGAAAACAAGTTAGGTAATAAACGTATAACGTAAAAGTGTTGCGCGTTCGCCTTACCATTGTTGCAATGTAAAAGCGATAGTGCATTCTCTGGGTATTGTTAAGCTACATGTCAACGTCAAAAACATAAAAATATTGACTGTTAAACAACAATGCTTTTACGGCGAATTTATTTTGCCGGCAATTAAAAAACTTACTTACGTTGCCATGTATATTGTCCTATTTTTTTCTTCAGATTTTAACCAAATTTGAATTTTTTCGACAGATTTTCGTAGAAGCCCCTAGTATAAAATTCCTCGTTAATTCGTCAAATGGGAGCCGCGCTGGTACAGACAGACAGACAGAGGGAAATGACGAAGACAACACGCTCTTTTCGGAAATTATGCGAAACGGCCTAAAAAAAAAGTCAAATGTGGAGAGTTTAATATGGTAAAACTCGAGAACATTAAAACATACCGCAAAGAGGTAAGCAACAAATTTCTCCGAAATACTGATATGTTTCTGCCAGACCACTGTTTATGCGGTATAAATCATAACGTCAATTAACAAGAATGCTGTTGTAAAGTAGTCAGGCTTAAATGAGAGGGACATCTTATGAAAGATTGAAAGTGGCGCCGTGGAAGAAAATCAACATAACAAAGGTAAATGTTTCAACAATAAAGAAATATAACCATTGATATACCTGTATAAACAGACGAGTGCGTGAATCCACTGTAGTAACGCGTATTGGGTCATCCCCTTTAATGACCATGAATATTTCGTAGTATAAATGTGCTTACTACATAGTTATAGTTCACGTAATTATGCTGAGTTAACTCATCATTCAAAGCACAATATTTCAGCCTTCTCAAATGTAAATTGTCGAAATCATTATTAAGCAAATATTCGTCATCTTTGCAGATCATTTTTAAATACACAACAACAAATATCCGCCATTTTGTTTTCGACTGTCAATTGTCTGCCGAATCGTTACGGAAATTACCGAGGTGTATCCGATACGAAGCTTTCCCCTACCTTCGTTCATATAAAGTTATGTTATAATACGTATTCAGATAATCGCAATACCGTAAAATTACCCTGCGTTACAGCTCAAGTAGTATTCTTCCTGAAAACATCGGTTCCCTGTTTGTCGCCTAAGCTTCCTAACCAACCTATACAAAGTAAAATTATGGGAAACTACAAAACTGAAAAGCTTTAGTGGCGCAATAATAAAAATCTGCCAACAAATATTATGGTAATGAAAGGTTTATATTCCATACAGGTTTATAGCTATCTTTATCTACAGATCTTTTGCTTTTAGATGCACAATTGATTCCCGGTAAGGGCAAGAATTTTTCTCCGCGAGATGCATAGTTAACTTCAGCTTAATAGTATTTAAAGTGTACCTAATGCTTGCGATAGGTTTATTACATTCATGTAGGCGTATTTTATTTTACGACGCTTTTCAGCTATAAAGGTTAAGGATAATATACTATAGCGGGATGATTCTTTATTACGAATTGCTAAACCTTCAAAGAATTGGCAGGGGACTTTTTTATCATATAATCACAGAATTTCCCGGAAGAATAGGGGACATGAAAGGAACCGTGTAGGTAGCATAATTGCGCGCAAAGACTTAAAACCAGAAACTAACTTTACGATAGAAAAGTGCCAACATCTGAGCCGCGGGATTTAGTTAAACATGTTTCTCTGTTATTACAGCCATTCTTTTTTTTTTCTCGAAAATAAACTCCACAACAAAGTATTTGAAGCTGGTTACTCAAAACTGTTTTACATTATGTACGCTCGGCTTTATTTACTATGTATTGTGGGAGAAGTTTCTGCTAAATAAATGAGATTTGCCTTCTCTGAGACACATTTCACAGTGTGGCCTCACACAACAGAGCACTCAGCAGGATAAACGCGTCACACCTCCATTCACAGGACCACCACATTCAGTCCTGAGGATCAAGTCGGAATACTTTTATCCTGTCATCCAAAGTTACGGCGGCAAGCGTGCTTAAAATAACGGAGACCTTTCTGGATTCTTTATACATTATCATCCATTAAAGTTTTATGGAACACGGAAGACGAATGTGAAAACCCCGTGATCTTATAAAAGAAAGAAAATGCGCTGTATTCACTCAACAATTAAACCAACAAATGCACTCTATTTCTTAAGCAAGTCCACTAACCCTACATAGGTTTCGGCTGCGCGATAGTGTTATACAGATCTTGCCTGTTGGTCGTTAATAAATTTTAGTTGTGTTCACGGTACATTTTGATATCACTCAACAATCAAACCAACAAATGCACTCTATTTCTTAAGCAAGACCACTAACCCTAATATGTTTCGGCTGCTCTGTATTTAATTTATTATATACCGCGTTAAAGCCACTGAAAACTGAAAAAAACATCTGAGAACTAATATCAAGTAAATTAATAAGATATTACACTATACATAGTGTATAAACCATACTTGGTGACACTTTTCGCTCTGGACGACAGAAGCGCTGGAATCATCAACATACAATACATTCTGTAGTCTGTCTTACGACAGGTCCGTAGCCTCTTCCAAAGCGAGTTCTCCATAGGGTGCGATCTAGTGCTTCCTCTTTCAATTTCCAGTATCTTTTCTTTTCCTTAAGGTCATCCAGTAGCTGCTTACGTCTTCTCCCTCGTCGTCCCGTCATTTCTATCCTTCCTTCTAACTTTCCTTCAATCACGTGTTTCAGAAGGCAGTTTCTACGCAAGATGTGACCAATCCAGTTAGCCTTTCTTCTTTTTATTGTATGTACGATATTCCTCTCCTCCTTGACCTGTGTAATACTTCTTCATTTCTCAACAACATACCAACAAAGGGGCAACATACAATACAAAACAATAATTGAAAAGCAGTTAATAAAAGTAATATGAAACATAAGCTAGGCGGAAGTTTTATGTTTTACGGTGCATTAATTTTGGCAGTTTATTCGACACTGCTATTAGTGTCCCAGAATATGCAGCGTCGATAGTATAACGAATGGTGAAAAATGAGTTGGAAAGACTTGAAAGAAAGCAGTCATAGTGTAATCAAATTAATGCACAAGCACTTATCTGGAGGGACTGAGGAAGAAAGAGGAAATTTAATTTAGATAGTCGATATTCCGGGGAGATTCGATTGGGAATCTTCGGAATACAGGTCTACAGTACTACCGTTTAGTTAACCTGCTCTGTTTTATACTTTGATTACCAATGGCATTTTTATTGGAACTGAGATTCTCGTAGGGTTGAAAATTTTTTTAATCTTCTGGGATGTAATGCCATATAATTTAGCAGGCAGACGCTATAAATTTGGCGGAATCTTCTGCATTCATCCTGGGCGAAAGTCAAGAGGTTCCTTCGATACACTGATAGTCCACGTATCTACCAACCTACCCGGAGTGACGTCCCAGCAGGTAATAACACTTGATTACAAGTGCAACAGAAAATTAACTACCAAACCAAATCGAACATCATATGCGGTACAAAAAACAGACAGGAATCACGGTACGTTTGTGAAATCTGCGGTCTTCTGGGGTATTACCACACGACGCCGCGTAATACCCCAGAAGACGGCAGATTTCATAAACATCGCGGCGGAAGCCTGAAATCAAGGACACGGTACGTTTGTTCACCGAATTTGAATGTTGTTTCTCGGTCCAGGGTCCATTATTGCTTGGCCTTCTCTCACAAGACTTAATGGCTAAAACTTGTGCAACTTTAATGACCTTCATGGCTACGTGTTGGTGCGAAATTTACTGACTCACATGGAACGACGGAAGAAAAAGGCCGAAATTGAATCAAATTTTCTCTGTGCACGCCATGAACGGACTGGGAGTGGGGGTATTCTAGTAATTATTTAACTTGACACTATATTGTGGTTAAGTAGTCAGCATCACGCACCAGTCGCCTTAACCCGAGGAAGAGTCCCCGCTACCTATCAAATACGAGGCTGGGTGAGTTCCGGAACTGGTTTTGGCGCTCAGGAAAAGAGATAAAATTGTGACGTAAATAACACTCAGAACTTGAGAGGAAATAACGAATACATTAGAAAAAAGAAGAGGAGGACTAAGGATGATAAAGAAAAACTGGAGAGAAATAGCAGCGGAATGGCAATAGGGGTGGAAAGAGAAGTAGAAGCGCGGCAGTAACAGCCTCCTTGCGTATCTACAACATGGACAATGCTGGTGTTGGAAGTCGGTCCCTGTCCCGGGCACATCCCATACAATAAACCATCCCCTCTTCTTCTACCGCTTGTCACTGCGCAAGATCTAACACCACAGGCTTTTCGAAAGGGGCCCAACGTTAACATATTAAATCACATGTGCAGAAACATGAATGAAAGATTACAGAAAAAGGACTACCTTTGGACGAGTCTAGGCGAAAATAAATTGGAATGGCACAAGAAGAAACATAGATGAAATACATGTAGACGTCTTACATAAAAAAATTAAGGACAATGAGCGCCTGTAGCTAACTGTTACACGTAACTACCATATGGTAATATACAGCCTTTGGCAGATGAATGTTGAGTTCATAGCAGTTAACAGAAATCTAAGTATACTACTGAGCCCTCAGTGACTTCCCTCCAAGCCCAAAACATTGCAATCTGTAAGAAGATAAATTTATGCCTGTCCATGCCATGAAGGCCTCAATGGGGAGTCATTCTTAACCTCAGCACTGAGTGGAGATGTGGTCAGCTTCACGGACCGGCTAATTAACGCGTGTAAATAACCCCGGCACCTACTGAATAGAAGGCTGGATGGAGCCCAGAGCCAGTTTGGACGTTTAGAGAAGAAAAGTTCTTGAATCCGCCGGGATTCCAACCCCTGGCCTTCCAGCCCATAGCTTAGTCGCTATACCGACTACGATAACTTTATAAGGGACTGTAATCCTGTATGCCTTTTATGTTGCTTTCAATATTATTCTCCATTCTGGAGTTCCATTCCCGGCAGAAACTCAGATTTTTCTCCAGCTGCCACCCATCCTGCTATGAAATGTGTACCGGAAGATTTTTCACAGCGCATAAAAGGGCCGGGGCGTGATACTAACCACTCACATCAACCTAGCTTCGAAAGGTAGGCTGATTGGTACTTGATGTCAGTAATGCAAGACTTTCTGTGTCGAATCATTAAAAGATTGTGAAATGTAAATTGTAAGAAAGGCAGAAGAAAGGGAAAATGGCCTAAATTAAGTCATTATCCGGCCGAGAAATGCCAAGAAGAGCCTCTGTTATGGTACTACAACGACCGGGATTCGAACGGTCGAATACAAGTCAGAAGCATTGCTGTTTGAACAAACTGGCTGGTTTGTGACTGCTTAAGGACGGGTGGCATTATAACGCAACTGCTTTGCGCGTGTTTGTGCCGTGGCCTTTAACTAAACACAGGGAATATTCTACTTTATTCGCGCTTTCAGTTTCTTCACCAAATTTCGCATTTTGTATGGTTTTCCGATAAAATTTTCGTAGAAATCTCATTTTTTACCACCTTGTTTACTTCCCCCTCCCTTACAAACTCCTTGTTATTTAATATCCTAGGACACACTTATACTTCATCTTTCTTCTTTCATAGTCTCACCTATTTCAACCTACTCAATGATTATTGCACGTGATCACACTCAATAACACACACACACAAACACACTCGGTAGAACTCCTCTGGACAAGGGATTGGCCCGTCGCAGAGACCGCTACCTGAAAACACACAACATGCACAAGAGACAGACAGCCGTGCCCCTGGAGAGATTCGAACCCGCAATCCTAGAAAGCGAGCGGCCGCAGACCTACGCAATAGACCGCCCGGCCAGCGGAAACGGGTTTATATTTCATACTAATAATATATATATATATATTAGTCATTTGTTATCACGCGGCACATGGTAGCAACTGACTGACTGAGCCAGGCAGGATCTTCAAAACACGATAATTGTTAAACTGGTCAATAAATTTCCTGCTGTCAGGGAACCTGAAATTTTATTATATTCACGAAAGCAACACACTTCACACACGCACATCCTATTTCTCTTCTTAATTTACTAAAAGACTCCCCATACACTATGTTTCTCATTGATCTCTGTCCTTTACATTATATATCATCTGGACGTATTTCTCATCTCCATGCGTGCTACGTGTCCATTGACTTGTTTCCCCTTGAGTAAACACGGTTATATTATTGTGTCAAGAGCACAATTTATGAACCTCCTCATTACCCCATTTACTTGCGCTACAAGTTCATCTAAATAACATTTAAAAATGTTGCTCCGACCTCACAGAAAACCAACTCCATCTCCATTAAAATACAGTTCATGCTGTATATGTAAATAACAGCAATTTATCCTGAGAGTCTAAAGAAGCCCACAAAAGCACTTCTTCAAATTTGCTGCAGCCTGACACGAGGCTTCGCCTCATTTATCTTGAACTTCCTATCAACTAGATATAAGGAAATCAATCTTCAATGCCATAAATGTATTGTTTGGCACCAGGCGGAATTCATGAATGTTGCAGCAGGGAGCATATATAGCTATCACTGTGCTTTACTGCTTCAGTGTGGGCAGTCTCCATTTAGCAGCAAATAGCAATTCAGCTAGTCAAGAAATTCCCTGAATGTTAAGGAAATTGAAGTTTCATTACTACATTCACAACAGCCCGCTATTTTCTCTATCCTGAGCCAGATCAATCCAGTCTACATCCCCTTTATCTAAGATCCATTTTGATATCATCCTCCCTTTTAAGAATAAGTCTTTCAAGTATTCTTTCCCCCTCCGGTTTTCCCACAAAAATTCTGTATGTATTTTTCTTTTCTCCGTGCGTTCCACATCCCTACCGATCTCATTCTCCTTGATTTTATCACCGTAATAACGTTTGGCGTGAAGTACAAATAATGAAACTGCAAGTGATGCAATTTACATGTCAGTCTCCTAATAAAGAATTCCAAACTGGCATGTTCATATGGGTATCCAATACTACGTCCATACTACTGTTACACTTTCCTTCTAGATTCTTTACGTGCCATACATCGTTAAACACTCACATCCTTGCGGTCATCCAACAGCCACCACCACGTAAACAACTGTACTCAAGCAACTGGACAAAGCCCGTACTAGGCCAAAAAGTGAAACATGATGCTTCTATCTGCAACGCTGCATTTTACTTTTTATTTAAGGGCCCCGCAGCAGATGCTACGGACGCACCGCAGCCTTGAGGCTTATTGTTTAACCGTGTGATGAAGATGATGAGTTTTTTTTTATACGTAAAGGTAATAGAGAAAATATTCCTGCGATCAAGGGCATTAATGGAAATATCATCACCGAACCAATAGAAAAGGCCAACTCCCTAAACTCTTATTATGCGTCTGTATTCAGTTGCGAACGAAACACCCCGCAAATCCAATCGACAGATTCAGGAAAACCGTTCACCATTAGTATCAACATTTTAAGGAAACGACTATCAGCAATCGGGAGAAATAAATCCGTCGGACCAGATGGCATTCCTGGGGAAATTTTAAAGTTAGGTGGGGAAGCCATGATTCCATACCTCGCGAGATTACTAGATATAACGATGAACAACAATTCTATCCCAGGGGACTGGAAAAAAGCTATAGTGGTTCCTATTTATAAAGGGGGAGATCGATCGGTAGTGGGAAACTATAGACCGGTCAGTTTAACCTCAGTAGTTTGCAAACAAATGGAGCACGTTATAGCAGGGTATCTAAGGCAAGTCTGGGAAATGAGTGAGTGGTTATATGAGGGTCAGCATGGATTTAGACCAGGGTACTCATGCGAAAGCCAAGTAGTCACAGTTTGTCAAGATATTGCTGATTCATTGGACGAGGGAGTCAGGACTGACGCGATTATAATAGATTTTTCAAAGGCTTTTGATTTAGTCCCACATGATAGGCTGCTTTCAAAAATTGCGGAAACCGGTGTGGACTTCAGGGTAGTGGTGTGGATAAAGGAATTTCTGTTAGGACGTTCGCAAAGAGTTAGAGTAGACGGACAACTATCTGATGAAGTCAGAGTAACGTCGGGAGTGCCGCAAGGGAGCGTATTAGGTCCGTTGCTCTTCCTCGCTTATGTTAATGATATTTGGAGAAACATTGAGTCAAATATACGGCTTTTCGCTGATGATTGTATAATATACAGGAGGATAATCGATAGTAATGACATTGAAAATTTGCAGACAGACTTAAATAGATTAGGGGAATGGGCGGTTGAAAATGAAATGAGGATAAATCCAGGTAAGAGTAAAGCAGTAAGCTTCAATAGAGCTAGGGTGAAAGGTAAACTGAGGTATTGTATTGGGGATCAACTAATTCCAGAGGCAAATATCTTTAAGTATTTAGGAATAATTATACGCAGCGACCTAAGCTGGGCAGATCATGTAAATTATACACTAAGAAAATCATGGAGGGCTCTTCATTTCGTAATGCGTATACTCAAAAGGGCAAATAATAATACGAAAAGTTTAGCTTATACGGCACTTGTGAGACCGATACTTGAGTATGGAGCGGTGTGTTGGGACCCATACAGAGAAGGTCAGGTAAGCGCTTTGAATCGCGTGCAAAAGAGAGCGGCAAAATTTGCAAATAATACAAATGAATCGGGTTGGGAAACATTGACACAGCGTAGAGCGATAGCCCGAATATGCGCCCTTTTCAAAGCATACACCGGGGGACGGGCTTGGAAAACAATAGGGGATAGACTGCTAAAACCATGCTACCTGGGTAGGGACGATCATAGTCGGAAAATTAGGATTAGGAAACAAAGAACAGATGTAGGTAAATATTCCTTTGTAAATAGGACCATAAAAAGCTGGAACCAATTACCTCCAAGCGTACTAGCGACTTTCCCCTGTAAATTAAGCTCTTTTAAAAAAAGGGTCAAGAACGTCATTACAAGCTAAGGATTTTAAGTGGAGATTAAATAAAAATAAGGGATGTGAAGTGAAGGGGTGTGAAGTGATGTGAAGTGAAGTGCTCTGGTTTCGAAGTGAAGTGAAGTGAATTAAGTTCTTGGGGGATATAATTAGCATGTACTTTGGTCTGACTTTATACTGAGGATATTCTAACGCACTGAAATTAATTAATGTGTGGGTGTTTTTTGTATTGTGCTTGTTTAATTTTTTTTTTTTTTTTTTTTATTCTGTGTATGGGTGTTTTTGTAAGGTGTGGATGCTTTTGTAAGGTGTGGATGATTTGTAAGTTGTGGATGTTTTTGTAATGTGTGTACGGTGTTCTAATATGTGTACTTGTATTTACTGTATGTATTTTGTTTACTGTATGTATTTTGTTTTGTATGTGTAAGGGTGTTTTAGTAAGGTGCGTACGGTTTTCTAATATGTGTATTTGTATTTACTGTATGTATTTTGTTTTGTATGTGTATGGGTGTTTTTGTAAGGTATGGATGTATTTGTAAGGTGTGGATGTTTTTGTAAGGTGTGGATGCTTTTGTAAGGAGTGGATGCTTTTGTAAGGTGCAGATGTTTTTGTAATGTGTGTACGGTGTTCTAATGTGTGTACTTGTATTTACTGTATGTATTTAATTTTGTATGTGTATGGGTGTTTTTGTAAGGTGTGTACGGTGTTCTAATATGAGTACTTGTATTTACTGTATGTATTTTGTTTTGTATGTGCATGGGTGTTTTTGTAAGGTGTGTACGGTGTTCTAATATGAGTACTTGTATTTACTGTATGTATTTTGTTTTGTATGTGCATGGGTGTTTTTGTAAGGTGTGAACGGGGTTTTTCTAATATGTGTACTTGTATTTACTGTATGTATTTTGTTTTGTATGTGTATGGGTGTTTTTGTAAGGTGTGGATGTATTTGTAAGGTATGGATGTTTTTGTAAGGTGTGGATGCTTTTGTAAGGAGTGGATGCTTTTGCAAGGTGTGGATGTTTTTATAATGTGTGTACGGTGTTATAATGTGTGTACTTGAATTTACTGTATGTATTTTGTTTTGTAATTGTGTATAGTTTGTTTTGTATTGTTAATTTTATGTATATTTATATGTCCATTTGTATTGTGTGTACTAGTGTAAGGACTACTGCCACCGGGTGAAAACCCAATTGCAGTAAATAATAATAATAATAATAATAATAATAATTTTTCCATGTAATGGAACACCGGTGGAATGAAATTTACAAGGGAAAACCGAACTACTCGGGGAAAAACCTGTCCCAGTGCCACTTTGTCCACCACAAATCCCACATGGACTGACCCGGGATTCCGCGGTGGGAGGCCATCGACTAACCGCCTGAGCCATGGCACGGCCTTAAGGCATATTACTTGTTAGTAAACAATAATCTCCAATGCACCAACACCTTCTACAAAACATACTTGAACATACTTCGTCAGCATGTGGTGGTTCAAATAATAATGTTTTTTTAATGAACATTTTAAAAACTGGGCTTGTGTGATTTAAGTGTTAAATGTGTTCCCCCCTGCAGATGGTGTACTAGTGCACCGAGACATGTCGGGGTTTATGTAAAGTGATTGTATATAGTGTTTTAACATTGTGTACGATTTGGTGTTAATATATATTGCTGTAACATACGCACGTACACGCTATGGACAATGTTAAATTTGTTTACAGAGTGTACAAAGAATGGTACTGATACATGTCGTGATACAATAATGGAGAGTGTGACATGTTGCCTGGTAACAAGTTAGTTGGTAAGGCGTGATGCGATTACCGGGCTGGAGATGAGTTGCTGCAGATTGCCCTGCGGACCTGTGCTTCACTTAGCACGAAGCTGGGCCTAGCGGCTACGGCAGCAACTGGCACGATTACATTTAGTTAAAGACAAAACGTAGTGTCGTACATTATGAAAGGTGTGCCTAAATTTCAAATATTATATTTACAGTGAAAAACGTATCTGTATGAAGAGTTTACAAGATCATGGATCAAACACTGGGAAGTATAAATTTTTTGTTATTCATACCGTACATTTTTTTATTATTTTGGTTTTAACCTACAAATGTACAATTTTATTTTCTATTATTCAATATTTCATGAATAATAGAAAATAAAATTTTACATTTGTCGGATAAAACCAAAATAATAAAAAAATACTGGGAAATATAATTTATACCAACATAGCACCGATCCCAGTGGCCGCGCGGTCTGAGGCGGCCGCTCGCTTGCTGGGATTGTGGGTTCGAATCCCACCGGGGGCATGGATGTTTATCCCTTGTGAGTGTTGTGTGCTGTGCAGGTAGAGGTCTCTGCGACGGGCCGATCCATCGTCCAGAGGAGTCCTACTGAGTGTGTCAGCGTCACTGTTTGCGATCAAGAGCAACAATAAACCTCTACACCTAAATTATTAGGGAGATGAGGCAGAACGGACGAACATAGCATAAAATAAATTATGTACGTTTTCAGGTTTACACGACACGTGTTCTTCATGTGCCCTTGTTCTGCATTTTTACACTGCAAGGTGTGAAACCCAACAAGAACTCAATACAATAACGTGAAATAATATTTCACGGCTCAAGCTTTTTTATTGTTGTGCTAAAACACTAACAACTTATATAAAACTCTTCTGGGTTTTGACACCGTGTACTATTATAAATTGTCACTGACTTTTCGGAGGAAAATGCTGCCTCCATCTTCAGTGTGAAAGAATTACGTCTATGTGGACGCTGACATTATTTGACGAGGAAGCCTAAGTGGACGTTTTTCCTTTACCCTGAATATGTATGTATCACGTTGCCCTGAAACGCCGGTCTCGGTCTACTATCCTACACGGTGTCAAAATCCAGAAGGCATGAAAATCGTTAACACAGATACCTGCCTTCAAAATCAATGTAATTTCCTCACTTTACTAAGTTCTTGGTGCATAAGGCTCCAGAAGCTTATAGTTGCTCAGAGAGTCAATAAGTTTCCTGTGTTCTCTGGAGACCGAATTCTAATTACGCCCCCCCCCCCCCCCCCCCCCCCCGTAACAGTCTTCATTTTGAGCTAAATTAGTTCGATATCACGACCTCTACCACATTTCCTTAAAATCAATTTGATTGTTATTCCACCGCTATGCTTATATCTTCTAAGCTGTCTCTCCTTCAAGTCTACTGACTAAAACACTACATGCATATCGCCTCTTTTCCGTGAGCGCGGCATGCTTCGTCAATCTCACCTACCCTCCCACTTTCTTAATTAGCCTACTGCATATTCAAGTATTATGGCTGTGACATGTTATACATTTGCATGTAATTTAGCACGATAAAGAAAGCAATCGTATTTTCTAAATGGTGGTAACCAGCAATCAGACTACACAGCGACTTAAATCTACATTTACAGCACTGTAAGGAACTTAAATAGCGGATAGGTGTAATCAAAATTTTTGTATATGAAATAGACATTTTAGGCGCGTTCGCAAAATTGCGAAAAGCGACTGTTAGCTTCATCATGTATGTCTGTCTGTCCGTCCGTCTGTCCGCATGGAACAACTCGGCTCCGACTGGAAGGATTTTCATTAAATTTGATATTTCAGTATTTTTCGCAAATCTGTCGAGAAAATGCAAGTTTCATTAAAATCTGACAACAATAACGGTACTTTACATGACGACCTATGTACATTTCTGATAATATCTCGCTAAATTCTTCTTAGAATGAAAAATATTTCAGACAAATGATGTAGAGAAAATCAAAACACATTTTATATTCAACGTTTTTCCGCAAATCGTGCTTTTTTAGATAATGTGGAAAAATATAGCAGAGCCAGACAGGCAACAAATGACAATATAATAAGGCGCATCCGCTTGGCTACTAAGGCTACAGACACACACTCAGAATTAGCAACATTTATTGCTTTTTCATGGCAACAACGGTTAGGCGAATGCGCCTCAATATTACGTTACACGTACATTGCCTCTCTTGTTTAAATATAACATGGACGTTTAGATGATCAAGAAGTTTATGTATAAAGAGACGTATCACACGGAAATGTATACGTTCCCATAATTGGCTTTGTAACTACATAATCACACGCCAAAGTGTCTTACTGTAGCCGTTGGATGGTACTAAGTTTTAATACCCACAGTTCACTACAAAATCGAAAAAAAAAAACAGTGACAATAACTGGACACTGAATCGAAATAATTTAAAGCTGTAAAATTTCTATCTAAATTGGTATCTAAGAAGACGCCGTGGAACTTGTTTCAGATATGCCAATGTTTCGACTGAAGATGGAGGCAGCAGATTCCTTAGAAGTAGTGGTATTTCTGCCAACGTACACATTCTACAGAACAGTGATTTCGGTTTAATCATTCGACGCCTTCAGAGTACTGAGTTTCCAATAGATTATAAATTATCTAAATGCGTATAATTCGTAATATTTAAAACTCTCTTTTAACTCATTTAACTACGTTACTTTAGCTTGCCCTCTAAGTATATACGTAATTATTTTCTCGCTGTTTTCAGGCAGACTACTTCAACTTTTTATTTCATGTGCGTTCTCTTGAAGTCCCACACAGCGACTATCCGAATATCATGAATTATAATGCGCCTGAGGTTCCCATTTGTTGCTCTCAAGAGTAGCATTTACATAGCAAGAAAAGTTCGCTTTCGTGTATTGCAGTTGTGAAAAAAAAAAAACTTACCTTGCACCAGAGCCAATTTAAAACCTCAAAATTCTGACTGCAAGTAAAATAGTAAAACAGAAGTTCTGTTTTATAAAATTAATTTATATATTAGTTTCTCATTTACGAAATATTACTGGGGTGTTTCTAACGTTGAGTTGAAGTGTTTGTCCCGAAACGTCGGTAATTAACTACGAATAAACGCAGCTTAATATTCCAGAAGAGTGAAGTGGTTAACATTTTTCTTAGTTTAGGTTCCGGGTTAAAATATTATCCGAGAGACCAGACATCTTCAGTTTAGTATAGCCACAATGCTGTTATTTTAAATTCCACAAAAAAAGTTACCTTAACCAACTTTACACATTTAATGTTTTAACACCAACTAAATGCAACTTTATTTTAAAAAAGACCTAAGTAAGGTTTTCGTAAAATATTTGTATAAGCCCTACATATGTTTCGGCTTCAAAGAAGCCATCCTCAGGGGGTGTCATACAGCTGCGTTTTACAAGTATTTAAAAAACACGTCCATGCGTTCGTTCAATATTACGCACCATATAGGTCACTACTTTCACTTTCTCTTATTTTCACTGTCACTTCTGCACGATTTGTTGGATGGCTATAAAATAGATAAAAATTGTGAGATGCACCTTACTTAGGCCTTTTTTTAAAATAAAAGTGCATTTAGTTGGTGTTAGAACATTAATTAGTAAAAATGCACGGTGAAATCAGAATAAAAAAACAACTTTACACATATTTACGGCAACTACTGCCGTAGTAATTAGTTATAGACACTGATGCACTTTTAAAGCACTTTTTAAGTAGCTTTAAAAATTAAATAGTACACAGGTCGCTTCGAACGCGAAGTGTATGGCGCTAGCCTCACTGCGGCCTCACACGTCTATGCTCGCGCCATGCTGTTATTGCTGAGTGTATGGTATTATAATGTATGATGCTGGAGTAGCCTGGGACTGTCCGGGGATCGAATCCCGGCGGGGGCGATATTTTCAGCACTCGTCCAGACCGGCCCTGGGGCCTACCGAGCCTCCTGTACAATGGGTACCGGGTTAGCCCCGGGGGTAAAGCAACCGGGGAGTGGCGTTGACCACCCCCCCAATCTAGCGCCGAGGTTAAAGAAAGAGTAGAGCTATACCTCTACTCTCCCTCTGAGCCTTCATGGACTGTTCTAGGGTGAACTTTACCTTTCCTGGAATGGCCTGCGGTAAAATAACGTTTATAAAAAGCTTCGCAAAAGCCGAACAGCACAGGCGCCTACACAGTGTGGTAACCTCATAAGGGGGCATTGCCCTGAAACAAAATAGAACAGTTTGCTTGTCGCGCAGGGTAAGGGGATATGCGTCGAATAGACCGACTGTATGAAAGATAATTTTCTATTACAATCCACATGGCTGGCTGGGAACACACATGTACATCGTTACGTTCTAATGGCTAGTTTTGTTTTCTCAGCCCACTGAATACGCACGTGACATGCCTACTGCGCCACTTTGCGCTCTGCGATCCCCTACACCTGCTGGTGCTACTGCAGCAAAGAGGCAGGTGTTTGGTGATGCGCAATGAATCGCAGTGCACGTGCGCATTTGCAGCTGCTCGCAATACAGTACAGAAATCGGGTAAGTCATGTTTGTGTGCAGCAAGGCTCTTTCTACGTTATAAAATTACTAAATTTATTCTTAATTAAAATGATTATAAATTAATTTTATTTAATTAAACATTGTTTTAAAAGATAAGCTAGACAGCGAAAGTAAATTACAAAGTTGAAATATGGATTTTAGAATGTTTTATTTGAATATTTTCATATTTCTCGAAATAAAATATTTCAATTTAGTGTACTCGTATCTGAAAATGATTTATCAAAAGGGGCAAATTCTCTTTTAACTCTATTTACATATTACCTTTCCTGCGCTTTGTGGCCATTTAATAGCGCCGCAAAAGAAGAAGAAGAAATTTGTATCAAAGCTTCCGTAGGTTGAGGCTCAGGAAATTGTAGACGTCTAAATATTTCATTTCACCATCCGTGACGACGCCAGAATCGAATATATATGACTCGCTTTGCTAAGCAAGTAAATACACGTGCATCACACTGAACGTCAACTAATGAACAGTCTAGTTGATGTGACGGTGAACGGAGAGCAGCCAACGTAATGGACTATTGATTATGATGACGAGGCAGACACATAAACTTTTAGGACGACTGTACCCCTCACATTTGCCAGTATACAGACTCTACTAGAACATGATTATCAACACCATGGACCATCCTCCTCAGCAACTGATAGGCGTTTAGCTTGTCAAGAAATGTACTGTCTTTTATTAAACAATACTTTCATTGCCCTTTTCACGAGTACCCAAAACACGATCCTATTTTGAGCAAATTCAACACAGTTCATACCCTAACTTTCTGGTACTTCAATGTCAATATTAGTCAGGAGGGCACAAATACCAGGCGCCAGGTCGCAGTGGTGACTAAATTTCGTGCTGTGGCGCCTAATATTTGTGGATTCTCATTATGGAATTTGATTCATATCATCCTTCTGGCACTTAGAATTTTGAGATGGCCCTAAATATTTGAAAATTTGTGAACCCCTGGTATTAATGCTATCTCTCATATCTGAGTATTTGTACCAGAGACTTCTTCACTGCAGGTTTTCATAACTACTTCTCACCTTTCTTGTCCGTACTACAGGAAGAATACTCTGCGCAGCGCACTCTTATTGACCTGTTCATCCCCATACCTAGTAAACAGGTCAAATTATGTACCGCCTAACTATATTATTTTCTCTGTTTTTTTAATATAGTGGTTTTTCGGTTTCTAATAGTTTGTAGTGTCTGCCTTGAAAGTAAAACTGCAGCAAGGTCCTTCAAAATTCTGACAACCAATTAAGAAATTGTACAGCGTCATAACCTAGATGACGATATCCTTAATTTCTACCACCGTCTAAACCTCAAATTTTACCATTTTAATATTTCTTATCGTATGTACAAGTAACTTCTTCTAGGCTTTGCTCTGAAACACGTGACCCTATGAAAAGTTTCTAACAAGCAACAAAACTAAATTTCATATTAAAATAAAGCTTAGTGAATTGCGTTGCGGCTAAAACGTGCGAACCTTTTCTATTTTTCACTTCTCTTTACAGTACATCTCTTTATAGTACATGTGCCACATTTTCCATAGCAAATAGCAACAATGACAAGTGGTTAATAAATAAGCCCAGGCAGAAACTTATAGCCATAGAGTCCTACAGCACATCTCCTCATTAGAACTGACAAAGAGATTTATTAAACCGCCACTCTTCCAGCACAGATTGGAGGTCACTGCCAACTTCATCAAAAGAAATATGACAAGAGAGAAACTTGCAGATGCGCATATTCTGCATAAAAGATCGTAAGGGCTCATTAAAAGATGATAATTAATGGGTTTAGAACTCCGTCGAGACAAGGAAAGGTTACTATGGCAACAAGAAGCTGCTCGTTAACAGTTGCAGACAGAAAACTAAACCGCGACGTACAGAAGCATGTAGAAGCAGAACTTATTTGCATGTGTACAGAGTACTTTAAATTCTGGTCGATATATCGTTGATTACATAGAGTCCTCATGAGAAGCTGACAGTCACATATCTATTTAAGAAATTCCGTGTCTTGTATAGAAACCGAAGTTTCATTCCTATGTTTACAAGGTACTGTATTCTATTTAAGCCAGCTGAATCCACTCTAAACTCTCACTTCATATTTCTTACGGATCCACCTCAATAGTATTTTCCCAACTATGCTTATTTCTTCTACGGGAAATCTTACATTTTATGTGAGTTTTTGGTTTATAACTCTGAAGATGGAGGTACTATTTCCTCCAAAGCATCTGTAAAGTTCTGTCAGACTGCACGGCGTCACATCCCAGAAGACGGTAATCCTCTTTCCTTCTTATTTTCATACTATGTTTCGCAACCCATATTATCGTTCCCATTCCTGCTACATGTGTAACTTCTCTTCCTCCACGACTAACCGCCCGAGTAATATTTGTTCTCAATTATAAATTTTTGTTATTCCCTCCTTCTTGGCTCCAACTACACTTCTCAACAACTCGTTATCTAACACTCTCAGTTTACACTTTATCCTTACGCTTACAGAAACATTTTCACACCCAACATTCCATAAAACAAGCCTAATTTACGCTTTGGAAGATATTAAAGTTTATATCTGTATACCTGAAACTGCAGGATGGAAATGAAGACATGTTTGAAGCAAGTTAAGAAGAAGATAATGTACCCTAATGCCCTACGCCTCCAGTAAATGGACACTAATATCATATACCTACAGTAAATGGACACTAATATCATATGCCTACACTAAATGGACATTTATGTCATACATCTACCGTAAATGGGCACTAATGCCATATACCTACAGTAAATGGACACTAATGTCCTATACCTACAGTAAATGGCCACTAATGCCATATACCTGCAGTAAATGGACACTAATGTCATATCATTCATTCATTCTGTAGTCTGTCTTACGACAGGTCCGTAGCCTCTTCCAAAGCGAGTTCTCCACAGGGTGCGATCTAGTGCTTCCTCTTTCAATTTCCAGTATCTTTTCTTTTCCTTAAGGTCATCCAGTAGCTGCTTACGTCTTCTCCCTCGTCTTCCCGTCATTTCTATCCTTCCTTCTAACTTTCCTTCAATCACGTGTTTCAGAAGGCAGTTTCTACGCAAGATGTGACCAATCCAGTTAGCCTTTCTTCTTTTTATTGTATGTAGTATATTCCTCTCCTCCTTGACTCTGTGTAAGACTTCTTCATTTCTCACACGATCGGTCCAACTGATCTTCTCCATTCTTCTCCAGCACCACATTTCAAAACTTTCCAGATACTTCTGATCTATTTTCCGAAGTGTCCACGTTTAAGCACCATACAAAGCTATGCTCCAAATGTAGCACTTTACTAGTTTCTTCCTTAAATTTAATTCCAGTTTGCTGGTGAAAAGATTTTTCTTCTTGTTGAATGCTGTTTTTGCCATGGCAATTCTGGATTTAATTTCACGTGTACACCTTGCATCACTTGTTATCATGTCATATACCTACAGTAAATGGACACTATTACCATACGCCTACAGTAAATGGACACTAATGTCATATATCTAGAGTAAGTGGACACTAATGTCATATACCTCCAGTAAATGGACACTAATATCATATGCCTACACTAAATGGACATTTATATCATATACCTACAGTAAATGGCCACTAATGTCATATACCTGCAGTAAATGGACACTAATGTCATATACCTACAGTAAATGGACACTAATACCATATGTCTACAGTAAATGGCCACTAATGTCATATACCTAGAGTAAGTGGACACTAATGTCATATACCTACAGTAAATGGACAGTAATGTCATATACCTACAGTCAACGGACACTAATGTCTTATGCCTACAGTAAATGGACACTACTGGCATATGCCTACAGTAAATGGACACTAATGGCATATGCCTACAGTAAATGGACTCTAGTGTCATATGCATCCATTAAACTGAATATCAAGGACATGGCCAATAATACAAAGCAGTATTCATTATTTTTATTGCTAAATTTCTGTACGCACTTTATATTTGCTTACTACTAATAAATTTTGCCTTTTAAATTCGCTAATTGGATTATTATGTATATACGTTGAGTCATTCAAGGTAACTGAAAAAAAGTACGAAATAAATTAATGCCAGTACTTTGATGTCCATATAATACAAATCCTGTGTCCTGCAGTTAATTGTCGCGTGCAATCTACTTTGAGATAATTCTTTGTACTTCCTGAAAGCAATAAAACGAATAGGTATTTTGAATTTAATCTTCAAAGCTCACATGAACCGTATTCAAGCCGGTAAACTACTCCACCTTAAAAACCCTGATTCCAGAGAACACTGTCATCGACGTGTTCTTTGTGACACACAGCCTGCTGTAAGTTCGTACTTAATTTCCTCACTCAATAATTTTCAATCTGAAGGGATTTAAGTAATTCATTTCAGGTCTTTAATGGTTGTTGAATAACAAATATGGACCTCTCATACCATCAGATAATAAAACAGCATTTCATTATGGAAAGAGCATATGAAAGATCACTTTAGACAAGGCGAAGTGGTGAAACGGTATTATTCTGTTTTGTATGTCTTAAAATCACACGATAAACAAAGTACAGCAGAGTTGAGATTCAGGTCAAATACTCCTATTTTTACGCGCATTCGTGAAAAGCGGTTCGATTTCGAAAAAGTAAATGAAAATTAAACAATTTCACACCAACTGATGCACTATGTTAGTGTTAGTAACGTGAAATTTAAATGAAAATTAATCAGGCACTCGAAGAGGATTTACGCCGATATAAAGACGCACACAACGAGTTAAAACACAAAGAAAGGGATGTGTCAGTGACGGTGTTCTTTAAAACAAAAGGGTAAGAGAGGTGACATCTTCTTCTTGAGACAGCGGTTCACCGGACGCTGCATTTCATTATTCTTAGATTGATGGTATTCCTTTTGTATACTCTACAATACTGTATTGGCTGCATTGCTGTTATCGTAATACTTGTGTCATAACAAATACTGTAAACTACATACATAAACAAATTAATACACTTATTATTGATTTTACTTGATTTTGCTTGTTCAAGTGGGGGGGGGGGTGAATAGAAAGATCCAAGACGGCTGTTCTGATAATGCGCGATTTTGGGTACACACGCTACGTCAGGAACGTAATAACCACGTAAAACGCTACCATGCTGTATATAATCCTACGTACCGGCAAAACATGAGCGTAATCAAATAATGATTTGAATCGCCGACAACCTTCCACGTCAGAATTTTACGTTCTCGTACAGAGAGTGTTCAAGCTAGGATGCGAGTCACGAATTAAGCAGTTTACGTGGTTTCACTTACAAGAACACATCTGTTCACGAATTAAGCAGTTTACGTGGTTTCACTTACAAGAACACATCTGTTCACGAATTAAGCAGTTTACGTGGTTTCACTTACAAGAACACATCTGTTCACGAATTAAGCAGTTTACGTGGTTTCACTTACAAGAACACATCTGTTCACGAATTAAGCAGTTTACGTGGTTTCACTTACAAGAACACATCTGTTCACGAATTAAGCAGTTTACGTGGTTTCACTTACAAGAACACATCTGTTCACGAATTAAGCAGTTTACGTGGTTTCACTTACAAGAACACATCTGTTCACGAATTAAGCAGTTTACGTGGTTTCACTTACAAGAACACATCTGTTCACGAATTAAGCAGTTTACGTGGTTTCACTTACAAGAACACATCTGTTCACGAATTAAGCAGTTTACGTAGTTTCACTTACAAGAACACATCTGTTCACGAATTAAGCAGTTTACGTGGTTTCACTTACAAGAACACATCTGTTCACGAATTAAGCAGTTTACGTGGTTTCACTTACAAGAACACATCTGTTCACGAATTAAGCAGTTTACGTGGTTTCACTTACAAGAACACATCTGTTCACGAATTAAGCAGTTTACGTGGTTTCACTTACAAGAACACATCTGTTCACGAATTAAGCAGTTTACGTGGTTTCACTTACAAGAACACATCTGTTCACGAATTAAGCAGTTTACGTGGTTTCACTTACAAGAACACATCTGTTCACGAATTAAGCAGTTTACGTGGTTTCACTTACAAGAACACATCTGTTCTGACGATAAAACACTTCGAAACACGAGTGAGAACATAAAAGGAAGTGGGGGGAAAAGAGGCTCAATATTTCAAGGCAATGCTCGTTTATCGCTCACGTAAAGGTACGTTCAGAGTGAGGTAGACTGTAATGAGCATGCAGCGCAAGAAATCATTTGAGCATTTGAGCTCATGTAAAATATATTTTTATGCGGAAGGTTAAGGCGTTTAGTGGGCAAAGTGGATTTTGTGAATAAACACAGCACTTGCTCTAGGACTAACTAACTAACTAACTCCATGGAGCAAAGTCCTTCTTGAGAAGCTAACAGGTCATCAGCTAGTCAAGAAATTCCCGCGTTTTATGGAACCCGAAGGTTCATTACCGCACTCACAAGAGCCCGCCACCTGTCCCTATCCTGAGCAAGAATCAATCCAGGTCCGAGGCTCTGTATAGTGTTTCGTAACATGGTAATTTTTTACTGTGAGGAGTTGTTAGCACCTCGCCCAACCCCAAGCTGGAGGACCACCCCTTGTCGGATGTCCGCGACTGCATATTCGCAGCTACCCTCCATATTTGGAGGCCGTTCCTGCATCCGCAACCCGAGGACGCGCCATGCCGTGGTGACAGGGACCCACTAATCTAGGACTAAACCCACGGAAAACCTTCATAGATCTGACGAGTCGCGGGACCTTCCAGAAGCATACTGACTTCTGACTAGCAGTCCGTCGTTCAAGAACCAGAAACTTGGCGGCAGTCCCTAGATATGCAGTTCCTTTGTGTTTAAAAATGTACAGTTGTGTTTTACGTATATACTTCTAACTGCTTTCTTTGGATGAGTATGGAATCAGTTGATTGGCTGGGGGACAAAAGTTGTGTCTTATGCCGTAGATATTTATCAGGGCAATTTCGTAAGGCAATTAACTCAATAATGTTTGTACCTTTTCAAACAAAATCTGAGGAAGCTTAAGGCCGTGCCATGGCTCAGGCGGTTAGTCGCCGGCCTCTCACCGCGGAGGCCTGGGTTCGATCCCGGGTCGGTCCATGTGAGATTTGTGGTGGACAAAGTGGCACTGGGACAGATTTTTCTCCGAGTTGTCGGTTTTCCCCTGTCAATTTCATTCCACTGGTGCTACATTAATTGTAAAACTTGGTACAAAACTGCTCATCTTCATCACAGGGGTTACACAAGAAACCTTAAGGCTGCTGTGCGTCCGTAGCATCTGCTGCGGGGCCCTTCACCACGCAAAAAGAAATCTGAGAAAGCTTAAAGTACTTTAAAACGCTTGTTTCTTCTGCAGTTAAACAGTATCAATTCAAAGATTCCTTCTTGTCTTTCGTCTATTTTTCTTCAGGCTATCAGTTTGATCCAGCGTGGGAGATTGTTCGAGGACTATGATATATGCAATCTGACCTTCAAATATCTGTGTGAGAGTAGCAACTAAAAACCGTCTGAAGAAATATGACAGCCTACGCGTAAAGTTATGCGTAAAGGTAAAGTTAAAGGTCAACCCGTCACACACCATTGGAGGCACAGCGGGGGAGTAGAAGTATAGCTATACCCACGCTTAACCTCAAAGCTATTCCGGCCTCTAAATATATGGGTCAGTGATCGATAAGTGCTTTAGTTATGGTTATCCTTGTCCTGTGTCAATGTATTTATTCACATTACAAATCTGCTAGTGTGTCATTTATACTAACTGACTTTGCTGATAAGAGTGACTGTCTTGCAAGTAACAAGTGGGGAAGCTGCTCAGGCGGAATCGTACAGCACTAATCGTAAAGCACTAATTGTAAAGCACTAATCGTAAAGCATTAATCGTAAAGCACTAATCGTAAAGCATTAATCGTAAAGCACTAATCGTAAAGCGCTAATCGTACAGCACTAATCGTACAGCACTAATCGTAAAGCACTAATCGTAAAGCACTAATCGTAAAGCACTAATCGTACAGCACTAATCGTACAGCACTAATTCTTGTGAACCACTTGTTTCTTGGACTTTGTCCATCGTCTTCAATGTGAATAAAATATAAAATATAAAATGTAATATATAAAAATATAAAATTAAATACGTTTATATTTTATATTTTATAATTTATTCACAATAAAGACGATGGACAAAGTCCAAGAAACAAGTGGTTCATAATGGTATATACCATCGTCAAAATCTTTTAGAATTCAACCAATTCTTGTACCTGGTAATTTTCACAACCGTCCACCTTTCGACATGGCACATTAAACACCCTGTATCTCCATCACAAAGTCCAACCAGTTAATGCTGTTTATGGGAATAACCGCACTTTGTTATGCGCGTTATGACAAGCGAACAAGCAAATTAAATTAGAAAATTTCAGATTTCTTAATTGATAAATAGAATAGCACATAACAGTAACATTTTACTTTGGGTATTCAACACGAAGATATCTCTAATATTAACTTTAAAAAATAAAAGACCGACAGAATCTATAATGTTTAGATACAGCATGAACTGAAAGTTCACAACTTGAAATCTGAACACTGCGATATCGTACAAATGTTAACTAACTAACTAACTCCATGTAGCACAGTCCTTCTTGAGAAGCTAACAGGTCGTCAGCTAGTCAAGAAATTCCCCGCGTTTTATGAAACCCGAAGGTTCATTACCGCACTCACAAGAGCCCGGTCCGAGGCTCTGTATAGTGTTTCGTAACATGGTAATTTTTTACGGTGAGGAGTTGTTAGCACCTCGCCCAACCCCCAAGCTGGAGGACCACCCCTTGTTGGCTGTCCGCGACTGCATATTCGCAGCTACCACCATATTCGGAGGCCGTTCCTCCATCCGCAACCCGAGGACGCGCCATGCCATGGTGACAGGACCCACTAATCATGGATCGTACAAATGTTACATGTATAAATGTTAACTGTTGATCAATAATAGAATTTTGAGCGGAAATAATTATATATGGTCTAAGGGTTACCGAATAAACAGGTCGAAATATGTAGCCTTAATGATCAGTGTCAGAAATCGTATGTGAATTTTGTAAGTTCGTATAGCACTGGATACGTGGTCGACGTAATAACACGAGATATACACATACATACATTCGACAGTCATTTGTCCTCGGCATCAACTCTATGTTCCATCCGCTTTGATTCAGTTTTTAAACAGGCACATTGCGTCAAATCATGGAATTAGGAGCATTTGTGAATGAAGGAAAATAGAGCAAATTAAACAGCACAAACTCCTATCTTTTTTTTTTTTTTTGAAAAAATTTCATAAACATCTTAAAACCCCCCCCCCCCCCCTCCATTATCTTATTTATTTCGTCGAGTTCAAAACTTAGCAGCTATATGGAACTGAAACATGTGCGACTGGATGGTACACTTTAGACAGCAGAAGACTTCGATTAATTTCGGTGCTAAAAATAAAAAAACAAACAATAAAAGAGCAACTGTACAAAGGAAAAGAAAGTAAAAAGCAGAAATAGAAAATTACAAAGTTTCCTCTTCGCTGTTTGCTGGAAACAGACACGCAAAATAGCATTCAACAAAGAAATTAAAGTAATTCTTGCACGTTGCAATATACTTTTTTATTCTTCTTCAAAAGGGCAAAGCACACATTCCATGTCAGTCGATTTACTGAAAGTTCTCTTTGAGAAAGCCCTTCTTCCTTTTGCACAGTTTGCATTCCTTCCGAGATCCAGCCGTCACTTCCTATAGCTTTCCTTTCCGCAAAGTCAGACCTTTCCCTCACAACGTCACATCTCTCCCAGCAAACACGCTGTCACCAGGCCAACATACCGAACTAAATAACTCACACTCTCTGTCCTGCAACAGTCTTCTTGAGAAATCGATAGTTATTGCATGGGGGCACGTGAGAAAGAATAAAGTCAAAATTATGAAATGAATGGTTATTTTTCATAGCCACGTGTTTTAAACAGGCCACAAAAGTCGTTACAATGTTATCGTGTCATAAAGTCTGTTTGTTTCAAAGAGTGGGTGTGATATAGTGCATTCTGAATTCAATTATATAATTGGAATTTCTGCGTCGGTAAATGGTATAAGACACTGGTATGTTACTTTTGCCATATCTCTGTTCTCGCGACCTCATTAGCTCTTATGTACTACCCGTTGTAGCCCTTAATAGTACAAGTGTTACGAAATAAACCACCCGATTTACTTAAATGTCGAAACCCCCAAGTTGTTAATTCGGTACATTTTCAGAATAAAGATCCTTTAATTCCCTAAACATAATTGAATGATTTGTGTATGTAACTAAGAGACGACAAGTAGGTTCACGGGTTTGTACATAAAATATAGCATAATTCCTCATTCAAATTTTAATGGAAAACTGTAAATTTCTTCAAGAGTTCCTAACATTAATAACCAAAATATTCTGGAGATACACCTGCTTGTACAGTAGGTTACAAATATTTATACAATAACAGTATGCACACTTCGGAAAGTAGATCAGAAGTACCTGGAAAGTGTAGAAATGTGGTGCTGGAAAAGGATGGAGGAGATAAGTTTGACCGATCGTGTGAGAAATGAAGAAGTATTACACAGAGTGAAGGAGGAGAGGAATATCGTACATACAATAAAAAGAAGAAAGACTAACTGGATTGGTCACATCTTGCGTAGGAACTGCCTTCTGAAACAGGTGATTGAAGGAAAGATAGAGGGAAAGATAGACGTAACGGAAAGACGAGGAAGAAGACGTAAGCAGCTATTGGATGACCTTAAGGAAAGAGGCGATACTGTAAATTGAAAGAGGAAGCACTAGATCGCACACTGTGGGGAACTCGCTTTGGAAGACGTTGTGGACCTGTCGTAAGACAGGCTAAAGAATGAACGAATGAAACAATGTGCACCGTGTTGCTACATAAAAGAAATCCCAGTGACAAACGTGAACTCTGACCACATTTGCATTCTATTCTGTATTTCGCAATTCAAAGCGTTAAGTACAGTCTCCTTCTCAAAGGATTCGTTATCAAATAGCAATTGTTCGCCCAGATTTCTTTCGTATACCATCCTACAAGTGAACCATAAAAGCGTTCATTTATTTCCAGATTGTAATAGCATCGAGAGGCTTACTCATGCAGCAGAACTCTGCAGCCACAGTATGATGTCAGAGCACAACACCGTGCAGACCGAGGATAGTCACTACAATGCGCAAAAACTCATTGCTTTACGGGAAACAGAAAAATAAATAAACTTTATATATCCCTCCTTCATTTCCGATTTGTTTTTACCATTTTTTGTTGTGAAACACGGTAAGTCATAACATAACGTACAGACATACTCAATTTACATTTTGTCCGCAATTCTCCTTTCCATTTTGTTCATGCTTTACATCGAGTTGTGTTGGCACAGATGCACGGGAGAAACTGAAACTTATTCCAAAAGCTTTTGGTTTAAAATTCCATCAACATGTGAGATTTGGGAATCCCACAGTGGTGTTGCTGAATAAAGAAGACTTCTTGGACGTTTCGAAACAACCGTGTTTTCTTCATTATTAGGGTTAGTCAGTTCTTCGTTGACTGCTTCACCCTGAAGACCAAAATACCAATCGACGCGGCGCAACATCCCGAAATTCTCGGATCTGCCATTAAGATGAATATGTAAAATATTTGCAATTCGTTACACCAAATTACAAAGACAAATGTTTCGACTTAAAAAGTGAAGTAAGTAGAAAATAATATTCTGGGTTTTGGTCACGTAATTCGAGGAGATTGGTTTAATTCCGTCTGAGGAAGAAACGAGTAGAATACTGTGATGCGAAAACTTCTCGGAAAAGTGCCATTCGAAACACATTATCCGATAAGTGAGGATGTTGGTAAAATAACCTCAGTGACAGGAGTCATTATCAAGAAGGCAATAGTCGTCTAGATAAGCAAGAATTTCCTCGTCTTCTATTGACCTCCAAAACTCAATACCGTATTCACCAAAGCCTGCCATATTTTGGTAATCTGAGCCAGTTTAATCAACTCCACAGCCGAAGGCGTCCAAATCCTTTAAGGTCTGTTTTAATATGACCTTCCCCACGCAAAAATTCGTTTCACATCTTGTCCGTTTATTCAAAATAACGCCAACGTATTTAACAATTTCAATTTGATTTAATTCAACTTAATTTAATTGTACTCTTCCTTCAACAGATTCGTGGCTTGTTCCAGTAACAACGACGCTTTTTGTCAGCAGTACTGAAAGCTGCAGTTAAATGTTTCATAAATTATTTTCTCTTTATATTAACACTTTCACTGCCAAAGTCGACCGTGATCGATTTAAGTATTTACGTTTTAATTTGCCAGAGTCGACTTTAGTCGATCTAAAATTTACTCTGCTCTTTTGCCTTAAATAGGCCACGCACACAATAAGTTCTTACAGGAAACGCATTTTACATCTTCATTAAAACCTAGCTGACAACTAGAAAAAATATACGCATTTTATATATAATTTTATATATAATTATATTTTATAATTTATAAGACGACGCAATAGTTGTTTTAACATTCAATAAATCCCTGGCAATTTAACACCCTCGGGGATTTAAATACCGGCAGTGAAAGTGTTAAGAATGTTAGATAGAATACTTCTTTGTGTTATATATGCCATACTACTTTCATTTTATAGCGTTAGATACAGACCTAACAGGACAGCGTTTTGTCTATTTCCGATCTTACTAAGTAGAACTACCTACGCCATGTCATGTTGTGTTCCAGTGAGCAGCTTTTAATCAAATACACATCTTATCTGAACAGAAATACTTCTTGCATAAAAGTAACCATTTGCATCTTTCTATTGCTCATGGCCTGCTACTAACTTCCCGAACTATCTGAAGAATGGCTGATGTTTCGTTAAATTAGTCCCTTGGTAGATATAAGGGTTGAGTTTTCCAAACTGCAGTGCGACGTAAATCACCTTGTGTGTTGTAACTGTAACAATCGGTTTGTCTATGTCAAACAACTGTGTGAGTTTAGTAATTTGTCAAATCTACTAATCCTTACTTCAGCCGCATAAAACAGTTCTTGACTCAGCTTCGAGCTCAGCGCCTCGTACAAACTTAAGACCCTGTTCAGAGGGCTTGTCAAATTAATATATCAGTTCCTAGCAAAGTTCTGTGCGTGACTTGGCCAGTCACAAAATATGTCTGCTTAACACAAACAAACCTGCTAATCCTGAATGTTATTCTTAACAGAAGACATCTTCTTGTGTTTCATAAATTATCGCTGTGACACAGAATACGGTGCAACAAAACTCTTTTTATTATAAACACAATAAATCTTCTTTTTTATAAACTTTCTACATTTTCGGCCCGATCCGTTCACAATCAGGTTTATAAAAGTAGGCAAAGTGACGCTAGTTTGTATAAGACTAGTCTCCTTTTACATACTGTTAAGCCTAATTTTTGCCCGATAGGGTCGAAACATGTAGCACTATTAAATTTTTTTCAAACAAAATAGCTGTTGGTCTCTACTGTCTATTACACCGGTTCTTAATATTATGTTGATTGAAGGAATGGCTCATAAACTCGTCTTAGAAGATTCTTCGTCTTGTTTAATATTTCGGCGTCTCTGGTTTTTGTGTGATTAATTTTTAAATAATCCTTTACACATTTAGTCGAATCAGTGGGTCATAACAAACTTCTTCCTGCATAGGACAGAAAGCACATAAGAACGTGACCATATGGTCAGGACTCCAACCAACTTCAGACCCTATATTCCATTTCTCTTGCATTCATCACCGAACGGTTTTCTTGGATGGCTGTGTGTCAGATTGAATAGTAAGTCATAAATATGTTCTGTGTATATTAGAAGCACGATGTACACTCAATCCAAAATATCATTTAGTATTGTTAATTACTTAATAATATTAGCAAATCCAAATTACGCATGGAAAGATAAATTAAAGTACAATAAACGTCAAAGGTAAAGTTATAACCCTCTGTGCCATAAGGGCATAAGGGGGATTACAGGTATAATTCCACTCATTCTTAAACTCATCGTTAGATGTTGGTGAGTGGCGGACTTCACACGGCGTACGTTTCGCCCATTTGGAGGAAGAGTTTCTGGCACCCAACGAATGGGAGTTTGCGTTGGGCCCAACACTTGTTTGGACGCTTTTGATAAGAGAAAAATAATTTGTCCCTGCCGCTAATCGAACCACGAAACCATTATGCAAAGCACTCATACGAAGTCAGTAATCGTTAAGCAAAATAAACCGCGAAATTTTTTCGTATTTAAAATAAAATTCGACAAAATTATTGCGCGCGCTTTCACACGCTTCCACAAAACACAGCGAGGCAAGACACAATGTGGGAAAAGCCGAATGTCGTCTGAGTTTAACATAATCACAAGTTTACACATCCCAGTCTTTTACGAGTATGTAGTTTTTAAAACCACAAATAGCTACTTCATATTAAATTTAAAGAAGATATTCTCTCTCCTTAAATATTACAACTACTGTCGCTTCTGAAATGTCTTCATTAATTATAGAAATTCACCCTGTAACAGACCATGAAGACTCAGAGAGGGAGCAGAGATATAGCTTTACTCTTTCTTTTACCTCGGCGCTAGATGGGGGTGGGTGGTCAACGCCACGCCTCGGCCGCTTTACTCCGGGAATGACCCGGTATCCATTGTATAGGAGGCTGGGTTTGCCTCAGGGCCGGTCTGGTCGGGAGCGGAAAACCTCGCCCCCACCGGGATTCGATACCCCGATCGTCCAGCCCGAAGCGAGTCGCTATACCGACTTCATTAATTATTGTCTTCTCAATCCTGAGCATTTGGCGCAGTCGTCATCTAATTTTGAACATTGTTTTAGAGACAAATTAGATTTCATAAAGTCATACATTAATCAAACCTTGTGTTATTCCAAAAACAAATGTTCTCCCGGACACCGATATTAAAGGTAACACATGAAGTAAATTTCCGATGTGTTTAATGAAGCAGCACACCGTGAAGGCGTATGGGGAACGGAAGTAGGGCTCCATATAATCTCATCATTGGCACTAAGTAGAGGTAAGCCGTTAACGCCTTTATTCCGGGTAAGAAGCCACGGTTACTAGCTGGACAGACACGTCAGCCTGGATGCTATTGTGAAGAAAGGATTTTCTCCCCATGGCAGGAATCGAAGCCCAGTCCTTGCTATTCCAACCCGTAGTTTATTTAGCTACTATACCGAATGAGCTACCCGACTCCAAATAATTACATGTAAACATTTTTAAAAATGCTGTCTGGTTTACATGGACATTGCAAAGATGTTGCGCTCGGACAATCCATTCAAATTAGGGTTAACATGTGGCGTCATTGACCGTCGTAATTTGTCTCTTCCTTTCCAAAGCCCTTCTAAAATTTTGATCATAAATCTTGCCTCCACAAAAACTTAGTACGATGGTGAAACTAGAGTTAAAGATTAAATTTACGAAAAATTATTCAACATGACTAGGTTAACCGTGAACAATATCACGGTACAAATTACTCTACTTCGAAATTTTGACAGAACAATTATGAGTCATTTAGTCTCAGAGTTGTGTAAAATTTTACTTTACACCTTAACCGACTGTGCAATACTACTGACCCTTACAATTAGCAAACTTGCCCTTGCGATTATGAGTTCGGTTTCTTGTACGATCTCATTCTTCCAGTCCAGAGTTGCTTCCTCCCACACACACGCTCTCCCCGCTGCAGAATGTGGGTTATTACTTGAGAGAGGAACTCTAGCATTAGCAGACCACAGGAATCTCCCAGCCCATATTTCATAACTCCAAAGTGCTCAGTTGCGTGCAAGAAAGACTTAAATCGTACAACTATCAAATGTAAAGCCAAATGGGGATCCTACCCTAAGTGAAATAGCAGCTGCAGAAAATTACAGACTAAAAAGAAAAATAACTCAAAGCACTTTAAAACTAACACGAAAAGTTACCAAAAAATAAAGAACTTATTGGATTACTGAAAGAAAGTAAATGTTAAGAGATTCAAAAACAGAAAGTACCTTGTTAGCTAGTTAACTATTTGTGAGAAGAGCTTAGCACTGATATACTCGTATGTATTTTAAGGTATGTTATTGTGTAACGTTTCTTAAATTTAAACAGTAGCTATATATTGGATCACAAAATTAAGGGAAGGGACAAAAATATTGGAATATTTTTATTACCAGGGGAAAAGAAGATATAAATATTTTTAAAACACATAACTAAAGTCATGTTTAAAAACGTACAGAATCAAATACAGGTTGTGAAAGTGAATGAAAAGAAACCTGTGATTTAGAGAAGAAGTTCTGATATTTATTTGAAAATTGAGTAAAATGCACGAGAGTGTATTGCGAAATATTATAGAAATGAGCAAGTGATCTGATTATAAAACAGCATTCATATTATAATGAGTTTTAAGAAAAACGTCCTAACGGAACCACAAAAGCCAGTTTTATTTTACAACTCGTGTCTCATAGATACGATTTATATTTGTGTTGCTTTGTTTATTGTAATGTATACAATACAGTCGTATAGATCTAATGGTTAGAGGTTATTCCTATTGCTTGTCTTGCATGACAGTTTAAATGAAACGTCTCTGACTATCCATGCATTATTTGGATATTTTCATTGAAGAAGTCGAAAAAAGTATCTGCAGGACATTACGACTGTAATTATGACACCACTTAGTAGCGAATGAGGATACTAAATTTATCGGACGAGCATGCTGACTCCATCTCCAAGGTACAAAAAATTACAATATGTCATAAATCAGAAGACCACAAACAGAAAATTCGCGGCCCGTGAAAATCTGAAAACCTCTACAGTTACAAGTTGGTTACTACGCGGCATCACATCCCATAAAGCTTCAGTCCTTAATAAAATTAATTATTCAGAACCAAGAACTCATAATCCATACAAAAATGAAGCTCTGATATTCCTCTATAAATATACTCTTACTGTAACGACTCTGCAGTTGTCTTTCACGCGGTATATTTTAACATGACATTACAGAGCGGGATTATAATGACGATTCTTATAATGTTTGCTTTAACATTCCTTCCACATTTTGCTGAATATAGGAGTCCTTACTTACATTCGCAAGGTGAGACTGACGCTGTCATAATGCAAAGTTTGGTCTGGCTACTGCAAAACTGCTGATATGACAACACACGTAACCTACAAAAAAAAACACAACAGAAAGAATTAACACATAAGAAGTCGTGTTTAAATACATAATGTGAAACATAATGTCCTAAATTATGCATTCATAAGCCGGTGTAATGCAGTCACTATAGTGACTGTGGTACGGACTGGATAAGTGATAAATCACCTTTTGCATCTCCGATAAAGTCAAAAGAGTTTTCTGTCCTACAAAGCATGCAGACCGGCCCCCCGGGGCCCACCCATCCTCTTATTCAATGAGAACCGGAGGCAATTTACGGGGGTTAAAGAAGCCGGGGCGTAAATCTGATCATCTCCACCTAGTGTCTAGGTTAAGAGATACTGGGTTTATACCTCCAATGTATGCTTTCACAGCGCATACAAGAACAACTCTTCCCCTTAAATATGGAATCTAAGTTAAAAACATAATGTTATAAATGGCCGTACCATCTTCGTAGAATGGGTTGTTTTGGTTCTTCTGCAGTAGGCCTGTAACCAATGAGGTAAATTATTTATACAAACTGAGATACCGTAACGTAGTTGCAGAAATTACCATCTAACAAGTATTTAAATGCGCCAGTCCTACGTACAGGTGCACTGGACAGACCTTAAATTAATTAAACCTTTTAATGTACTATACAGGCTACCTGCTATGTGTAACGTGGCCATTTGGCATAATCTACACAACTACACGTCTTGTATTTCTGTTAGTTCCCATTCGTTTTCTATCGTTAAATAAATGATTAGTTTCACTCAAACGACTATTATAAATGGCAACACATTTACTTTTTATTTGGTAATAGTCACGAGATCTACAACTTCAATTTAATAAATTATATGCAAAATAAAGAATTTATTTAATACGGCAGTGGGCATCATGGAATGCAGTTCCTGGTAGTTATATTAAATTTGAACGTACTACAGAGGGGATATTATTATATTGGACAGAAATACATTATGAGGAGTTTAGTATTTTTGTCTTACATAAAGGTGATAAAATCGAAAATAATCAGATGAGCTATGCGTGTAGCATGCACGGAAGAAATCAGAAATCCAAATAAATTCCTACTTATAAAATATGAAGTGAATAAAACACATTGTAGCCTAAGACGTCCATTTTACTATAGACCTTGGTGTATGAGAGTAGTCCCTATTTTTCCATCTGAAGAAGGAAACAGTATCAAGTTCTGAAAACATGTGGGTTTTATGTGAAATATCAAGACGATGGAGAAAATCTAAATAAAAAACAGAGAGGACTAACGATTCACACACTTAGGTGAAAACTCCAGGCGTTTAATTTGGCACAAAAAAAATACAGGAAAGGCAGGTATAACGTAACATTGAGGCGGGTTCGCGTAACGATTGTTGACGCGGAAAAGCATTAAGTATTAAATACGAGTATTATAAGTGTCTGTCTGTATTCTTGCCTTACTTATCCGGCGTGCAAATCGCATTTTTTCTGTGTCGCATTATATTGTCATCTGTGCCCTGTCTGGCTCCACCATATTTTTCCACATTATCTCATAAAAGCCACGATAGTCGGAAAAAAATTATTCAACACAAAATGTGTGTTTCGATTTTCTCTATAACTTTTATCTGAAACATTTCTCATTTTAAGAAGAATTCAGCGACATGTTATCATAAATGTACATGTCTTCATGCAAAGTACACGTTATGCTTGCCAGATTTTAATGAAAATTGAATTTTCTCCACACAATTTTCCGAAAAATCCATAAACATAAAATTTCATGAAAATCGTTCAGTGAGAGCCAAGTTGTTCCATGCGGACGGACAGATATTACGAAATTAATAGCCACTTTTCGCAATTTTGCTAATGCGCCTAAAAAATGAAAATATTCAGTAAGAAAACTCTTAATTAAATCCTTCAGACTCAAAATTCTATAGAATTTTAAGCATGAATTTTAAGTTACAAGAACTTTACTACTGCGAGAGTACCTAAAATTAAATATTTATTTTTCCCCATATAAATACTAATCAGATAAGGCTCTATAGAATACTAATTACTGTTGTTTGTGGAAACCATGCGAAACACATGAATACACTGTGTGGCTAAAACGCAGTTAGTGTTTGTTCACATGCCACCGTGTTTAAAATCCTTAAAAGCGACTTTGCACCAAAATTGGTTCAAATCTACCAATGATTTTCAACATTTATGAAGAAGAAAATTTACGTATAATAACTGGCACACAGATACAAAGGGCTACTGTCTTCAAAGACATTGTTATACAAAGGCTGGAGACTAACAAGCTAATCGTAACGCTACAAACCAAGTCACATAAACAGATTACTGTGACGAAGGAAGAGCAGGAGCTCTTTCGGTTGTTCCAAATTTTCACGGCAGATAGAACTACTTGTTCAGCATGAGGAAACAAAGAAGTATGGCAAGTCAAGTGGTACGACTTCGTGAAGTGAAGACATTTATAGATGGGGCTTTTTCTCTGTCAGGATACGAGTTGCTGGTAGGTGGCTTTAAAACTTTGAAACAAACCGTAATCTTGTTCTCCGCTCCGAGGAACCACAATGGATTGTCATTTTTTACATATATTAGACTTCAGCGAAGAGAAGTTCTTAACTACAAAAAATGGTAAGTACAGGCAACGAAAATCTGTGAAATACCTAGTATTAGTCTCAGGACTATTTGTAACAAGGCATTACACATCCCTTTTTAGACGCCTTCGTCATGTCCGTCCGTCTGTCTGTCTACACATATCAACTCTGTTCCTATTGGACGGATTTTCGTGAAATTTGATACTGGAAACCTTTATGAAAATCTGTCAAGAAAATCCATTTTTGTTTAAAGTGGAATACAAAAGTCGGGCACTTTACGTTCTAGTCTGTAACAACTTAAACTTACGTTACTTGTACCGTACATTTTTAATTATATATATGTTATGCAGACAAATGTACACAGTTTTATGTTATTTAACACAATTTTTATTAAATGCTGCCCAACATGTTTCTAGCCTATATAAGGCTCATCTTCAGGGGCTCTGAAGATGAGCCTATAAGCTAAAACATGTGGCACATTAAAAAAATTGTTAATACATACACTGTGTACATATGTCTGCATAACATATATATAAACTTAAACTTACTTTGCAGTTTTGTAAGTATCTATTAACACAGCCTATTTCCGTGTTCATATTTAGCGCTGGCCTGTTTATAAACAAATAAGTATCAATTCGTACGAATTTTCAAGGCAAAATCTCTGAATGCTTCGCTCCAATATTTTCCCACTAATATATCTTGAAATATCTCATCCTTCTTGATTTCATGGCCAAATAATATTAAATAAATTAATAAATTATAAATAAATTAATAGATTAATTAATTAATTAATTAATTAATTATGAAGTTTGTAATTTTGTAATTTTATCTGCTCCATCAATTCATCCTCCTCCTACGACCAGATATTTTCAGCATTTTGTTCTAAAATTATCAGCCTTTGTGTTCTCCTCAAGGGGAGAAGTCAACTTGCACAGTACACAAAACAACAGTTCACACTGAAGCCAGTTCTTCACTGTAACATTAAAATTAAATTCTTTTACCTAATTACTCGTACGTAGAATTAAATATCTCTTGATCTGGCCACCATGTAATGTAATTAGAGATGCTTGCGTCATTAATTTAAAAGCCTGAGTGTGTTGAACTCTTACATATATAACAGCCGATCAAAATAGTGGGTAGTAAGTTAAGGGATGTGGAATAATGAAATATGCTGCCAAGATGAGGACGCAGTGTTTCTCAGGGGAACTAAGAAGCAACCATTAAATTGAAATTAATCACCAATTAAGACTCAAAATAAGGTTACAGAGTTGCTGCTCTTAGCAGGCAGCGAAGACAGGGAGCAGGAGGAAATATATGGCACACCAAACTCATCTGACCCGCCTCACCTAGTAAGATCGTGAGTTATTGAGACAGCAACTAATAAGACAGTGTCGATCAAACACTTCAAGATCAATACATTTTTGACGACAGGGAAATTATGTTATCATGTACATGAGCTGACATAAGATAGGTGTGAGTGTAGTGAGAGTAAGCTTTGACATGCAAGTATGTAAACCGCTGACTGGGATGTTAAAAAATACAGAAATATTTCATGCCTAATAAATGAAAGTACAATATTTTTGAGAACTTAAGTAAACGCTTAATTTTCAGCGGATAACGTTACGCAAACTAGATGTCTGAATAAGAGCGTGAAACGTCGTCTCAAAGTATGAGGAAATACATAAGTTTTTGAAAAGGAATTGCTCAGAAAAGCGTCGAGAACTAAGAATATAGGCCTATACAATGATGACTTTAAAAATCGCAGTTCTTGACTTGAACAGTGGAAGAAACGAGATCAAACGGATATATACACTTGGTTTGACGAGGGCGGGAATAAATGTATGCCGACGTAAATGGGCCAGATAAAGATATAAATCGACATTTAGACAAGGTAAAGGTAAAGATGTCCCTGTGACCGTCATAAACGTGTAAGCGATATCGAGGTATAGCTCCACGCATTCTTAACCTCGGCACCAGATAGGCTTACAGAAGTACATAATATATTAATGAAATTTCATAAGTAGTATATTAAAATAATGAGCTTCGAATATCGAAGTCTTGCCTACAATTTTGTAATAATTCGGAATGTCTTAGCTCCTATTTAAAATAAATTATCGTCATAGGAATCCATTGTTTTGTATGGGTGTGAAACTTGGTCTTTCACACTGAGGGAGGAACAAGGTTGAGGTGTTCGAGAATAGGGTGCTGAGGAGGATATTTGGGTCTAAGAGGGACGGGGTAACAGGGGAGTGGAGAAGACTACATAACGAGGAGCTTAATGATCTGTACTCATCACCAAATATTATTCGGGTGATCAAGTCAAAAAGAATGAGGTGGGCGGGGCATGTAGCACGTATGGGGAAGGGGAGAGATGCATACAGGATTTCGGTGGGGAGACCTGAGGGAAGGAGACCACTTGGAAGACCCAGGCTTAGATAGTAGGATAATATTAAAATGGATCTTAAAAAAGTGGGATGGGAGGGTTGTGGACTGGATTGATATGGCTCAGGATAGGGAGAGGTGGCGGGCTCTTGTGAATGCGGTAATGAACCTTCGGGTTCCATTAAACTCGGAAAACTTCTTGACTAACTGAGGAGCTGTTAGCTTCTCAAGAAGGACTCTGCTCCATAGAGTTATGGAGTTAGTTAGTTATAGGAATTCATTGTGATTTCTTCACTATCCGAGCGCACAAGTCGACTTAACAAATGTAATGTTACTTTACATAAATCTATATAAATGATTTTCAGCATAACAAATTCAAACAGGCAGCACTCGATTTCTGCCAAATAACATCCACTGCACCAAACCCTGAATCCTCTAGTCTCAGTTCCGAAAATATCCCTTGCAATATATTCAGCTTCTTTAAATAATTTAGTAAATAGATTACTTTTATGGCGCCACTCTTGTGACCATGAAAATGACTGGGGACATGATGCCACGTAGTTCGGTAGGTACGTACCGATGCCAAGTAGTTCGGTAGATACGTACCGATGGATCACGGGAAATCTGAAACACACTTAGGTTTTGATACGTACCGAAAAGTCAATACGTACATACATACCAAATTATATGGAGTCATAAACCGCAAGGTAATTATCTTCAACCCGTAACCTGTCGTGCAGTCAAAGGTGGACGTTTATGTTCTTATAGAACAGAAAATTTAAAAGAAATAATTCGGTAATTTTCAGTAAGTCGGTCCATTTCATTTCAGTGCTTATGTTTTTTTTTTGTTTTTTTTTTGCGTGGTGAAGGGCCCCGCAGCAGATGCTACGGACGCACCGCAGCTTTAAGGCTTCTTGTGCAAATCCTGTGATGAAGATGAGCAATTAATGGAGCACTAGTGGATTGAAATTGACAGGGGAAAACCGACAACTCGGAGAAAAACCTGTCCCAGTGCCACTTTGTCCACCACAAATCTCACATGGACTGACCCGGGATCGAAACCGGGCCTCCGCGGTGAGAGGCCGGCGACTAACCGTCTGAGCCATGGCACGGCCCAGTGCTTATGTTAAGATTCTAGTCTTCCATGATATGACGTAGAACGTATTGGTACCGGCATATCAGTTATATCCCAAAAGCATTAGATCTCCACCAGCACCAACGGAAGAACCTTAAATCTCACATCGACTTATGTATAGTCATATCACTCACATGAAACGGCAATTTGTCGTAACCCACACAATTCGTCAAACTGAGATTCTCGCATTACTGGACACTTCGGTTATAAACACACCTTCTGTTAGAATGTCGTGTCCACAAAAATAATTGCTTGTACTTATATTTTCATAAAAATATAACATTCTTAAGTATTCCGTCTATTAATGATCTGTCAAGTTTTTTTCTGTCCCCTGTAAAACTGTGTATCGCTGGGTTGCGACAAACAGCTCTTTCGTGAGTTATAAATATGTTGTACTGCGTACTGAACTGAAACTGCCAGAATGTACAGCACCTGCCTGTATGTGCTTCAGACATCGGCACAGCACAAGGCTGGGCCGTTGTCTGAAGCAGCTTGTCCAGAACCGCAACAAAACGGTCCTACTCGCTCGTAATGAAGGGTCAAAATCTCGTTAAGTCCGTTATTTTCCGTCGGTTATTCAAACCGAAACCACTTTGTGCTTCACGTTCAATTACTAAGTTCACAGTAGACCTTCTGGTCACTTCTGTACAACCAAAATATACGTACCTGCAGGAATTTGCTCTGTATAGTCTGATACAAGTTTACTAATGTTTCAGAGAAGACTCTCCCCGCAAACGTCTGAGACAACGGGATCTTTTGAAAGGTCAGCACGCTTCTACACACTACACAATATCACGTCCCATCTTCATGGTCACCGAAGTGAGAATTTCAAACCTCATTATACCTTTGACGATGAAATTTTTAGAAAAATTTTGCAAGAAAAATTCACAGAGTTAAATTTCAGTGCTCCAGTAGATTAGATTGTGATGACACACTGTGGCCTGATAGACGATTATTAATGATTTAGAGGAACTTGCTGCTTCCCTTACACAAAATAAAGAGGAAAAAATTTCCTCCGAAACATCGGCGATTAGCTGCCACTCTATACGGTGCCATAACCCACAATACCACAGTCTAAATCTTTACAGACTAAAAACCTCAAACGTTACTTTAAAAAAATATCAGAGATTTATTCTGCACAAATAATATCCAATGTTTTGTGGATTCTGCATAGGTCCCTTGTTTTCAATTTTCACTTTTTGAAAATAGAGAACAATTTAATAAATTTTCAAGTCTTTTGGGATATCACGACGTGTCAACTAGAACATATTTAGCCATGTTTCAAACTAGCATAATGCTTTCATCTTCATAGTCACGATTTTCGGACAGCGTGAAAATGAATAAGGCAAAATATCCCTTCGAAACGTCAGCAAATATTTAAAAATCGACATGACATAACATCCCAGAAGACTTAAATCTTCATCTACGCCCTGTATAATATTAAATCTCCAGTTTATAATTCTTTAGGGGTCCAGGAAACCGTTGCTGGGTCCGTGCACCCTGGTCGGGTCATAGCCGGAGGGCGATGGCGTCGGCCCGGGCCGGACACGGCTTAGGATAGTCTGAGACTTGGCCGGAGTCATCGCCGAAGGGTGATGACTCCGGCCTGGTTTGAGTGCTGTCATTTGTTCCCCAGGGGTGATGGATGCGTTTTATAGTCTCCCCTCACCCAAGACCGTCTGTGCGTGGTGAAGAGCAACAACCTAAGTGAGGTGACCCTGTTTGTGCAGAACACATCGGATCTAAATGAATAAACCTTGAAAAACAATCCGCAATCCTACGTTGTGAGCGCCGTGCCTGCGGGATGAATGGCAGTGGGTTAGTCTGTCGTGAACGGCGACCTCTGGGATACCAGGCGACCTCCCAGTTGTAATGTAGCCTTACCAAGCATGGGGGTTGTGCTTGGCGGACCGAATTTTTCCCCCTTGCTCGTGGGACAAGATTGATAAGTTAAAGATTGGTCCAGAAACCGAGAAGCGCTCCTTAACTGGGGACTCCAATAAGGATTCTAGGGAGGACTACAGCTATAGGCACCCCAGTGCTCGGAGGCTCCGCAAATGGCAACCGGGCAGAATCCATGTTCGCCTGGGACAGTTGAGACTCCCGCTAGTCGGTGGGGAAAACCTGTTCTCAGATACTGATAGCCCCGGGAATCTGGAGGTGCTGACAGAGGTTGGTACCCTAGATCTCCGGAGCAGCAAAAAGAATCGCAGTGGTGCTGCCAAGAGGAGGGCTAGGAGGGCTAGGCTGGCGGAGGCTCCTACCGGGGACTTTACCGGCGGCCGACCCCCGGTTCAAGGCAGTCAGACTCAGACTCCACAGGGGCCCAGCACATCCGGGCTCCAAAATAAAGAGAGTGAAAACCCACTGAGGCAGGAACCTAGCACATCTGGGCTCAAACCTTAGGAAGGTGGCAAGCCTGTGCAGGGTCCTGGCAAGAGCTAGATATCCTCTGGCAGCAGGCAAAGAGGCTCAGGAAGAGTGGACAACTGATCTATGCCAGGGCTGCCCAGGAGGGCCTGAGGATGGTCATCTTTTGTGATGGCTACCCAAAGGTGCGGGTCTCTAAAGATTATTTCATCAGCATCTAGCGGACTTGTGGACGGGCTCCCTGAAGAGGGGTTCACCCACAGGCTCGTTGATACCTACTGGGCTAAATTGGCTGCCATTGTGGTATGCCAAGACGAAGAGACCAGAGATTGGTTGGGTAGTGAAGTACCAAAGATGAATGCATGGGAGGGCTGAACGCTCAGAATGGTGGGCCTAGAGGCTCTCCCTACCTATAAGAAAGTGGTGGCTTGGTTTCCGGGCCCCGCGGAACATACGGAGCGCTTGTTTCAGCGGCTCCGTAGAATGAACCGGGGACTGGACACCAGTCAATGCAGAGTATGAGCGCAAGGGGGGTTCTGTGGGGTCCGCCTTGTGCTCAGCATCGATTCGCAGTCCGTGGCGGTGCTGGAAGGGTTGAAGTGGAGACCTTTCAGGGGCGTAGGACAGGCAGCTTTCTCCCTTCTAGGTGCTAAACCGGAAAGGAAGAAGTAAGAAGAGGAGGCCAGGAGGAGTGACATGGTAAGTACCATCTCATTTATTCAGGCTAACCTACAGCATAATATCGCTGCTTCTAGGGTTTTCTCCAGAACTGCAGCTGTTAAGGGAATAGATATGGCCCTGATGCAGGAACCATGGGTGCGCGAGGGGTGTGTACGGACCTAAATATCCCAGGCTATACCCTGTTCGGCGTAGGTGGAATAGATAGAACAAGAGCATGTATGCTTGCCAGGAACATGAATATATGGATGCTACCAGGATCTCTTCCAGGGACCTAGCAGCAGATCAGATAAAATACTATTAAGGCGAGGCAGAGAAAAGTTTGGTTGTTTGCTCTGCCTATTTGCCTTTTGAGCCCGAGGATCCTCCTCCAAAAAGGGAGTTTGAGGAACTCGTGCGTTACTGTGAAGAGAAAAAACTTTATCTCATCATAGAGTGCGACTCCAACTGTCACTATACGGATTGGGGTAGCACCAATTGCAATGATAGGGGAGTGGCGCTGTTGGAATTTCTAAATTCCACAAATTTAGAAATTCTAAATCAGGGCAATGATTCTACCTTCTGCAATAGCAGAATATTAGAGGTGATTGATATTACCCTGGGATCCGTTGGACTCTTGGAGAGTATTAAAGGCTGGGAAGTCTCGTCCGAGTCCTCCTTGTCGGATCATAGATATATGATGTTCAACTTAGAAGGCTCAGTACCGGAACGCCTCTTCAGGGAAACAAGGGGTACCAACTTGTCTTCCACCACTTGATTTGGTGGCTCAAGGTGAGGCGAGGTCAGCTGCGCATCGACTCTGGAGTCTGGGGTGTTGGTCTTACCTACACCCCGATCGTGGACACAGTGCCATATTAATGCGGCTTCAAAAATCTGATCCTATATTCAGTACTGGAAATTATATTATGAGGCCAGCATATAACTTTGAACCCAAATACAGGGTTACTATTTTTTAACAATTCACAAATTACACACCAACGGAATGCACTATATTTTCACCACTGGACACTTACAACACAAACAGGACTTGATTTACGTAACTGATTACCTATATATACAGAACCAACAGCCAGAAATTAAAAAAAAACAAGCTAATGGTAGAAGATACATCCTAAAAAACCATATAGCTTCATTTTATAATTTTATGACGAAAAATTGACGAACCTCACTTAAGGATTTTATATTCTGTGTTTTGTATATTTTAAATACAGAAATTATAAATGACCGTAATCTATAGATGATAATAAAACTTCACTACATGTGATATAAAACATAATAGCAGACATAAATAATGGACGTAAAGTAAATGTAGATTACGAGCCCCCTGAAGATGGCCTTGTAAAGGCTGAAACATATGTAGGGGTTAAAGAATAAAAAGTGAAAATATAGCGCATTTTGTTGGTGTGTAATTTGTGAACAGGGTTACTATGTTGACTAGAGAAGAATGGACTAAGGAACCCAGGTCCCCACCTGTGGTTAAGGGGCTCGCCTGGTACACAGATGGGTCCAGAATATAGGAAGGGGGACTCTGACTGGAGTCTATGGGCAATCCTTGGATAGGAGGCTCAGTCTCTCTCTAGAAAATATGTAACTGTCTTCCAGGCCGAGATGTATGCTACCTTTGCCTGTGCTTATGAAATTCAAACTAATGTTAAATCAGAGAAATACATTAGTATTTTTGCTCAAATAGTCAAGCAGCTTTGAAAGCTCTTCAGGCTGCTAAATCAACATCCCCATTGGTACGGCAGTGCCAAAGGGCGTTGAATGATATCTCCACCTATCACTCTGTGGGACTTTTGGATCCCCGGACATTCTGGAGTACGTGGAAATCAAATTGCCGATGAGCTCGCAAGGGGGGGGGGGGGGTTCCGTTCACCAATTTGTTGGAACGGAGCCGGCCCTGGGAGCCTCGAGGCAAAGCATAAAGAAGACAATTCAGTACTGGCTGGACAAACAGCTCGTGACATTGTGGCAGGGGCTTGCTGGCACTCAGAGATGGGCTCGAGAATTGATCTCGGGCCCTCGTACTGGTGCTAAGACTAGGCTACTGTCCTTTAACAGGACGCAATTCAGGGTAGTTACTGGCCTTCTTATCGCACATAACACCCTGAGAAGACACCTCCACATAATGGGACTGACAGACAGTCCCTTGTGTAGGACGTGCGGAGCAGAGGAGAGCTCAGCTCATGTTTTGTGTGAGTGAGAACCTTGGGCGACACTTAGACATACTTATCTGGGTTACTTATTTTTGGAGCCAGGGGACATCACAGATCTAGGTCTGGGGGCGATCTGGAACTTTATTAAAGGTACATGGTTCCCATGAATTGGACTTCAGTTTAAGGGGCGCAAAGTGCCTGTAAAGACCTACGCGCATCGGGACCGTAAGGGCTCGAACCCATTATTCTATTCTATTCTATAATTTTTTACATCTTTATTGTGTTTATCCATATTCTTGGTTTGCAAAAAAAATATGTAAAATGACACGTTTTAATCTGGTATTATTTATTGAATATAAAGTCATTAAAATATTATATATTGCCCACAAACACAAAATTAGTCCCTACAGCACAAAAAGCAGAAATTCGTTGTATTCTATCAGCATTTGTATGTTCCTTCTCCAGTTTCCAATACTCTGCTTCACAAAAAAAATAAGCATTATTCCTTACTCTCCGTTTTATGCTAACCGACTTTCCTCTACTTAATCTAGACGTTTTCGCGATCAGTAAGGGATTATTTGTGAGTTACAAATCAGTAATGAATACAGATTTCAGAACGTCATTTTGTAAACATTCCATCCGCTGCTTCGGTTCACGTAAAATCTGATTTATTATGTTTATGCCCTTAAAAGAGTAATGCAGGAAAATTACTGTTCAGGCAGAAGATGGCCACGGTAGTACCAAAACGTCTCATTCACGTTTTAAACTGCTTTCTCTCCCCAGTTTGTATTACAATCGATACGCTTTCTGTAATGTCAAGCACAGCTGACGGCGTGTTTTTTAAGAGTACTTGTAGCAGGAGACAGGAAATCTGTTACAATGTAAAAGCTACACAATGAGAGAGAAGTTACTGACACTGATAAGCATGACGTCATAATGAAAATAAAATCTGCTTTAATTTACGCAATATTTAGCGGACCATTATAGAGAGATATCAAAGTAGAAATTTAAATTTTTAAAGCAAAATAAAATTAGGTTGAAGATTCTGTTCTTCTGGGATAAGGCATTGCGTCAATGGGTAATCGGTCCATGTCCCAGAAGAATGAAACTCTCAACCACATAGCTGTGAAAAATTCAAAACTCAAAAATTATTTTCCATGGAGCAAAACCACGTTATAAAACATAATGAAGATAAAGTGTATGAATCTGAAACAGGTGAACGTAAAATTTTGCATAGATTGTGTGAAAATTATGTTCTATGATAAATATTACAACGACACTGTCGGAGAGATTTAACAAAGGGGACAAATAAATATGAAGAATAAACGCATAGCCTGCCTCTCTCCAAAGAAAGACAAGGCGGAGCTAATAGTCGTTTTTCGCAATTTTGCGAATAACGTCTACAAATCTTGGTTTCAGGCTTCCGCCACGATGTTGATGAGATGTGCGCTCTTCTGGGATGTCGTGTGGTAGATTTTTACCGACGTTTCGGGAAAACGTACACGTTTCATCTTCAAGGATCACGTCGTGTGGTAATTGCTTACCGACGTTTCGGGACAGCGTATCGGTTCTATCTTCAAGGGTCAAGAAGTCCAAGTCTTTTTTGGACTTCTTGATCCTTCAAGATGGGACAGATACGTTGTCCCGAAACGTCGGTAAATCATTACCACACGACGCTGCGTAATATCCCAGAAGAGCGCAGATCTCACGCCTACAAATGTTACGTTAATAGAGTAGATTTCACAATTTAATTTGACCACCGAAAGTTTGGAAGGCGATAAATATTGCGAAAACCGCAATAAAATCCTTAGACAAAAGATCAAAGAGAATTGGCTAAAAATAAGTAAGGAAAATAACAAATACATGTTAAACACGCATATGAGATCAACATATTATTTACTTACACATATTATAAATTAAATCACATTTCCTATATATGAAAAGGAAACCTAAAATCTAACATATGGTTCAATATAAAAAAACTTATTTACAAAATATATTATACTTATTCTAAAATTACAACAAATCAGAAATATACCAATAAGCAAATCACCGTCAAATAAAACTGGCAAATTTCAATGTCATTTTAATATTAATGTTTAAATTCTTACTATTTTTTTGTAATGTAATTTTCTTGCGGCATGTCTAGGAACAAGGAACACCATTTGAGAAACACTGATGTAGAGCAAAGCCTTATGTTACTCGTGTCCGAACATTTACAAAAGATACCTACAGCGCACAGCAAAAAGAGTTTTTTATTCACACAGCAACTAAAAGGTCAAAGTTGGAGCACATTTAGCCGAAATTGATTTTTTATTTATAAAATAAATGAGAAGGTTAAGGAGGTAGTTAGGGCCTCATCGACAGGGGTAACTAAGAGTCAGAAAATCCAGGCAATGTCAGTTAAATTAGTTGCAAGGATGCTAGGCCAATCTTCAAACTGAAGTGTTCATTTAGAAGTTTCAACTTTAACTCCACGTTTTAACCAACAAAGTTGCCTGATAACGGCAGAAAACCAGCACGATCCAACTTTACGAACTAACGTCGGTATTCAAAATTAAAAGATGAAAGCTGGGTGAGGGAGAAAGGACGTTAGCGAAGGACTCTTTAATTAGGAAGCCTCCTCCGATTGAACTCTAATACAACAAAAATTAATCGCCTATTATTTTTTCTTGACTTACAAGTTAGACATTTCAGAGCTCAACCTTTAATATTTATGTATCAATTTAATTGTCAAAGTGACTGTAATCCACAAAAATCTATTTACCGACGTTTCGGGACAACGTAACGGTCCCATCTTCACGGGTCAAGGGTCAACAATTACCACACGACACAAAAATCTGATTCGCCGCCCATATTATTCCATATTAATAATTCATTCATATATCACCGAAGTTACATAAACTTCGAAATGGAGCAGCGTTTTTAGAAACCACCCCCCCCCCCTCTCTCCCAGGAGAATATCATTTACACTTTATTTCTTTCGTTTTGCCGAAATTCATTATCTACTTCCTTAGGGCGCCAAATAACCCTCTCAATCGATGCAGCGCCGATAAATAACTTGCAATCAATCTACAACTCTGGTTGTGTCATTGGATCAATAGTAACATTTCGTGGCAGAGTTGCTGGTGCAGGCACTGTAGGGGACATACAGACGGCATTTTGTAAGCAAGAACAGAAACTGTGAACTGCAGAGAAAACCTTACATCTTCGTCTTTAGTCACAGAATACAGACAGCATTTGTTCCCATAATACGCTACGCCTTCTGTGAGAGAGAAGTTGTAAAACAGGGCAGATAAGAGTGAGGTTGCCAGTAGAACTCCATGCATATATTTGTTACATTCTATAGGGAACACAAAGCTAATAACTAGAAACGAATACATTCCTATATATGTTTTTTTTTATTTCCTCAACTCGGAAAATAATGTTAGCTTACGTTGCTCTGTCACTCAAGCAAAAGAATAGGTTTGTAGCATGTACACTAAATTACGTACTTACTTTCACGTACTACAATACCTTCTCTTCTATTTATTTTTTCAGTGTAATTCTTTGTTAAAAATTCAAGTTCAAAATTAAACAAAGTATAATGCTAGACAGAAAATAAATTTGCGCAGTGAGTTAAAAATTTTCTTAAACTGAGTTATTTTCCTCTTTCAAACAAACGTTAGAGTTGCTGAACTTAGAGAAATTTCATACACAGAAATGATGTCATAATACATGGCTCAGAAAATGCTTGTCTGTGTTTTGCTTCTAATTGCAAGATAACTGTCGATATATTAAGACATAATTGCAGGGACTTTTACGCAATAAGCCTTGTAATTTATGGCATTTAATAGCACAACTTCACACTACACAAACAAGTCTAACATTTTTTTACATATCAGTTTCTGAAATGTTTCGGTCACAGGTCATCGACAGGGAAATAAAAATTAGCTCACAATTCTTTAAAGCCCAGTGGTTACTGTATGTACTGCGATGTTTAACGTTCAAAAATATTACATTTTTTCCACAGAATGCATTTATGTGTTCTCTACGAATTTCAGACAAAATAGCGATTTATTCCCTATAGAGAATTAACTGATTGGTTTTTAAAAGAAACATATTGTGTTTACTGTGCGGTGCGAACTGAATCCTTAAATATAATTCAGGTTAAACGTAGTGTTTTTAATTTTACCAGAAGGACGAGCAAAGTCGACCTCGGTGGACGGTTAGCGTGCTCGCCACTGGACCCAAGGTTCGCGGGTTCGATCCCGACCGAGGTCTATGGATTTTTAAGGGTGATAAAAATCCGGAGCACCACTTCCTTCGGAGGGGAAGTAAAGCCGTCGGTCCCATGTCGTAGATTTACGGCATGTAAAAGAACCTTACGGGCATGAATAGAAATGTTTCGTAAGCTAAATTCAAAGCCTCCATTTCTCACCCAAGTCTCCTGACTGCCTGCCAGATGGCTCTGGCAGACACATCAGGATCGATAGAACAGTAGCGCTGCCAGTTGACCAGTCACCAACTGCCACGAATGCGCACGACTTAGTAACCTCGGAAAGAGGAGGCAAGAGGAGGCCTGAGCCCATATAGGGCTGTTGAGCCATGGTTATTATTATTATTGGGACCTTCAGAGCAGTAAACTTTTCTTTTCCCCGTAATAATAATAATAATAATAAATGCAGTGCCCCTCATTGCACACTGTCCACCCCCTCCCCGTTTCTTCTCTCTCTCTCTCTCTCTCTCTCTCCTAGTCTTTGAAGGACTAATGGAAAAGTGCCGAATTTTCCAACAAGTAAACACAATTATAAGAAATATAACAAAATATTCAATATTATGAAACATTAAAATATTTGTGCATTAAAATGCCAAATATTCTATTAAAAATAACATGATATTAATAATAATTATTGAGCGAACACAATGAATTTATTTAATCAACCCTTGTCAACGTTATAGAATTCATAATTGCATACAAACCATTTTAATATACAAATATTTTAACCTCTTTCTTATTGTTGGACGTTTTGTTGTATGCATCGTAATTCTAATTTACTTGTTGCAAAATTCAACATCTTACATTTAATTGTAAGGTAATTATGATTACCCTGATGATGTTCCTATAGCCAAAACATGTCGCAAATTGACACGTAAATAATGGATAAATGCTTATTTCTGTAATGAGATATTTTACTATTAAACAATTACAATTACTCTCTTACTACAAACGCATACCGAATGTACGTGGGCATGCGATTTATCCTTATTCTTGGAGTGTTCTGAGTGAAGTTTAAAAAATGCGTCTATTGGCTCCACGATGTCTGCCTTTCTGCATGTTACAACTCGAAAACCGTTGAACGGATTTTCACGAAATTTGGTAGTGGATAATTATACGAAAATCTGTCGACACGCTCCTATTACCCTCCAATTTAGCTTAAAATCTGACAAATTCACGGGCACTTACCGCGAGGACTTAAATACGTAATATGTGCGTAAATCACCAAATAATTATAGCAGCCAAAAATCTTTCCAACAAAAATTGTACAGAGAAAATTAATGAGTATTTATGTACGACAGAACTGTACCGTAAATCTTGTGATGTTCAACATAACTAAAGCAAATGGATTTTCGAAATTAGAATCAACAACGCAGCGGAAGTGCTAGAATTGAGTCGAAATGCCTCTGAGCTTATCTAATAAGCATGACACCATGCAGACGTATCAGGAAGTGGCGATACAGGTTCCCTCGCCATTATATTAAAGTCAGTGTTCAGATTAATACTCCGGCCGCTTTAACCCTGCCGAACGTCTTCGATATTCATTAAATAGGTTGTGTGTGACTCACAAACTTTCTGGACGCTGCGAAGAAGAGCAAAATCTCTCCCCCTGCCGGGATTCGAAGCCCGATTTCCCAGACGAACAGCTTAGTCACTAAACTTACTGACCTATCCCGGTTCCCATCGTTTGTTTAAAATTTCATATTCCAGTGACACCATCTTTTTATTTCCATTTGTGTCACATTTCAAGTTTTCTTACAAATCTGACTCCACTGCTCTAAATTTCTGTTGGCGTCAGAGATTATTGCCATGAGACCTACTTTATTTCATATAATACCTCGACAATACTCATACTAATCATTATCACCCTTTCTCTAGTGTCTGAAGTTCCCTTCCGTCTCCTTTGTTCATCAGTTCTTAGCTTGCACCCTTTCCGTCTCCGAAGTCTGATAGTCCCTCCTCCTAAGAACTCTTGACTTTGCGTACAGGCTGTCTGGCTTATGCCGCTTCAGTTCTTCATAAGCCTGAGCAGAATCTAGAAGCCAACAGACAAACGAAAGCCACAGCCTGACAGAGAGCAGCAGTTCAACCCACAGACTCTTGTGGAAGCTCCCAAGTTTTCGCAGCATCCTAAGCCTCATTTACAATACACAGGTCTAGTTTGTGAAGTAAAGAATGATAAATTCATTTTTATACTTATTTAACTACGACAGCCAAATACAAGCCCAATAATTTTTTTCCTTATGGTATCCCAAGATTCATCGTATTTTTCACAAAAGTCCGTCATTAAACTCTAACCTGCTTCACACATTGCCATATTTCTGTAATATCCATCTAAATATGAGACAAAATATTTATACCCTCATTTACCAGCTATGCCTACTCTCACTGCTAGAGTTTACCAACCAAAGTTTTAAAAACGTTTCTTTTTTCCGTCCCAAAAATATATTTTTATATTTAAGCTATTAGGAAATTTACAAAAATGTTTACATATTTACTTTCAGAAGCCCAGTTTTAAGTAAACAAAAAATTAACTTTCTTAAGCTGAATAACGACAGAGGGATCGAAATGTTGAGTCACTCTACAAGTCAAACTATTTACACATTATCTCAATATTCAGAGACATCTCCACAGAACCCGCTTGTGGATTAAGGTAAGGGTACAAGAAGGTTTTACCATCAACTCAGAGAAATAAAGCCGACCACAATCCCGGTTTTATTTTATTATTGAAGAGCCCCGCAGCAGATGCTACGGACGCACCGCAGCCTTGAGGCTTATTGTGCAACCCTATGAGGAATATGATGAAGATAATGAGGTTCTTTCTGCTTTTCCATTTTAATGGAGCACCGGTGGAATGAAAACCGAAGTTTTCGGAGAGAAACCTGTCCCGGTGCCACTTTGTCCATCACAAATCCCACATGGACCGACCCGGTGATCGAACCCGGGCCTCCGTGGTGAGAGGCCGGCGACTAACCGCCTGAGCCATGGCACGGCCAAGCCCGGGTTGGGCTGGAATACCTGCACGTACCGAACATGCGTCCTCCAGGTATAAGGTATCAGTTTATAAGGTCGTGAATTAGTTCTGGGCTATATTAATGACAGAGTTTATTGAAGAGGCAGATATTTGATAATTAAACTTTATCTTGCTAGACAGATAATTACAATACGGAAGACGTTGGCAAATTAATGAATGTAAACAAACAAGTGAATCCCTTAGTTACATTGTCAGTAGTTCAGTAAATGCATACGATAAGCTGGCAAGCAATTATTAAATTTTTAACTAATTATCCACAAAGACAGTCACACAGCAAAGTAATAACGTAGGCACATTACAGCCTGTTAATTAATTACGTATACAGCCCGCTAGCCAATAAAATAAAATACTTATTAAACCATCATAACTGGCTAGAAGCATTCCAATTATTCAAACAAAGGATTAGTTGTTACGCCTACTCAGAAAATTACTATATAATAAAATAAGTAAATAGAACGAAGTTATTGAGAATATAACAGGGGGACATCTAACCAAGAAATCTTCTCTGTTTTGTGGAAACCTCAGGTTCATTACCGTAAGAAAAGCGCCTGCCACAGACCGATTTTTAGCACGCACTTTTTTTGTGTTCTCGAGGTGCACATTCCATGCCTCTTCTAGGTATATCGGTTAAATTGTCAAATTTTTTTTCAAATTTATCTTTATACACTTAGAAAACAAATTACACAGGCGCAATAAATCTTCACATTTGCACCGTGTGTGTTGTTCAAATAATAGTCCTGCTTGGGGTTTCTGCACCACATAGCGTTCTTTGCCTGTTCTAATATTTCGCAGGAAGGTAATAACCCCACCTTCAGAGTGACTTAATTGGTGCAGGTGGATGGTAAACCGATGACTGAAAGAAAAACCTATCGGTTATAGACGAAGGTTTGAGACCAAATTAAATCACACCTTCATATATAACCGAAAACTTTTTACCACCCACGAATTAAGACACACTGAATATTAAGACATTACGTTCTTCTGAAACATCGGAAGAAACAAGCACACTGCTCTGTGTATAAGCCCAAAAGACGACCACAATTTTAACTGTTATCACTTTATTCTTTTTTATATTTATAGTAAAAAAACCATATATTTAACAATTATGTAGCATTTCATGCTTTCATGGAGGATGTTAATTAAATGACATCAATTTTGGCTAGCATATTACCCCATATGTCTAAAGTTACACACGCAGTATTAATAGACCAACATGTGCACTATATTCTTGTAAGCAAGTCGATCACCACTACATATGTTTCAGCATATAACAGGCCATCCTCAGGGGGTCAAAGTTTTTTACATAGACTTTACATCTGTTAGATGAATTTTAAAAATAGCTAGTACATCCACATAAAATAAAATAAAATGAATCGTAGTTCCCAATGGATTTTGGTATTATTACTTCCAGCTGTAAAATCCTAGGCAATGTGTTTACCAGTTTTCATGAAAGGTTAAAATTACATATCTATTGTTATATATAAATTAAAGGCAGTCCGGTCTTGTATGCAGTTATCACAAGTGGGTTGAGGTTTTCCTGTATAAATATGAACGGATATAAGCATCATTGTACCAAACCCGGTATCATACGTGAAATTTTACACAAGCAGTTTGGAATAACTGAAAAAAAGGCCATTAAATCGGAGCGTATTGAAGTATACATTAAGACCAACATAAAATTTCGAGCCGAAAGATAATTTTATTATTCAAAATAGGTGCTGTAACAGCGGAAACTATGTATAAACTACACATAGCTTACTGTTTCCCTCATATTGTAGTATATGTGACGGACGCCGCGATACTATAAATGTAATGTACGCTGTATATTTGGCCTCTGCTGTTATGCTAAACACTATCAATTTACAAGATCGGATAAGGCAGACAGTTTGTCATTACTGGTGACAGGACTGGCACAACACCTTAACAGCAAAGCTCAGTTCACTTCCTCTCCGCTAACAACGTGTGAAAATTATGACACAACCCATACGTGTACAAGTAAAATCCTGCTCTCGGAAATACAACAAAGTTCATTTTACATACTTTTCTGCTTTCAAGAGGGTTCGAATCCCTAAGGGCCCCTACTACGTTCGCTCTGTCCGTCTGTCTGTTTATCTGAACGCTTACAGTAAAGCAGAACTGATTATAATGGAATTAAAGTCGAAGAAGTTTACGAAAAATTTATGTAACCATTTACATTTTCATTTGCATTGAACAATTTTAATAATATACGGGATACCTCGGACGACGTAGTGTTTAGTCTACTGGCTGGATGACCGACAAATTGTTTAATCGAAGAATTCCAGCAGAAATAAAAAATTTGTTCCCTTCTCCGAAACGTCTAGACTGACTCCGGGACCAAACAAGTCTCCTATTCAAAAGGTACTGGGGGCTTTTTTCCCGGGTAAATACGGCCGTAGCACGAAGCTGACTATTCATTTCCATCCAGTACCGAGGTTAATAATAAGTAGAACTGTACCTCATACCCACCACCTTCACGTTTACTGAGCCACTATGTAGCCCATAATACAGAATCTTCCATAATCACCGCTATGACAGCGTCAAATTGTCTCATAGGAATAAATAATTTCAGTAACTTTACGTTTCATACACACTTTTTTCTTCCTTCTTAAACTCCTTTCTGTCTCTCTTCCATTATCTCTTTCAATCTCTTTCCCTCGCAACCGATTAAGTTGTCTTAAAAGCGCTTCAGACTCGCATTCCGGAGGTCCCTGTTTCGAATCTCCATCAGGACACCAACCATTCTGACTCAGACTTTGCAGTTTCCCTCGGGCACTTTAAAGAGCCTTGAAGTACAAAAGACGGCTTTCTGCTCAACACTTCCACCTTCACAAAACGCACTTAACTTCCGAAATTAATTGACGTTAAATATTTACTACAGCAGATGTATCGTCGTTAACCATCTGAGAACTACTCATCATTGTCCTTTCTTTCACCCAGTCTCTTCTTCTTTCCTTCTTTTTTACCTTTACTCCTTTTCCTCTGTCTCCCTTTAATTCCCTCCCTCTGCCATGGTAACTTTCTTAGCTCTCTTATACCTCTGCTGTTTATATTTCTTCTACAAGCTGAAAACAATCCTTAAGTTGGATGTATTTCTCTTCGTAAGACCTTCAACTACTTCAAAAACATATAATTCTAGTATCGAAAGGTATTAAAACTCATTTTCTCAGTGTTTAAGCTGTCCAAGACCATGCGCAACTTACAGAATAAGTTACTTATATGAAAATATTAATAATTAACGATGATTCGGTTTTTGTATGATCAAAAAGTTTGATTGCATTAGAATATTCACAGTGCATATCTGCTGCGATCGCCAGAAGTTCTCTTAAAGAGATTATGGCTGTTAATATTTGTACAGCTAATTTAGTAAGATTAGGAATAAATTGATCTGAGCCTAACTGAAGCTTCTCTATAAACCTGTGCCTTGGAAATACTAACACAAACCAATAAAATATTTATGAGTTTCGACATAGAGGTTTTCTGAATACATAAATAATACTTATCGTAGAATATGGGTGTTATTTTTAACTCAGATTTCCTTTCATGTTATAATTAAATTATAAAATGCTTAACCGTAAAATTCAAAACAAAAGGACATATACACAAAAGAGAATATTTAAAGCACGACATACCATGACAGAAATTAGGAAGTTCAAACTCAGAATCCAGAACCCTTCAATATATTGACATTCACAGACTCCAGGGCACATGTATCAGACCTTGTAACAGAATTTCAAATCGTTCCCAATGCGTTTATTTGCTCTGGCATCACTGACGACCGGGAGCATCGGTTTTTAAAAGCAGTTCTAGTACATGGAAAGGTCGTTCCTTTTTCAACCTCCCATACGTTTCACATGCCCAGTTGTGTATTTGGGACATAACGTATAATACAGGGTGTTCATAAAATATTAGCACATAAGTAAATCGAGTGTAATTATTTTTTCTTCGATTGTGTTCCAGATGCAGATGACCTTGTGCTACTGGCTAGGGAAGAAAAGGTGCTACAGGGCATGATTGATAGACTAATTGAAATTGGAAGACGCTATGGAATGGAAATGAATGTGGGAAAAACTAAAGTAATGAAAATCTCAAGGCAACCATCCCCAATGAAAATGATGATAGATCAAAAACAATTGGAGAATGTGGAATATTTCAGTTATTTGGGTAGCATGATAACAAGTGATGCAAGGTGTACACGTGAAATTAAATCCAGAATTGCCATAGCAAAAACAGCATTCAACAAGAAGAAAAATCTTTTCACCAGCAAACTGGAATTAAATTTAAGGAAGAAACTAGTAAAGTGCTACATTTGGAGCATAGCTTTGTATGGTGCTGAAACGTGGACACTTCGGAAAGTAGATCAGAAATATCTGGAAAGTTTTGAAATGTGGTGCTGGAGAAGAATGGAGAAGATCAGTTGGACCGATCGTGTGAGAAATGAAGAAGTATTACACAGAGTCAAGGAGGAGAGGAATATACTACATACAATAAAAAGAAGAAAGGCTAACTGGATTGGTCACATCTTGCGTAGAAACTGCCTTCTGAAACACGTGATTGAAGGAAAGTTAGAAGGAAGGATAGAAATGACGGGACGACGAGGGAGAAGACGTAAGCAGCTACTGGATGACCTTAAAGAAAAGAAGAGATACTGGAAATTGAAAGAGGAAGCACTAGATCGCACCCTGTGGAGAACTCGCTTTGGAAGAGGCTACGGACCTGTCGTAAGACAGACTACAGAATGAATGAAATGTGTTCCAAATAATATGATAGTTCGAAAGAAAAATGTATCACAAAATGACTCTGACGCAAAACAAACACGTGTTGATGATGCGACTTAACAGCAGAAGCAGATCTGGAAGAAATATAAAAATTATTAAAGATTTTTCTATGCTTCCAGCAGATATAAACACCCGTTATAACACGTATTCATCTTCTGGGTTAAGAAGCATATAACACCACGTATTTTACGGTTACAATTTCATAAACTTGTAGAAGAATAACAAAGAAAGTTTTTAATTAAAGGAAAGTTCTCCAAAGAACGTCTGACACTTTCTCCTCTGCAAATGCTGCAGTCCGTGTTATGTTGCTAGCAAAAAGTGTAAACATGTAATTACACAATTCCGCAAAGATTTTCTCTGCATATATTTCCACTAACTAAAAATTCCACTGCTTAAAAAGATTTAAGGCTATTCGACTACAAGCATGAAGTTGGAGGAAGCGGATGTCTCCGAAACATGGGTAAATTTCTATCAGGTCACGTCACCTTTCTCAATGTTCCGCTCAGTTGCCTATGTATTTATTTACTCCCTAAGTTACTTTTGATTTAACGACACACTCAGGCGCTCAGAAAATACAGCGTTAAATATAGGGTAATTAGGCATCTTCAAGGGTCAAGAGTCCTCGGACATTTGACCCTTGAAGATGCGACGGGTATGTTGTCCCGAAACGTCGGTAAACAATTACCAAACGACGCCGCGTAATATCCCAGAAGAGCGCAGATCTCACCAACATCGTGGCGGAAGCCTAAAGTCAAGAATAGCCTACTAGCCCTAATCTTCGCAACTGATTCGCCGTGTATAGCGGCAACATCTCCGACAATACTATCATGCGTGTAGTCTAATCAGAATCCTGCAGGCGTACCACACCCTTCAACATCTTCAATAAAGACGAGGAATAGGAAAATGCTGATGCATCACGATCAAGAGATAAGAAGGGCCGATTCACAATGCTTTTTCAATCAACTTAACTTCCAGCTCTCATTTATATATTCAGATTCCAGTGTGGGTGTGATAGCAATGAAGAGAGCAGATCATTCAAGCGATAGTACGTGCTGCTATGTGAGATCTGCTAGATACCTTCCCTTTATCTCGCCATGCACTACTTCCACTCATCCACACCCTGCAGTAAAAGTCTTCTTCAGAATCTAATAGGGCTCATTCCCGGCCTTTTGTGGAACCCAAAATTTCATTATCGTGTTCACAAGTGTCCAAAACTGGTTTTTGTCCTGTCCTACATCAATCCATCCAACAATCGCATTTTTAATATATAGTATTTTCCATTTACACTTCGATCTACGCCTCATCCTCCTCCCAGAGGTCACTACACCAGGGGTGTACAAATTTTCCAAGATCCAGAAGACATCTCAAATTTCTAGGCGCCTGAAAGTGACGTAAAGCAAGTTCCACACTGAAGGCCCAGTAACAGTAGGCGCCACAGTACAAAATTTAGTCGTCTGTATGACCTAGAGCACGGAATCTTTACATCCCTTCTCATTTTATCGGTTTGAGTTTGTTAATTTAGATTAGCCATAAGCTGCGAGTTACAGACATCATAGTAAGTGAAATGTTAGATTCGAGTTTTATCAAGATTTATAAGCAAGGAAATTTTTCATAAACCCTTCCACAAAGAATGGGACAAGTTTACTCCATTATGGAAAGCGTCAAGTGATTGGAAAGTGAATATTGTTCCTGTCTGTGATACAGTTCTAATAACTCGGTGTAAACTGTAACAAAAACAGATACATTTATTTAAACTCGCCTAAGATACTAGAATCAGTAATTTGTTTGCTGTGTTAACAAACATTCAATGTGTAAAGTCACTACATTAATATTTGTTTAGGAGTACGTTTCTGCAATGAGGAAAGGTATATCTCTTATAATGTTACCACCATTGATCATATGTCAATTATATCCAATAGAGTAGATCGTTTATTGAAAACACACGAACTTATGTAAACACAACTTGAATCATCCTCTTCATTTGAGTAATCGCGACACCCCAAAGTAAATTGGTATGTAAAATAAACATTACATTATTATACAGGCACTATATGAAAAAAATTATAAACTTTAACTAGTCTTATCAACTATCTAATAACTTTAATACAAACATATTGCATTTAACGAATTACACACTGAAGTACATTACGGTAACTCATACAAATGGCGTGGCTAATGAGCACCTCGGTAACTGAGTCATTAACTAAAAAACTCCACAGAGCAGGGCACATCACGTGAACCTAATAGTCACACATTTGGTCAAAAAATTCCCGGCAATTATGCGAATCTAAAAGTTCATTATCATGTTCACGAGAGGTCGTTACAGATTCTCACTCTTAGTCACAAACGTCCATTGCAAGGCATAAAAGTCTATTATTTGAAATATACTATAATACTATCCTCACATCTATGACCATATTTCCAAATCCATACTTCGTTTCACGTTTTTCTACAAACAATTTAAGCATGTTTCTAATCTTCCCCGTGAACTGTACGTCTTTCCTAACTCATTTATATATTAAATAAAACCAAATTTTATTTATACCCGTAATAAAATTCTTTCCTATTTCCAACCTCAGGTAAGGCCTCAAAATCTGTGCAGAAAAGCGAAAGGTACAAGATACAATTGTTCCTCCCCATGCCACGAAGGCGTATAGGGAGAGGGGTACAGCGCCAGTCATTCCTAACCTCAGTACTGGATGGACGTGATTGGTCAGCTTCTACATGATTAAATCAAAAGTAAATTTTGCAGTGCTTTATTTTCAAATTCATATTCATAAACGAATAAACTAATATTTCGATTTATTCTCTTCTATTCATATCAAAATAACTGTGACTTCAACCTGTGGGTCGGGACTAGCTGGTGGATCGCAAGAATCTCTTGCCTAGGTTGAGAACTTAAATAATTACAAAGTGTGGTAATAAAGTAGTCCTTGTGCAGGTCAAAAATTCATATGGGGGGGGGTAAAGTTGTAGCTCAAACATTCTTAACCTTTACGCTAGTAATCAGATTCACGCCTCGGCCACTTTACACCCGGAGAAAGGCCACCTCTCCCATTTAAAAGGAGGCTCTATGGACCTAAGAGATGCTCTACACGCCTTGAAGAACAGAAGAATTTCTTGCTTCACCTGGGGAATCTAAATATATATCCTTGATTGTTCAGTCCGCAACCTACACATTAAACCGACACAGCTATCCCAGTTGTATCATAATTATTTTGTAAAATTATCAGTCTGGTTAATTATTTCTGACTGTTACAAAATAAACAGCTGTTCCTGCAGCATTTTTTCTCGGACGCATTAAAGAGGGTAAACCCACTATTTTAAAGATTAAGACATCTCAACTTGTGTGTCCCACTGTCAGTGTTTTGTCATCTTGGCTCTCGGAAAAACTGATCAGAAATGCTTAGAACCTCTACAGTATTGTATTGTAAAATTACAACTTGTGGTTTTAGGCTGCATTTCAATTCATTACTTCACGTCACTTTTTATAAAGCACAGAGCGTTTACAAGGTCACTCTGGGTTGTAGGGGGACAGAACATGAAAATTCAAGTTAAATAAAAATTTAATGTCAGTACGTTCTAACTGCGTCTGTCTGGTGACACGACAAATGTCTACTCCCTAATTACTCCAGGTCATTTGCGCCTCAGCCTCTATGGACGCATCCAGGAAGCACTCCGTCAAGATCAAAACAAAGTGTTTCTATCACGGTGTTCCGTGTGGCTAAATGTTTTCAGCCTTGTCTTCTTCTGACTCCAATAAGACAATTTTTCCAAAATATCAAGCTATATGGAAAGTGACGCCCGCATTTTTGGCCCTCGAGATCACCTGACTTGACAACTCACAACTCAGTTTTGCCTTGTTATTTCATAACTACCTTGTATATACCTGGCGGGTAGCTAACTTACAAATCAAACAGTGCGATACAACTTCTAAAGAGATTATATGTGTGTATATGCACTGAAATAATTTATCGTTTAGATATCTGTTGCCCCACGAAAGAAGTGCAAGTGGATATTTACTACGGAAACATTATTTGAGTTACATGCGAATGCAATTTTTATTTCATTAGTACGTAACGTGGCTAATGAGTATAAAGTGCTTGAAATTCCTACAGATTTTCTCTACATCCTTGGTACTTTCGTAGTTTAGTTTTCATCCATTAAAACACAACAGTAATTAAATATCATCATCCACAACGTCTGTCTGTCTCTCACAGTGTTTCGTATAATCCCCACAACAAACAGCTAGCATTTTACTAAAGAGCATTAACCATTTTGCCTGCGTAGCACAGATACAGCATGTTTCCTGTAAACTAAGCTTCCATATATAAACTTTAACATTCATAGTATTAACATCATTAAGCCAGCATTTTTTGTTATTCTTTACATTTTTACATGCAATGAGGTTTAACATTTTAAAGTCCAATAGTTACTTTGTGTACTACCTAACTTAACATAAGGATTCTACCTTTTTCACACGGAGATCATTTATGTGATTTTCTGGTTTACAGAACATAGAAATTATTTTCATACACAGAATTCACTTGTTGTTTATTGTAACCGAGATGGAGTGTATTTACTGCGCGGTACGAACTGAATTCTTAAATGTAATTAGGTTAGTTTTCGTATTTAAACGGTTTGAAACACAAAATTCTTCAAAAATAAATCTGCTTACTTCAGTTAGTATATCGCAGGAATGAGATGGAAATGCTATCGCCTTGCAAGCTATGATCAAGTTCGCACCCACGCCCAGATAGCCTGTGTGGCCCGTTTGTGGTTTCCTGTAGTCAGAATATGAAAATACTAGGCTAGCATCTGAATATAGGCCAAAACAGCTGCCTTCCTTAGCTTATTTAATTTGCCATTCAAAACCATCATCTCATTAAAGTTATAGGCTGTTCCAAAAGTAACAATGCAGTTAATATGGTAATCGAAAACACACACATCAAAAGAGCTCAACTGACTTCACTGTCACATACAAAACGCATTCACAAAATCAAGTGGAAAATGTGTGACATATTACAGACCATGGTTCTCCATAATATATGTTTATTATACGCAGCATATACACTGGACTCCTCTTGATTTTTAAATGCACTGCACAGTTGTTTTAAAATATACTGTATCGTGTACACAGTAGAGTGAAGGCCGTTGCATTACCGAATTGCAATTTTGGGTTCTACCCACAGCGACGACATTCTAAGAGATCTCCCAAACAAAACTGTGTAAGTGTATTTTGTTTCTATCATCCGATGGAAATGTCCATTCCTTGGTAATACTTTTATTTAACAATTTCAAAAACACCAGCATACTTGCGTAAATGATGTTTCCGTATTAATTCACTTCCTCAAATTTTCCGTGTTACTTTATTTTCAGGTTGCTACGCGTTCTTCCTACGATACTTATAAACAGATGGTTTATAACGGAAATCATGTCCGTCTGTCTGTCCGCTTATTTTAACTAGAGAATTACTTGGGAGGTTTTATTTACATTATATGCGAATTTTATGTCACTGCAGAAACCCCCAAGTTTTTTGCCTTCTAATTTCCTACAAACAGTAATAGTAACATGGAAGATGCACGAAATTTGTGGTGGGTGACGTTAGAGTAACTTTCGACTGCCAGTGCTCATAATATTGCTAACGTCTTCAACGAAAGTATTTCCAAATGCTAATAGCGTTCAGAACGCCAAGGCGCATGGAAGCTCGTGAAAAACCCCCCACGTCATGCCGTATGAATTTACGCGACTCTTACCAAAGTAAGAAATCAATTTTAAAAATAAGCGAAATTTTTTAAATATATTTAATATGTACAGGCGGTGTGAAACGTAAAATTACACTCTCAAAACAGATTAATATATTTATTCTATTCATTTCGCACTTGTTACCGGTGTATCTATTCATTTACATTTTAAAATTATTTAAAATTATGCCTCCAATTAAAATTAAATATCAGTAACTTTAATTAAAGAAAAACAATTGAAATTGTTTTAATTAAATTGTGAATATAAATTGGTTAATCACAAGTAACACGCAGCTGCACTTTCAAACCAATATGTTTCACCATAATCTGCTTTCAAAATTATCACGGTTCGTATTTGGGGACTGACAGTTCTGTCGTTAAGAGTTTTTCTCGTGAAAAATATTGTATACTAAAAGTTCTACATACGTGTGAAATACAACGCTCTAATTTCCCGAGCAGCCTATTACAAAAGAGCACAAAACTACATTATTTATAAAAAAAGGCCAAAGCAATACCATTACAGACCTGGACAGACCCTGAGGGTTCCAGGAGGTTGAGGCTCCCAGATTTCTAGACAATCAGCACATGAAGGTGGTAAGGTTGTCAGCCCTATGCACCGGCTGCCTTTATCCCCAGGAAAAACTCCTGGTACTCATTTCTGTTAGAGACTGAATTGACCCCAGGCCCATAGTGCAACCGAAAGGATTATGTCAACGAAAAATTCCAAGAACACCAGTGGGAATCAAACCCGAGACCTTCCGCCTTGTAGTACATGATTTATAAAAAGACATTGTAATAAATACTACCATATATACTTATTTTTAAAAAGATGTAGCAGAATCGGTCAATATTAAACTTTTTTTTCCAGTGGCTCAACAGCCCCTTGGGGGGCCTAGGCCTCCTCGTTTTTCAAGGCTTCACGATCACACACTTTTTAGACACACCACAGTCGGTAGGACTCCTCCGGACGAGTGATCAGCCCGTCGCAGAGACCTCTACCTGACAACACACAACACTCACAAGAGACAGACATCCATGCAACCGGTGGGATTTTTTCTTCTTCCTGTCTCGTTTTTTTTTTTTTTTGATCCATTTTGTACTTTTAAATCCTTCTGTCCTTCATGTTCGATACTACTGTCCTTATACAACAAACACAACACAAACATCCATGCAACCGGTGGGATTTTTTTTTTTTTGCCTGTCCGGGATTTTTCCCTTTGATCCATTTTTGTACTGTTTAAATCCTTTCGTCCTTCATGTCACTTTACGTTCCATATTACCGTTCTTACATCAAACACAACACAAACATTCACGCCCGGTGGGATTTTGTTTTTTTTTTTTGTCTGTCCGGGGTTTTTCCCCTTTGATCCATTTTTATACTTATTTATCCTTTTCGTCCTTCATGTCACTTTACGTTCCATACTACCGTCCTTATACAACAAACACAACACAAACATCCATGCCCCCGGCGGGATTCGAACCCACAATCCCAGCAAGCGAACGGCCGCAGACCCACGCCCTAGACCGCACGGCCACTGCGATCGGCCAATATTAACCATGGCCGGCGTAATGTTTTATGTGTGTCGCTTGACATAGAGGAAATGTATGTGGTAGCGAATTTTACGCAAAAAAAAAGTGGTTGGAACATTACTTCAAGGAATTATACAGTACTTTCTGAAAAAAAAAACTGAATTTTAGAAGTAGAAACTTCCTTAAGATTCTGGAAGAATATTATTCAATGTGGTGAAGACTTTTCAAGAGCATGGACTACTTTTGTGTTTAATATTTATGTAGATAATGTACTGGAATATGCAAGTGTAAATTGAACCTAAGTCTGTACGGATTTTTGTCTTTTACAAGACAAACTAACCACGTCATAAAGAGAACATTCGGATTTATACGGCCTAAAAGAGATTTGTATGAGGAAGAAATCTCCTTTGCTAAGAAACTTTTCCCGAATTCAACAAAATAAGAAAAGACGATCTCTCTCTCTATTTTTCAGTTAGCTAACGACGCTGTCACTAGCTCAAACTACGTAACATGAAATGATTGAATGTATACAATGTTTAGAGAAAGACGTGAATATAAGGGACAGTGATATAATTTAAGCTGCCGTTCTTTACATGCCTTATAGGTATAAGGACAATCACAGTGAACCTAGGCAGTTAAGTGTATGTCACGGCCGCTATTTAAAACAAGCCCCTCCCATGCAGAGGTCGGAAGCTTTACCACCTTGAGCAGTCTTGCTCAGCAGTACACAGCAATTTGTATGTCAGACTTGGGTTTTTTTCTACAACATTAAATATATTTAATTTTTGAACACCAGAATTTCTTTATAGAAAAATCCGGTACTTGTGTGTAAAATCTTATTCGGATGATCAAATTTAAAATAATATTGACGGGGCATGTGGCATGTATGTGGGAAAGGAGAGGTCCATATACAATTTTGGTAGGAAAACCTGGAGGAAAAGTAAAATTGGAAGACCTAGACGTAGATGGAAAGATAGTATTAAACTTAATCTTGAATAAATCCCTTGGCATGGTGTGGGCTGCATTGATCTGGCTTAGGATAAGGACAATAGTCAGGCTCTTATGAATGCAGTAATGAAATTTCGGGTTCAATAGCATACGGGGACTTTCTTAACTAGCTGAGGGCTAGTAGCTATTCAAGAAGGACTCTACTCCAGGGAGCTAGTTAGTTACCTATATTTTCTTAAATGATGTTTATTGTAGATGGTGATCGTGTGGGTTATGACGCCGTGTATTCTGGTAGGAGTTTACGGATATATGGAAGGTACAAGCTGCCCCTATCTCCCGACAGAACGCGCTGAAGGTACATGAATTTACCAATGCTTCGGAGTAACCTGTTGCCCCAACATCCATGACGTAATAGCCAGCCACACTACTAAGTGTTACAACGTGGAATAACCAGACTCACATGAACCTCCGCAAAATCCTCATACATCACACAAAGACGACTATTGATTACTGTTGACAAGTGTTTCAGGCACTATACTTAACCAAGGGGGCATAAATATGAGCATTAGCATACTAAAGAAATCCTCTACGTATCATTGGAGGGTACTATACAATTGTGTGGAGTACTGCAGATCGATAATGAGGTCCCCGGGAGGAAGGCCGGTGAGGCGCTGCTTCGGTTGCCCGGGAGAGAGAACTGAACTAACCCCTGCAGCAGTCCGTCCATGCAACAGCCATCTTGGGACGCTACACCGGTCCGAACGTCTGTATGAAAATGTAGTCCATATGCTGAGACTAACTAAACAAGGATCTTAGCAGAACTGACGCAGTGTACTTGCGTATATTATAGATACAACTTCCACTCCTACATACTTATTAATATTATCCATATTATTATTATATTTCAGTTTGTAAAAAACGTCGGAAGACTGTATTGTGTAGTCGGTATAGTGACTAGGCTAGGAATGGAAGATCCGGGGTTCAGATCCCGGGAGCATCAACAGATTTTTATATTCCCCAAATCGTCAAGACCGGTTCTGGGGACCTATTCAATAGGCGCCAGGGATTTTTCCAGTGAGTAAAGCGGCCGGGGTGTAATGTTGACCACTCACCTCCATCTAGTGCCGAGATTAAGGATGACCGGATCTATAAATTTACAACCCCCCCCCCCCCTAATACAAGCCTTAATGGCCTGGACTGGGACAAATTTACCTTTGCCTTCTTTGTAAAAAAATGGTCACTTAATGGAATTCTTATCTGCGTTAGATCTCTCAAACTTAACCTCGACGATCTGCATTATTATCGTGATTGTAAGCTCTGACTTAAAATCAATATTTCTTATGCAGTATCTGAAGATGTTTATTATCTGCCTTAATGCCAAATTAAATGTGCCTAGCTCCAATGGTTTGTGTGTTAGCGTCACCAAACCGAAAGCTAAAGAAACGTTTCGCACGGCCGCCATGTTATGATTTTAAATACTGCAAGGAGCATCTCAATAAAGGTTGCATGTTTTCCGTACATAATCGTATAACTCTAGATTATGCGACTTCTATGTTGAGAATTACGGTCTTCTGAGATGTGACGTATTGCTTTTTCTTCAACATCCAGTGGTCCATGAACAAAGGAGTGTTTCTCCAACCTCAGAAATTCGTGGCACCGCCATGTTATTTTACCAAATATAAAAATTAAAAAGTACGATATTCGGGTAACATCCAATGGCATAATAAATTTCATAAAAATCCTCGTGACAGTGGTCAGTTAATAAGGACACACACAGACACAAACACACACATACTCAAAAGAGCCTCGTCGGTCTCTGTGCTGCAATTTGTGTCGTCCGCTCTATAGCGCGCAGTCCCTTGTTGCAGCGAGGCTCACGGAATTTAGCGCTGCAGAGCTGACAGCATCATCGGCCTTATGCAGAAATGCAGCTGTGTGTGGGTTTCAAATTCCATCAGCGGGTTTCGCTTTAGCTGTGCCCTCTGTGCTTCGTTAGTAACAAACCACAATCCATGACGGGACTAAAAATGTATTTAGTTCGTCATGAAGTTTCCTACTGCTATTGTGTAATGGATTAGCGCATGTTTCGTATTTCACTGATAGTTTTCTGACAACAGGAAACCTACAGATACGTTTAGGGCATCAATATTACCATTTTAAAGAGGTGTAAATATACCGAGAAGAGGTAAAGCTGGACGTCACAGACATGTAATATAGAATTTTGTGTTTAGTTTCTTTAGAAATGTGTTTTGTGAAGAAAAATGATCCTTAGCTATAAAATATTGAATTTTGAGCTTTAGTTGAAGAATGTTCTTTGCTGAAACACTAAGGCATATACAGACTGCACTGGGTTAGACAGACGATGGGAATCATTTTTAACTTTCATACCTAGCCCGTGCCAGGTTTTTTAGGAAAAATTATTACTTGCACAGAAGTAAGTGGATAGAGAAGTATCCTGATCGAGCAATTAATACTCTTTCATCTAATGAAAAAATTTCCCGCCTACTGCACCACTCCACCAAAGCTCCATATTCATTTTCTATAATAAATAACGACGCTAGATATTCTAGTTAACAGCGTTCCTCTCTAAATCTAAATACGTAATATTACCCAACGATTCATTAGTGTGTTCCAAGAAATCTGTATTTGGATAAGAAGCAAAGCACGGCACATCGTATTTTTCACTGTTATCAAGACCCGCCTTCGTGTACAAGGCACTACTTAATAAAAAAATAATATTTCGGAAGCCATGATTTCTAGAAAATTCGTAATTATTTTATTGACATTTTCAAAGACCTCTCCACAGTATAGTTTTCTCATACAAAACGGAGCAAGGACTGTGGTGTGCAAACCAACTCAATGTTGATCAAATCTATTGAATTTGAATCCATTTTACAGCCAAACAGAGCAGTGCATCTGGCTAACGTATCTGGCATTCCTCAAGTACAGCATGACCCGGTGTGCATTATCCCAAAGCATACAGCAGCACCCACTTCACAAACCATAATCCTCGCTCAGATAACCAAAGCGTGTTCCGACAATTATGAAGTATTGCCATACGAATAAAGCATGTGATCCGTAATGAAAATCAGACAGATCCAGTCCATATCCGCGCAATCGCTTTTCTTAATAGCGCGAAGACCAAAATTAAACTTATTTATATTTAAACCTTTAATTCGTACCCCAAAGTAAACATACTCCATCTCGATTTCAGACAAGAGAGGAAATGTACGTATAACGTAACACTGTGGCCTTTGAGTAACCATTGTTGCCGTGCAAAAGCAGTAACTATTACATATTCTGAGTGTGTGTGTTGTAGCCTTATTATCCAGCATGCAAAGCGCATGCGCCGTATTATATTGTGTTATGTGGCCTGTCTGGCTGTACCATATTTTTCCACATTATCTCACAAACGATACGATTTTCGGAAAAAGTTTATTGAACATAAAATGTGTTCCTTGATTTTCTCTACAAATTTGTCTGAAAAATTTCCCACTCTAAGAACAATTCAGCGAGATATTTTCCTAAATGTACATAGGTCTTCATGTAACGTACCGTTATTCTTGTCAGATTTTAGTGAAACTTTAATTTCCTCAACAAATTTTCGAAAAGCAATCAAATATCAAGTTTTATGCAAATCCGTTCAGGGGGAGCTGAGTTATTCCTTGTGGACCGACAGACAGACAAACATTACGAAGCTAATAGTCACTTTTCGCAATTTCGCGAACGCGCCCAAAAATCTTATGATCTCTAAGGAAAGGATTGTTATTTGTTCTGAGATCCATAAAAACACATAAATGTAATCTGTAGGCATGATGCAGAATTTTCGAAAGTTAAACCTGGTGGTACATAAATTTTTCGCTGTAATTTGAAGAGTTGAAAAGAGTTTTCCACTACTTTCCTTCCGTAGAAAAAACTAATTCTGCTTAAAAGACCACCATAAGCGCCATATGTGACGTGTGTGTGAGTGGTTCCAATAGCAACTTTTGAAACAGCTGACCGATTATCACGTAACTTGTGAAACTTGTATAAGACTGGAGGCCATTCAAAAATTCTAGTAACACTCTTCCCTTGTGTCGCGTATTTAAAAATATTTCTGTTGCACTTTGTCAAATAACAAATTATTTTATGTGAAGCTGTAACATTATGGATGCATTAACACACTTGACACCTATTACTCGTATTTTTTACCTGCAGAAAATATCAAATTTTAACGATAAGGCGAAGCACCAGTGGTACAGGCATATCCTGTGCCTGTACATAACGTACAATCACAGAGGTGTGAATTACACTCCACTAGCAATTTGTTCTAAAAATGTTCCATAAATCGTACGGCAAAGCAATAAATTACTCCCCAGGTACAGGTTGTGCTTTCATGTTCTGTTTCACCATTTTCAATTACATTCATATAAACGCGTAAGATTTATAAATTTTATGAAATAAATTCCAAAAAATGACACTATTATGCGAAAGATTCTGTAGGCAGAACAAGATATATGTTCACCAATTATATTTCTTTCAGACGATAACCTAGCCTGCTTTTAGTTTCAATGGTCATGCATTCGTGTCCCAAAGTCGAATGCTATCTGTTTTTGCATTTTCCCCTTTCCCCTCCCTACAAATCAGAATTGTACAAGCAGTTCCATGAAGTATAAAAGGCCTTACCTCCGTAACATCTAATGTCCACAGTGCGAGAGTATATGATAAAAATAACATGTGGTATAATATTATCATAATTTATGTACTCGTAGAATGAAACCTTTTAAAGTCTTATTTAAAACTTAACTTCTGTGGAAGTAAGGCTATATGTCCCAAAGCATGATATAATAGGCCAAGCTGTCGAGACAGACGAGAAATTAACTGTCTTCGTTTTCTTTCAATTTCTTCTTCCACGTTGCGTGCTGTCATCAATTCTTACTGCTCGCTCACATCGAAAAACATTTTTGATATTGCATGACACAACCAGTTCCTTCACATTTTTGATATTGCATGACACAGAACCAGTTCCTTCACACTTTTGATATTGCATGACACAGAACCAGTTCCTTCACATTTTTTATATTGCATGACACAGAACCAGTTCCTTCACATTTTTTATATTGCATGACACAGAACCAGTTCCTTCACATTTTTTATATTGCATGACACAGAACCAGTTCCTTCACAGTTTTTATATTTCATGACACAGAACCAGTTCCTTCACATTTTTTATATTGATGACACAGAACCAGTTCCTTCACATTTTTTATATTGCATGACACAGAACCAGTTCCTTCACATTTTTTATATTGCATGACACAGAACCAGTTCATTCACATTTTTTATATTGCATGACACAGAACCAGTTCCTTCACACTTTTGATATTGCATGACACAGAACCATTCCTTCACATTTTTTATATTGCATGACACAGAACCAGTTCCTTCACATTTTTTATATTGCATGACACAGAACCAGTTCCTTCATATTTTTTATATTGCATGACACAGAACCAGTTCATTCACACTTTTGATATTGCATGACACAGAACCAGTTCCTTCACATTTTTTATATTGCATGACACAGAACCAGTCCTTCACATTTTTTATATTGCATGACACAGAACCAGTTCCATTCACACTTTTGATATTGCATGACACAGAACCAGTTCCTTCACATTTTTTATATTGCATGACACAGAACCAGTTCCTTCACATTTTTTATATTGCATGACACAGAACCAGTTCCTTCACATTTTTTATATTGCATGACACAGAACCAGTTCCTTCACAGTTTTTATATTGCATGACACAGAACCAGTTCCTTCACATTTTTTATATTGCATGACACAGAACCAGTTCCTTCACATTTTTTATATTGCATGACACAGAACCAGTTCCTTCACATTTTTTATATTGCATGACACAGAACCAGTTCCTTCACATTTTTTATATTGCATGACACAGAACCAGTTCCTTCACATTTTTTATATTGCATGACACAGAACCAGTTCCTTCACATTTTTTATATTGCATGACACAGAACCAGTTCCTTCATATTTTTTATATTGCATGACACAGAACCAGTTCCTTCACATTTTTTATATTGCATGACACAGAACCAGTTCATTCACACTTTTGATATTACATGACACAGAACCAGTTCCTTCACATTTTCCTACTCAACTCATTACAAGATATCTTTGAGGAGTATCACAAAGCTTAAAAACTTTAAGTCGTCTACATTTTTTTTATTTCAGGCTTCCGCCGCGATGTTGATGAGATCTGCGCTCCTCTGGGATATTACGCGGTGTCGTGTGGTAATTGTTTACCGACGTTTCGGGACAACGTGTGGGTTCCATCTTCATGGGTCAAGAGTCCGAGTAGGAAAGGACTCTTGACCCGTGAAGATGGGTCCGACACGTTGTCCCGAAACGTCGGTAAACAATTACCACACGACGCCGCGTCATATCCCAGAAGAGCGCAGATCTCCTTTGCAATTACTTTGCACTAGCACATTTTCACATTTAAACATGCAGCTTTAAAAATAACCACCCTCTATTCCACAGTGTAAGATGCCATCTTCACAAATAATGGTGTCAAACTAAGCTACCAACATTAATACGCATGCGTAAATCAGAAAAAAACCTAAAATACAGAAAGGGAACTCAATAAATTAGTCATCAATTCTTTCGTGAAGACCATATATTACAGTGTAGTATTTACAACGTATTTATTTGTATGTAAGTATTCCAAGTCCTGTATATACTTATGTATGTATGTTAGAGACCAGAAAATAAAGAAAACTAATGCATCTTTTGTATCGCACATTCTTGTCCTGAACAGAAGCGGCGTAGAAAGCTGTAAACTGCAGCATCTAACCAGTGGGGACACCAGTAATCCACTACTCATGTGATGACAGAAAGGAAGCGAAACGGCATGAAAGGGGAAAGTAAACATACGATGCATTGCAGAAATGACTTGAAAATTGGGATTTTGTGCTTTTATTTCTCTCCTTTTATATTTTCTTCCTTTCAGTGAATGGAAAGCTCTGCAACATTCGAAGAATGACCTGTGGAACGGACCTAACAGAGACAATGACGGCATAGACACACACTCAGTGGTCCTGAGAGAGGGAGTGCTTCAACTTAGAAGTGGCAACTTTGTACGTCCTCATAGAATGTTGACTTCGTAACCACAAACCAGCATTTCATAAATGAAATTTTGAAGGCAATTGGAAAATAATTTTTTCCAAATAACTTAGTGGAATTTCACAGTTATTACCGTGCATTTCTATCAATTAAATTAAAATAAAAAGACCGACAAATGCACTATTTAACTACTTTAATGTCTCCTCATACACTCCGTAACGTACAGATAGCACAAACAGCACCGCATCACAAACCCACACTACGTAAGAATACACAATCCACGAAAGCCAGTAGTTCCGTACCAGTGGACTTCATATTCACGTCTTACAATTTTAACAAAGTTTTAACCAATATAGACATATCTATGTTCTATAATTTTATCAAGATAACTCTACCACAACAGCGGTATACAAGTGATGTACGTTTGTGTCAATATGAACTTGTTTTAGTGATTTTTAACACTGAGACCCCATGATGATGGACTTTGAGTCCGAAACACGTGTAAGGGTGATACAAGGACACTACATTAAAGTAGTTAAATAGTGCATTTGTCGGTCTTTTTATTTTAATTTAACTTAGTGGAAAGTAAAATCATCAGCGATGTTTTGTTAATGATACGTATATGCTACTACATTCCGGCAGGGACAGGAGATTTTCTGCCCTTCAAAACGTCCCGACCGTCTCTGACCCCCATCCAGTCTCCTATTCAATGGGTACCGGGTTTCTTTCCCGGGGATAAAACGGATAGGGCGTGAACTTGAAGGATAACCTCCATCTAGCGCCGATATTAAGAATGAGTGGAGCTATACCTAACACGCACTATTATGGTTTCATAGCGTGGACAGGGACAAATTTACCTCTTACCTTTAACTAAATAGCTGCGGAAAGGATAAAAAGATTACTCCACAGAATTCGTGTGTTTATAAATGAGATATTTGGGAATTTGAGTTCATAAGTAGTCTTGCATAATCATATTCATTTATATAATTAATGTTACTTGTAGAGCAAAAAACACTTTGTGCAGTATTTGGTAATACAACTAGTATGTACAAATCATATTCATTTTTTATTTAACGACGCTGTCCGTAGCTCAGGCTGCATAGCGTCGAATGGTACGATCATTGATTAATATTTGAAAATAATGTGAAAGGTAGGCTTTCTGTCCAGGCTTTTTTATGTGAAGTAGCTGAGGACAATCACGTTAAACGTCGGTCAGAAAAGGTGACGGCCCGACAACATTCAAACTGGACACCTTCCTAGTACAAGAAAGAAGTGTCATATCTACAGCTAACTTACTGGGTTTCACTGCATTTATGTTTATTTACGCAGATACAAATTAACTGATCTTCTTTCCTTGTGCTGCATTCCCATGCATAAAGCTAACACAGTACCTTCCCATGTGCTACATTAAAACATTAAACCTTCCACGCTGTTGGCATAAGTAAAGATACAACTCTCTAAGACGTGATACTTCCTTAATTTTGAAATTGTATAAAAATACAATTCATTTTGCTTCTTTGCTGCATCGCTCTGCACCCTTGTAGTAAAAACAATGGTTATTTTAAGGGCGACTAATTTTTCCGTTACATTTACTTAAATCTAGGCCGTGCCTTGGTTCAGGTGGTTAGTCGCCGGCCTCTCACCGCGGAGGCTCGAGTTCGATCCCGGGTCAGTCCATGTGGGATTTGTGATAGACAAAGTGGCACTAGGACAAGTTTATCCCGAGTACTTCTGTTTTCCCCTGTCAGTTTCATTCCACCGGTGCTCCATGACAAGGAAAAGCGAAAAAAAAAGAATCATCTTCATCACAGCGTTGTAAAATAAGCCTCAAGGCCGCGGTGCGTCCGTAGCATCTGCTGCGGGACTCTTCATCACAAAAAGATAAGTCTGAGCCATACGGTCACAAGATAAAAATGGATAAATAGAGACACTTCAATAATATAATTTTTAAATAAAAGTTTTTTACAGATACATGTTGTTACACTTCAAATTTAATGAAAAATTAAGGAGGGGTTTGCGTCTAATTGTAGCTTATTCAGAAAAACTGAGGTATTAGGCCTCATTTCTCTGCACACGTCATTGAAGGAGAGAATAAAGGAAAAGGAAAAAAAAAATAAGAATTAACTTACTGGAATTGGTAATGGGGAAGCAAACGTCTACTAGTTCAATACGAATGGAAATTATGAGTTACAGCCCTATGACGTCAATCCGTTTCACGGTACTTCCACCCCCACCCCCACCCACACCCACACATACATGCATGATAAATGAAGTTCATTAGCTATTTTTTAGATGTCTCAATAATTTTCAGTACCTTTCAATGCCTCATTATAAGCACGTGTATGTTGCTCAATATCAGTAATGTTTTCTGGTCTACTTTTTTGTTGTGTTCATGCGTTCTATAAATAAAACGCATGAAATACAAGCAGATTAGGAAGGGCATGACTTCCCATTTGTCTAGGAAACGTCTGTCTCTCAGTCCTGCATTTAAAGCAGTTTCAATTAACCCTTTAGATCCTAGTGATTACTTTATATACCACCAGATTTAACATTCAAAAATTCTACATTTTTCCCACAGAATGATCGTGTGTTCTGTATGCAACACACAACAAACAGCGACAAAACTAATTTTTTTTATTTTCATAACCGAGAAGCAGAGTGTTTACAGCGCGGTACGAACTGTGTCTTATAAAACAAATTACTTTCTGTCCTTTACGGGTTGTATTAACAAATAACACTTATGTAAAGTGAGGAATTAATAATCAGGAAAATGTATAAAATACTTGGAGAGTTCAGTTTAAATCCGGACACAACTTGTTCATCTGTGTGCACTAATCAGTTTTACATAGGCGTAGTAGAGAAGAAAAACGGCAGTTCTTTTCCCTCTTTCCATCCTTGTGTTCTAAACAAAAAATAAAGCTCCAGTATGTCAAATAGGTTACACAAAGTGCTTATTACATTAATGTGTTCGACTTATTCTTTAAACCCAAGTACAATGTATTTTTAATGTTTTAGTTTTAGACTTGTAACCGATGACACGTTTGTGTTAAGTTACTACGTTCTTGCGTATGTACGTATGTATTATGTACGTACGTATGTATTATGTACGTACGTATATATGTATTATGTACGTCTGTAGGCATGTAGGCATGTATGTATGAATACATGTATGCATTTATGAATGAATGTACGTATAGGTGTTTTTTTTCTGCTTGACCGATAAACGCCAGCCCGACGCTCCGCCCAACGGTCTGCCAGCGTTGCGTTATACGAGTATGCCGCGTGTCGGGGAGGTTTAACAGTCGATGAAGAAAGCTTTACAAATTATCGCAGCGAAATTAACATTTAAAAAGTCTAATAAAAACTCAATAGAGCGTCGCGCCAGGGCCTATCGTCAACTACGAAAAAAGCATTCTATACACGAATGTATGTATGTACGTATGTCTGTATGTATGTAAGTATGTAGATGTGTATGGATGGTTGTATGTGTGTGTGTGTTTGTGCGTGTTCGCGATCGCGCGCTCACACGAATGTGCATCCATGCGTGTGTATTGTCCCGACTCACACAATATTTCAAGCAATTAACACTTTCACGAATTTTTTAATAATTTTTAAAAAGCCAAAAACGTAATTATGTCCACTAGAAGTAAATAACCACATGTTATAGGCCTACGCAACGTGCTGTAATATTCCGTTTTTACGATCTGTTTGTGCAGTATAAATCTCATGTCATCAAGCAAATAGGTTTCTCACCCCCTAAAATATTTCCTACAGTTCAGTACAGAAACTTTCACGTTCCGGTCTTTCTTAGCCATACGCATAAAGAATATACAGAACAATTAATTTAGTTACTGAAATATATGGGCGTAAAACGCGGCCTCCCACCCTCAGAGAAAAACCTACATTGAAACATTGTTGAGGTCTTCAGATTTATGACACCGTGTGTTTTGGTCGGTTGTTACCAACATTTTGGTGGAACAAGGTAGACCCTGAAGAGAGAGGCAGTGTATGTATCCACAAATTTGGTAATCATTACAGTCAAAGTCTTACATATATATACATATATATATATATATATATCTTTAACACATCATCCTACACTTTGCCTTTAGTGTATATAAAGAATACGGATTAATACATAATTAAAACACTCATAAATAAATAAAAAATTTAATAAAAAAGTATCGCGCTCAAAATTTAATCAAAATTCAAAGGAACTTTGAGGAGTTAGGAGAATTATTTGTCTTTGAATACATAACAGACATTCTCCATGGGAAGTATTTTTACACTAAAACCTACTCTATATCGAGAGACTCAGTGTGTTTATCTTTACATTTGCCAGTATGAAAGCCGTGTTTTCGGACTACTGTGAGAAGTTCATAATCGGAAGACCACAGTAAAATACAGAATAATTCATGGCCCTTGTTATTATGTTAAAAGGACAGCGGAAATTGCATGGCGCCTGCTAAAACGCTCCTTGGTACTGCTGTAGTCACGTAAACTGCAGCCGGTACTGTTGCGCCAGGAATGGCAACAGAAGGAAAAAATACTGTAGTGGAATGGACAAGTGATCAGCGAAGAGGAACAGACACAGCTGATATGTGGAAATAAAAATGTGGGGAAGGAACGAAAAGAAAGATCATTAGGAAGATGTAAAGATCAAATGAAGAAGACCTTCAGAATATACAGAGGCAGTAAAGTGAACACGATAAGGAAAATTCAGATGAACGAAGGTAAATTGGAAGGTGGTTTGTCGCTGTATGACGACCGTAGCATTTGAAACTTAGCAGGGAGAAGAGCAAAGAGAATCTGAAGTATTCTTAACGAACCAAGTATGCACCTACATAACACAGGCCAAAAAATAAAATTCTATCACCGGCACTAGAAGAAATGTTCTCGTCTCCGTCTCTTGTCACGTGGTCACTTGTTGGGAAGTTACATTTTTGTGTACGCTTTTACCTTTATTTAAAAGTTTTATACAACAGCCTGATAATGGTCAAATAGAGACCGAAACATGTAGCTAAGCCACAATAAATATACAGTTGTGTTAGACTGAAAATTTTCGAAAGCTTATTTGTTGATATTGAAAACACAACGGGATGACAACCATCAAATTAATTCCTCCAGTTGCGTTCCATGGCCACATGCAAATAAAAGTAAAAAATTGAATATATATTAGCAAAATGTAATTCCACCACTTCTATTATATGGCAGCATATGAGTAAATATTAAATTCATTCACTTATACATCATCGAATGCATACACATAAGATATATAATATATAATAAATATATATATATAATATATATCAGTATGTACATTTACTGGTTTCAGTAGTAAGACACGTCATTCATCGAAGTCTGTTAGACAGTCATATCTTTCAAAGCGAGTTCTCCACAGAGTGCGATCTAGTGCTTCCTCTTCAATTTCCAATACCCTACATTTTCCTTAAGGTCATTTAGTAATTCCTTACGTCTTCTTCCTCGTCTTCCCGTCATTTCTATCATTCACGCGTAGCTAAAAAAAAAATAAAATGGGTGGAAACACACTCCAGTATTTTATACATAGCTTTTAATTTTGGAAAGCATAAAATATGTTACAAGAATTTAAATAAGGATCCCTTCGATTTATGTAAATATGAATATAATTTTTACGCATTCTTCGCACAGTGTAAATGACATAATGATGTGGAGTCCTCTCCGTTGTCTCTGTCTTGAAACTACATGATAAATTTCGACTTAATTTGGAAATGTGTTCTTACAACAAGTTGCCTTTAAAATTTAATTTTGGCTCATACTGTTTCAATATAATCCATAAATTACATAAAGCTCAAATCTATTTTCTCAGATAGCTGTGTAAAACACGCCGTTGTTGGACATAACACACAGACCTGTGTAAGAGCTGCGATTTCCAATCGAAACTTTTTTTTCCATATGCTGAATATTTCTTGAAGTAAAAGAAATAATTTCTGAGTACTATACAGTGTTGCCTGTAGATGTATCCATTTTGCAACAGCACGTCTATGTCTGCAATAGGGGACATCAATGCCTATTACAAATATAATGTCAGAAGGAATACGCTTGGAAAATCTGTGATTTACAAAATGAAGTCAGTATAAAATTTAACACTCATTGTCCGTGACGCTTCCTTCTAAGCAAAACTGAAAGGTCTCATTCAAAAAAACGCACAAAACTTTTATTTGCAGAGATATAAAATTATAATTTTACGACGATGAATTAGCAGCTGTATTTCATTCGGTCCTACTGCTTGTAATTAGCCCCATTTATCCCTCTGTCAGTTTCTGTTTTTCAGTATCAGCTACCCAATGTTTCAGGCCCAATGTTTTATACACTAGTAGCTGCAGACAGAACATGGTTTTCCTCTCTTGTCCTTCACACTTCCCGATGGTTACCTAGCAACGTGTTCCGAAATACCCACTGTCGTTCGCCTTTGTCAATTTAAACTAGTTTTCTCGCATTTCCAGTTCCTCATCTGATCACAATCTACTTTGCCCTAGACTGGCCGATGTACTGGCCTTCTTCGCATTTATTTGCTATTCCAGAATTCTTCAAAGGAAATAAAATAAAGGGATTTCCATTAGAATTGTATCGGGTGGTGGAGATAAGGAATTGGATGTTGAACAATTTTATGCACAAACCGATAATGTCAAGGTCAGTACAGGTGTGTACTGAATATGTAGCTCACAGAAGACGTTCTTTTGACGTAATGTCAATATATGTATTTAATATAATATTGCATACAAAGGGAAGCAAATAAAGAAGAGGATATAGAAAATTCCTATTATTTTTAGGACAAATTTTCTACTAGGAATAGCCTTTCACTTGTTTCCCGTGTTATGACTTAGTATACTTCATTCAGGGAATACTTACTATAATTCGGGACTGAATCTTTTGCTTTTCCTTTACCATTTAAAAACACAAAGTCTGAAATAGGTAAAACTAAGCTTTTGTGATCTTGTGTGGTTATGAAACTCGAAATTATGTCGTAATTTAATTTTAATATTAAAACGCTGTATTTCTTCCGTATTAATAAAACAGGCCTTGTTAAATGTACGTTAAGAATTACACGCGTATGTGGCATCCAACATTAATCTATATAATAAAACCACTCATTGTGAGAATATAATGAAATGTAAACGTCAAAGACAAAGAAAAAGGCGGACCTTCAGAAAACGAAGGAAAGAAGAAATTAGGAATAAGCGTTCCACATAAGGCGTTACTTGTTACGGCGAAAGTCCAACTAAAGTATAACGGTACGTAGACAATGGAACGTAACTTTGCTTCTTGCTACAGTAACACCGTCATCATACAGCCGAGGCTTTACCATTTTTGGCCAAAATTTTCAGTTTTCTCAGGTAGTCCTCAGTCCAAATGCCTCTTTTATGGTTAGCGGTTTCGGAGGCTTGCTCGCCCGTCCTTCTGGTGCTGGTGGAAGTGATGGTGGTGGTGGTGGTGGTGGTTGTGATGTTGGTGGTGGTGTTGGTGGCGGTAGTGGTAGTAGTAGTAGTAGTAGTAGGATTAAGTAAAGATGTTAGTACATTGAGATGTAATATTTTGAAAAAGGGCGTCGGAGTTTGGTTCAGTGTTTAGTGGTGTACGTGTTTTAGGTAATGTGGAAAGATAATTTGTTAGATTAATAGTTCAACAATAATACATGACAGTAATGTTTCTAGTAACATCGATCCATATCCTAGGCTTAATAGGAGTGACAGGTGTTCTGGGCAAATGCCTGATTACAATTACAAGACTAATGTTCCTAACTCGCACAGGCCAGTTCATGAAACGTGCGGAGTTTCCACTGTGATTCGCAAATAAAATTACTGTTCTGTACGTGTAATTCGTGACAAGACTGAACTACAGCTGAACAAATACTACAGGCCTGGGCTGCGTCTGACAGCTGTCAACGTACCTCAGGTCCAGTGTCAACATATTTGAAAGGGTTCGCCGTTCATTGATCCGTCGGCGTCGAAGCAGAAGGTGATCGCCTCCTGTAGTTACTAATTTTGTAGCAATAAAATTACAAACAAACATATTTTCTCGCAGCTCATTAAGAAGTAATTTGTGAATTTTCTTTCAAATGAATTTTTTCTAGTATCTCCCGAACTAAATAGGCGCTAATTTTCCCTTCATATGCTACGAAGGCCTATAGGTGGAGTGAAGGTACAACTCCACTCATTTAACCTCGGCAGTAGATAGAGGCGAGTGGCCAACTTCACGCGCCGACTATTTTATCCCTTAGGAAACAGCCACCTGTAACCACTGCATAGGAGGCTGGGTGGGTCACAGCCACTTTGGCGTTTTAAAGAAACAGAATTGAGCGCCCCCAGCCGGGAATCGAACCTCAATTGCTCGGTCGTCCAACCCGTAGCCAAGTGGCTATACCGACTGAGCAATCCTGGCTCCAGTTAGTTAGTTACTTCCTGTCGCTCCTTGCGGAGCATAGGGCCTCCTTTCTGAGGTTTCTTGGTCTGGAAGTGTGCATTCTGTAGTGGGTGACCAGTCCACTGACTGCACAAGTTCTACTCATCCTGATATGACTGCCAGAGCCATCTAGCAGTTAATCAGGAGACTTGGGTGAGAAATGGCCGCTGAATTTTGCTTACGAAACATCTTTATTCATGCCCGTAAGGTTCTTTTACATGCCGTAAATCTACGACGGCTTTACTTAAAAATCCATCGACCTCGGCTGGGATTGAACCCGCGAACCTTGGGTCCAGTGGCGAGCACGCTAACCACTAGTCCACCGAGGGCGACCCCGGCTCCAGTACCAATATATAATACATAACAGGTTTACAAAACTTTAAAGGCCAGTGGTAATTTTGTACACGTCTACTGTCACTTCTGATACCGTGTACTCCACTTCATACTGTTTATATTTAAAAGACAAAATTCATTGCGAAATTTTTCCGTCAGGAAAGAGAGTATAAAGGAAGAACTTCGAGGCCTTTAAACCTGCCCCTTAATCAACGTGTTTTCAGTCACGAACGAGAGGGAGCAGCAATCTGGTCTAAAGTGAACTGCTTTCGCAAGTCGATGGAACAAGAAACAGAAGATTTCTCCCGTATAACCAAGCTACGAACTGAAGAGAAGAAGGAAAGTGATATTAATTTAAGGCCAGAGGAATTGCTCCTGTCCATAATTTGTTAAAAGTGTTTTTTCTCTCTAGATGGAAGCGTGTTACCTTAATAAAACATGTTTCCTGTACCAAATTATGTTTGCTTTGTAACAAACCTGCAGGCAATAAAAGAGAACAAAATTAAACTTTATTGAAATCCAGTACTGAAATTTTAAAGAAGAAAATGCGTTACGTTTCTGTGTGGTGTCATTACACTTCCTTTCCTGACTTTCACTTGCTATCCAAAAATATAAAGATAAAAAATACAGAACTATAATTTTGCCTCTTTTGTATGGGTGTGAAATTTGGTCTTTCACGTTGAAGGAGGAACACAGGCCGAGGGTGTTCGCGAATAGAGTGCTTAAAATAATATTTGGGTCTAATAGGGACGAGGTAACAGGGAGCTGGAGAAGACTACATAACGTATATACTTCTAAATGCATTCATTCTTAGTCGTGAAACCTATAGAAAAGAGAAGTCAGTCAGCAATTAGTAGGTTGGTTTATTAGTTAGTTATTCAGTTACTTAGTCCGTTAATTAGTTAGTTATTCGGTCAGTTAGTTATGATTATTTTAGTTAGTAAGTCAGTTAGTACGTTGGTTTACTAGTTAGTTAGTTAGTTAGTCATTCAGTCAGTTAATTAGTTAGTCAGTCAGTTAGTTATGATTATTTTAGTTATTCAGTCAGTCAGTAGGTTGGTTTAGTAGTTAGTTAGTCAGCCAGTTAATTAGTTAATTATTCAGTCAGTTAGTTATGATTATTTTAGTTAGTCAGTCAGTCACTTAGTAGATTGGTTTATTAGTTAGTTAGTTGCTCAGTTAATTAGTTAGTTAGTTAGTTAGTTAGTTAGTTAGTTAGTTAGTTAGTCAGTCAGTCAGTTAGTTAGTTGTGATTATTTTACTTGTTAAGTCAGTCAGTTAGCAGGTTGGTTTATTAGTTAGTTAGTTAGTTAGTCGGTCAGTCAGTGATTTAGTATAAACACGATGTCAGTAGCCGAGCGTATAAGGTCGAATGAAAGATGAATAATAAATACTCTATTGGAAGGTGTGTAAAAGGCAGCAGTTTTGACTTAACTGTAAAACTATCCTGACATTTGCCTAAAAACCAAGCAAACCACGTAAAAATTAAACACAATAGGAGAGATAAAGAAATAAGTATCAGTACTTGTTGCAGAAACGTGAAATAAACAGATATATTATGGCATGTCAATTACGGTATATGCGGCACCGTTTCTCTGTTAATACTGACCGGTGCTCCATTTAAATTGCACCGGACTGGACTCGCCGAGTTACCTAAGATCCGTGCGAAATCAATATTGATTACAAGTGTCTTATATGAACTTGAACTCGATATGAAATGGATTTATTCAACAGCTTTCCTCGTAACTATGAAGAACTGCGGAGGAAGGCTCAAAATCTCTGACACTTGCCGCACAACGCGATGTATAATTAAATGCAAATTTACTCTGGCAGTTTGTTAACATTCATGCTGGTAGGACGGCGGACTGCGCGGTGTGCTTGTGGCAAGGACGACGGCAAGAAGTATAAAGGCGAATGTTTGTTTAGCCGACATTTGTTGGTCAGGTCTGTCCCTTGGAATAAAATTAGACTTTTTTGTTCAGACATATTCAAAAGGTTTAGAGTTCTTGTGTGGACGTAGTACTGCCGTTTTTCGTTAGGTTTTGACGTAATTTCTTTACGGTTTTAGTAAGGGAATCCAACTTCACTGAGATGGCGAAATATGTGGCACTTACGGGGATAGGAGAGGTGTGTCCAGGGTTTTGGTTGGTAAACCCAAAGGAAAGAGACCACTTCGGAGACCTAGGCGTAGATGGGAGGACAATATTAAAATGGATCTTCAAGAAGTGGGATGGGAGGGCCTGGACTGGATTAATATGGCTCAGGATATGGACAGGTGTCGGGCTCTTGTGAAGGCGGTAAAGAAACTTTGGGTTCCACAAAATGAGGGAGATTTTTAAATAGCTGAAGACTCTGCTCCAGGAAGCTAGCCAGTTAGCTAGTTAGTTAGTTAGTTAGTTAGTTAGCTAATCCCATTTTACAAGGCGAAGTTCCTCTCTTACGTCATGTAATGCCACGCATGTTAACTCACAATTTATAAACTTCTCTCGGTTTCTGGCTATGGTATATCACATCTGGAATTACTCACTCTTCAGACGTGGCCCCTTGTACATTTACATTAAAAAAAAATATTTTTATTTTAAAAAGGACTACTGACAAATCTCAAAGCACGAATTTTTCCGAGTTTGTAATTCGTTTAAAATCAAATGGTTCCACTTACGTCCTTTTTAACGAGACTCTCAGCAGCTTGGAATATAAAATGATAAATTAGCACCAAAATGAATTATAAGAACATGGAAGTAGGCGAACGTGTACTAGTATAGGGTACTAACTCACAATTTTCCTAAAATAAATTAGGAAGTCGCATCATAAATTTAGTTGTCCCAATCACGACTCAAACCTTTCGAAATCCCAGTACAAGTCACAAGTTTTACCGTGGGCGAAGGGTTGTAACGCTAGTAACGAATTGTAATTGCACAAAAAGCCTTAAGGCTGTGGTGCGAGGGCCCTTCATCCAAAAAAAAAAAATTGTAAAGTATGTAGAAGCTAGCGTTCGTAATCGGTTTGAGAGTACTGTCTCTGTATTCGTAAAGGCAGACCCAGAAAATCGACGAAAACTTTAATCAGAATATCAGACTATTAAACAGAATGGCAATATTCTAAATTTAATATTGTATTTACCGTGCATTTTTACTTAAGTGGAAGTTTTATTTCATACCAACAAATGCACATAAACACTACACAGCAACCGTACGATAAGGACACTACGCAGCACAGACAGAACACACAGATGACCGTCATACTGCAACTTAAAACACACGAGCCAGAAAACCCAAGACCATACTGCCAATAATTTCCTAGCTACATTAAGCTATGTAACATGTCTGATAATTTTATACAATTTTAATAATAATTTTAATAATAACTTATTATTATACAAATTTGTATGCACTGGACAACCATTGACTACTACATGTTTATCATATTTTACACAATACGGATGTTACAACGTATTCTATAAATATTTGGTCTATACTAGAAACCTCTAAGACCCACTGATGATGGCGGTTTAAAGCGCCGAAATACGTATCGGGGAAAGTTACGAATAAACTATTGACACTGTATGTTTATGTGCATTTGTTGGTATGAAATGAAACTTCCACTTAGGCAATATTCTATTTGGGAACAGCTCGGATAAAAAGAAGGGCTGACTACTGGACCCAGAGGTCGAGAGGACGAAGCACTGTAATTGTGTTTTCGTTTCCTCTCCTTGTTGACCGAGAGGACGACCTAAGTCACCGCATTCCAACCGCAACGCTAAGTAGGTCTGTATAGGCAGGTGATTGTGAAAACTGTCAAGTGAAAGGAAACATATAGTCCCTTAAGGCATATCAGTTACTGCCAACAGCTGTTTTGCCAAATGCGGATTACAAATATCCACGGTTTCTCATTTGTACTCACTCTTGCCAATTTTGGAAATTGGTTTCACAAATCCTCCGTTTCTCTTTGTGTAAACACGGAAACAGATCAGTGAACACGCAATGAGAGATCCACGTTTACTTACGAAAAAAACCTCAACTGGACAGTTGAATAAAGTCCAAAACCTCACGTCTGTTTCTTCAAGTTTATCTTTGACTTTATCCTGCCAGCAACCCCTATGCCAACGAATTATACGTCTGAGGCCTTCGCTCTTCTGGGATGTTGCGCGGCGTAGATTGGTAGCTGATTACCGAAACGTCGGTAACCAACTGCCAACCTACGCTGCATAACATCCGAGAAAAGCGAAGGCCTCAAGCACACAGCCACGGAAGCCTGAAATCTCGCACAGTACATGAATTATGCCGCTTTGAGTATTTTGACTTCATACAGTTCAAATACACAGCCAGTCTTCTCATTCTAAAAGTATTAATACTAGTTTTCTTAAGTTTCTGATTTAACGACGCTGTAAAATGTTAAGTATCGGTGTTGGACAAAAAATGAGTATGGAACATTGGTGGAATGATAACCAACACGGGAAAAGTGAAATACTCGGAGACAGATCTGCCGGCGCTATTTTATCCACCACAAATCCCACGTCGTCTGACTTGGGAACGAACCAAAGCCTCCACATTGAAAGGCCAGTGACATGGCACGGCCCAATTAAAATTCACGTTAACCCACAACTGCAACAAACGGCAGAATGTTAAGTGATGTTTTAATGTGGTGGCAGAGGATTTTAACCAACCCAGTCTGACTTCATGCTTTGAGCAACCTAAAGGAGAAAGAACCTTCCTTCGGTGGGATTAACGTGCCCTCCATTGGGTCCGTCTATACCCTTAACCAGCGACAGAGATAAACTGCGGCAAGTTGAATGACACTCTCCTTACTGCAAGATTCTATCTATCATGACAGCCTGCGGTCACAGGCCGTCTTAAGCAGTCAGCCCTAACAATTCCACACAATCAAACTGTGGATAAAGTTGGTTTCCTGTGGCTGCCATCTTACACTACCACCCAAATCTTCTGGTACCTAGGTTTACCTTAAGACACAATCAGAGCAGTAAGACAAAGGGGAACATAAACCTCAGATCATTCTAATCCCTCCGAAATTCCACACCACAAGGGACGAGCTTGGAATTCTCTACAGACGTGATTCGAGTCGGCACAGCACAAGGTACAAATGGTACATAAGTCAATGTAAAGATGGATAAATTAAACCTTGAGGGATAAAGCATAGGTGAACACACGTAGTTGAAACGCTGCATTTGATCTCATTTCTGGAAGTCAGTTTCATAAAATTTATTTGTTTGTGTCAATTAATGTATTTGGTCATAGCACTTAAAATTCACTTCGTTATGGAGGTATTTATAAAAAAAAATTTCAAAAATTGTGAGTCGCGTAATTAATACGATGACGAGTTTAGAATGTGAGGTATGCTATAAAACTGGGTACGTCTATCCTGTGTATCTTCTTTATTACAGAAGACCTTTCTGATTTCCACTTTCCTAGCACTATTTCTAATCTAGAAGATAACATATTTTAAATGCGTAAATAAATATGTCCACTTCAATTAGACTAAAATTAATTTACGTGTGTGATAGGTTGGAAAATCTTAAAAAAAATTACAACCTAATTTGTTTCACATATGTTCAGTACAGCGTTTTCTTTTTCCAACACTGCCAAAACTACCAAGCACAGTACACGTTTCTAATCAATGCTTATAACAAGCTGTGCTTAGAGCTGCACATATTAGATATCGATTTTTTTTCGCACCTTCAGGGTTTTCATTTCGTACTGGACAGAGAACACAGTGTGATTCCATTATAAAGATAAATCGGTGAATGAAATAATCGCCGTAAATGCACCGTACGCAAAATTGCAGAGTTTGTAATGTTAATATATTACAGTACATTAGTAGGAGTGCACACCGAATATTTAAATCTGGGATCTCCACTCTATTACATGCTGAAGAGAAATCCTCTATCATCGGGTATTTGGATAATACATTTTAAGCAGTTTTAACACTTCACTTGTGTTATAATTTTAATACGATTTTAATAATACTGTATATTTACGGACTGACACTAATATGCATAAATATTTCACCATTTATATTTGACAAACAGTATAGCATGCTCTACATGCTTCAACATTTGTAGCTCCCTGAGGATGGCTGTAGTTTACAGTCGAAACATGTAGCAGCAATAAAACCAATTGTGCAATCAGCTGTGAATAAACTTGTGAGGATAATCATGTGTTGATAATTCTTTAAATTAAGAGAGCCACAGCTCCGTGACCACCCATAACGAGATATATCTGACTGGGAATGACTTTAGAAACAAGCTTCTCTTATCAATGTCTCACTACCAACTAAATGCACAATATTTTAAAAAACCAATATAAGGTTTCTTAAAATTGTCTAAAAAGCCCCTACATATGTTTCGGTTTCTAGAAAACCATCATCAGGGGGGTCACATAATTGCACTTTTTCAAATTACGTCCATGCGTTCTTCTATCAGAAACCGAAACATATGTAGGGGCTTTTTAGACGATTTTAAGAAACCTTATATTGGTTTTTTTAAATATTGTGCATTTAGTTGATAGTGAGACATTGATTTGTGAAAATGCACGGTGAACCTAGAATAAAAAAAGCTTCTCTTATATTTACAAGCATTCGTGAAACATCCTGTATAAGGGACAAGGGGTCTTATCGCTCTCCTTTTACGTGTCTTGACTGCGGTTTCACGATGAATTGCGGCGGAGAAAGTGAACAGTACGCAGCTTCACAGCAAAATCCACCTTAACCTTATCGGAAACGGCGGCCTACACCACCTGCACTCTGCAGTGACTGCTGGCTGAAAAATGCCTAGACTTTCTACGTCGTTTTTAATGCTTATCTTAGCGGCAAGGTGCCTTTGATGCATATTTGTGTCTGTCACTTTGGCAGCAATGATTATTTACACTGGGAAGGGCAAGAAGCCGTTGAAGTTAAAAGTTAAGTCTAGAAAAGGAGTGATTTATTTCTGGCACACCTTACTAACAGGAAACCGGAATAGTGTAGTCAGCATAGTGAATGGGCTACATGATGGTCGATAGTATGTGGTTTGATTCCCGGTAGGGAAAAAGGTTTATCAGTCCAGATTAGGGGTCCACTAATTCTCTTATGCACGCATCCTCCCCGGGATAAAACGGCATGGGCGAGAGGCTGATAATAAATCCATCTAGTCCCCAGGTTAAGAACGGACGGAGACACGTGGTGTTCTTCCAAATCCATATACGTCTTTACGACGTACAAAGGGACAAATTTACCTTACCTTCACTTTACATTTACCTTTACACTTTGTCCATAATTCATCTTAAAGCATAGGCGTAACATTGGCGGGGGCAAGAGAGGGGTAAATGCCCCTCCATATATTATTTCTAACAAAGAATAGGTTTTTTTTTTTTTGGCTACTGAGTTGAGTAGGCGCATTACAAAAAATTGAGATGAGAGTGGGAGGAAAACGCGTGTGTGTGTATTAAGGACAAGTTCAAACCAATCTTCCCACATTCCCGCACTTCGTAAATTAAAGTTCCCAATACCCTTATCGATTTTACCCCTCGCCCCAATGTTATTAGCCTGAAAGTATATAGAAATTCAAGAGACTGATAATTGACTAAATGACTTTCATTTTTTATATCGCTCATTCACTCTTGCGGTTTCGCTCTGCCTTCGATTCCTGCGCCGTATTCAAAGCTTTTTCATTTCAAGTACTACAATATTATAACCTCTGAAGGTTTCACGGTTTTATTCCGCTCTTAAGTACACGTTTAAGACAGTGTCAGTAACTAAATACATATCGCTTTCTCCCGCGCCTTTCCCAGATCGTCCAAACAAATATAACAGCCGTAGATGGTGCAGGATCTGCACACATTTACAGCCTACTTCTGTCACGCTCTGGCAAAACACATTTGTTAGGATAAGTGGAGAGGAGTGAGAGTGGGGAATGAGGAATGGCGATAGGATGGATAAATAAAAGGGGCGGAAAATTAATATGAGAGAGACGAGGGAAGGAGATGAATGTACGAAAGGGATTAAAGAACGAAATAAAAGAGTAAGAGACATATTTTAACGTAAAAGAGAGAAGGAAGGAATTGGGAGAGGAAAGACAGTAGAATGGCTGAGAGTGCAATATGGGAGAAGAAAAAGAAAGTTATGAAGGTATGAAAAGAATAGAGTAATGACAGAAAAATATTTTCCCCATCATCTTTGACGAGTCGCGAACTGGTTGTTAAATAATCGATGATAAGCTGAACCTGTTTATTCATTGTCGATGTTAGGTATGCCAGTGTTATGTAGGCCAGTGTTATTTGTTGAAGTGATAAGAAGATGGAACGGGACTGATAAAATGGTAGCTTTGGAACCTGAGTTAGTGCCCTCGATCTGTAATGTAGAGTGTTAGTCAATGTGGTGGGAGGAAAATCAATCATGTTATGTACAGTCAGCTTCAGCAAGAATCCCGAGATTCCAGTAAGAGATTATATACGTTCCGCGTAATTTAACAAGCTCTTGTGAACAATTAGCAGAAGTACATCTTCCTCGCCTGGGAAGTGGTTGCTGTTCTTGTCAATATCACAACACACCGAGTGGCTCAAAAGCTAGTTAACCGGTTACTAACACGAGAAAATATTTTCTGTTAGTCAACTTTTGAGCCATCTGTATAGTAGCTAAAACTTTAAAGATGGAATAACACTCAAATTATGAAATAAATTTTTAACCGTGTGATTCTTCGACATTATTGGAAATGAAGAGTCTAATCTCATCCCAACAAGATAGGCAATGTAAGTATAACCTAACACTGTGGCGCGTTCGCGTAAGGTATTTGCCGCCTCTGCTTTCCTAACAGCATGATACAATTTCACTAGAAGAGAGAGCTTTCATGGAGATGCAATGTCGCTGGGAACAATAAAACGTACTTAGGTCTTCACGTAAAGATTGTCGCTGGGAACAATAAAACGTACTTAGGTCTTCACGTAAAGTGCGTCGCTGGGAACAATAAAACGTACTTAGGTCTTCACGTAAAGATCGTCGCTGGGAACAATAAAACGTACTTAGGTCTTCACGTAAAGTGCGTAGCTGGGAACAATAAAACGTACTTAGGTCTTCACGTAAAGTGCGTAGCTGGGAACAATAAAACGTACTTAGGTCTTCACGTAAAGTGCGTAGCTGGGAACAATAAAACGTACTTAGGTCTTCACGTAAAGTGCGTAGCTGGGAACAATAAAACGTACTTAGGTCTTCACGTAAAGTGCGTAGCTGGGAACAATAAAACGTACTTAGGTCTTCACGTAAAGTGCGTAGCTGGGAACAATAAAACGTACTTAGTCTTCACGTAAAGTGCGTAGCTGGGAACAATAAAACGTACTTAGGTCTTCACGTAAAGTGCGTAGCTGGGAACAATAAAACGTACTTAGGTCTTCACGTAAAGATCGTCGCTGGGAACAATAAAACGTACTTAGGTCTTCACGTAAAGTGCGTAGCTGGGAACAATAAAACGTACTTACGTCTTCACGTAAAGTGCGTAGCTGGGAACAATAAAACGTACTTAGGTCTTCACGTAAAGTGCGTAGCTGGGAACAATAAAACGTACTTAGGTATTCACGTAAAGATCGTCGCTGGGAACAATAAAACGTACTTACGTCTTCACGTAAAGTGCGTCGCTGGGAACAATAAAACGTACTTAGGTCTTCACGTAAAGTGCGTAGCTGGGAACAATAAAACGTACTTACGTCTTCACGTAAAGTGCGTCGCTGGGAACAATAAAACGTACTTAGGTCTTCACGTAAAGTGCGTAGCTGGGAACAATAAAACGTACTTACGTCTTCACGTAAAGTGCGTCGCTGGGAACAATAAAACGTACTTACGTCTTCACGTAAAGTGCGTCGCTGGGAACAATAAAACGTACTTAGGTCTTCACGTAAAGTGCGTAGCTGGGAACAATAAAACGTACTTAGGTCTTCACGTAAAGTGCGTCGCTGGGAACAATAAAACGTACTTACGTCTTCACGTAAAGTGCGTCGCTGGGAACAATAAAACGTACTTACGTCTTCACGTAAAGTGCGTCGCTGGGAACAATAAAACGTACTTAGGTCTTCACGTAAAGTGCGTAGCTGGGAACAATAAAACGTACTTACGTCTTCACGTAAAGTGCGTCGCTGGGAACAATAAAACGTACTTAGGTCTTCACGTAAAGTGCGTCGCTGGGAACAATAAAACGTACTTAGGTCTTCACGTAAAGTGCGTCGCTGGGAACAATAAAACGTACTTAGGTCTTCACGTAAAGTGCGTCGCTGGGAACAATAAAACGTACTTAGGTCTTCACGTAAAGTGCGTCGCTGGGAACAATAAAACGTACTTAGGTCTTCACGTAAAGTGCGTAGCTGGGAACAATAAAACGTACTTAGGTCTTCACGTAAAGTGCGTCGCTGGGAACAATAAAACGTACTTAGGTCTTCACGTAAAGTGCGTAGCTGGGAACAATAAAACGTACTTAGGTCTTCACGTAAAGTGCGTAGCTGGGAACAATAAAACGTACTTAGGTTTTCACGTAAAGTGCCCGACTTGAACCAAATCTGGATTTTCTCGAGCGATTTTAATAAAAGTCTCCAATATCAAATTTCCCGGAAATCCGTGGCAGCAGCGCTGATATATGTAGACAGACGTAAGGATATGGATGAAGGTTATAACCGCTTTTCGAGACTATGCGAACGCGCCTAAAAACCTACTTCAAAACTTGAAAATCGTTCTAACAGACATGGATAACATACATATTGGCAAGCGGATGCATTCGGTTTCCGTAGTCCGTTTCATAGCCTTTGGGTGTTCTCCGCAAGGTCGACGTAGGAAAGACGACACTAACAAGCTAATTACACGCTGCGCCCCTTGCATTCAGTCCCGCCAATGTTAATAACAAAATTTCGCCCTAATGAAGCCCTCCCAATGTCAATATCTAAACCCAGCTCAGCTGCAGTAAAGACCCTGCGCAGCATAATTCCTCTAGTGCTTAATTCGAACAATCCCTTCCCATCGTCCTACCCTCCCTCAATATAACGTGGCTTAACACTGTGTTTTAACTTTTATGCTTTTTTTTATGGCAGTAAAACAAGAATCGTTCTTTCGGAAGACAGACACATCAACTACTAATCATTGAATGTGGATTCTATGCAGAAAAATACAGCGTTATTTGAATCCCTCACAAATATACCGCAAATGGTTCGTTCGAATAAATCGTGTATATATATATATATATATAATATTCAAGTTATATATACATATATACGTATATACATATATAAATCCAGGATTGCCGTGGCAAAAGCAACATTCAACAAGAAGAAGGCTCTTTTCACCAGCAAACTCGACTTAAATTTAAGGAAGAAACTAGTAAAGTGCTACATTTGGAGCATAGCTTTTTATGGTGCTGAAACGTGGACACTTCGGAAAGTAGATCAGAAATACCTGGAAAGTTTTGAAATGTGGTGCTGGAAAACGATATAGAAGATCAGTTGGACCGATGTGTGAGAAATGAAGAAGTATTACATAGGGTTAAGGAGAGGAATATTCTACAAACAAAAAATTTAAGGAAGGCTAACTGGATTGGTCACGTCTTGCGTAGAAACTGCATTCTGAAACACGTTACTGAAGGAAAGATAGAGGGAAGGATAGAAGTGATGGGAAGACAAGGTTGAAGACGTAAGCAGCTACTGGATGACCTCAAGAAAAAAAAGAGAGGGTACTGGAAATTGAAAGAGGAAGCACTAGATTGCACTCTGTGGAGAACTCGTTATGGAAGAGGCTACGGACTGTCGTAAGACAGACAACACAATGAATGAATTAATTAATTAGTCAGTTAATTAATGTGTATATATACATTGCCCAATCACGTCCGCCTAGCGCCGATGTTAAGAATGAATCAATCTTCTCTGTAATTCCCCAGCCGTCTACAAAGCTACAACTTTACCTTCGTACATACACAGAGGAGAGCGGGCGTGGTCGGTGCCTTTCCTGTTTTGTCGCCGTCACTTTCCTTCGTGTAACGCCTGCAACGTCTTGTTTCGAGCAAAAGCGTTACATCAAAGTCGCAGAAATTGCCTGACCCTCACGGCGAACACGTAACACATGATCCACTGCAAGGAACGGATTTTTAAGAAGCCAGTCTTGAAATGCTCCACATTTTACGGATACTGAAAGTTAATTGCCGTGCTCACACAAGCCCACCAATTGGGAGTGTTGTTACTCCTTACATTTCCGTATACAACTTTATTCGTGGCAGTGATTTGCCGTTCCTAATCTCAGCAACCCTATTCAGTCCAATTACACTTAAAATTTCGTTTAATACTCGTATAAATGTTAATAGTATTTTTGTCTTCTACTTGTAAGTCTCCCAGACGCATCAATTCCATCAGATTTTCTGATTACAATGTTATACAAATCTTTCCTCTCCCTCATGCTTACTACATGTCCCGCTCATCCATCCTTCTTAATATTATCAAAGTTAAAAACACAGAAGCTAAGCTCCTGGGACATGACGCTGTGTCCACGCCTTAGACTGCTTGACCCTGAAGATGAACGCATTATGGTCCTTCGAAACGTCGGAAACTACTTGCCCAACGACACAACATCACATCAAGGAAGACGTGAGTCTTCGTTAACGACCCCGTGAGAACATCAAATATAGCGTTCTTAAAATATTTGTCGAGAAGTACGAATCTCGCTGTGTGCAGTAAATATTGCCCTTACTATACATGCAGGAATCCATGTGCAACGCTGTATACGTTAGTACTTCTCTTCTTATAAATACGTCCACGACCAATTCCGGGGCTCTTTCCCGTGAGGACGTTTCAACCAGCTCCCGGGGGAAATTACGTGACATTCTGAGCCAACATAAATATAACCAGCCCCTTCACTAGGCGCCAACATGTAAGTCTTCGCCCTCCACTTACCACGCGCGCCTCTTTCTTTCCTTGGTTTTCCCTTTTTTTTTTTTCTCAGTCCTTCCCTTTCTTGCTTTCACTAATTTACTTTCTAATTGCTACTTTGTTTTATAAATCTGTAAGACGAAGCAACGCGAACTCTAAGAAATGTTGCCGGTAAGACTACTAATTAAAAATTTCGATCTGAGACACATCGATGTTTAAGTAATTGTGCTGGCAAGAAAAGAGGAAAGCAAAGTTTGATGTCGTCTGTATTTTATTAGATAACAGCCTGACTTCTTCGTTATTATACAGTAATTTATTTTTCCATAATTTCTATTGCTATTTAAATTAGAACCCAATTACATGAAAAACCATCAAAAATAAGACCACAAACATAATTAATTCTTTTGACGTAGAGGGTATAACTTTTAACAATTCTATTTCTGTGTTTTCACGTCCCTTTTGAACACAAATTCTAAGGTATTTCACTGAAGATTTCCTCGGTGATGTCTAGTGCTTGTTCTCATTGAACTGTCACACGAAAAATGTATTTTTAATCTGTGTGACCGTAAAAGTAGGTAGCGACTTCTAGTGCTGGAAAACATATAATAACCTATTTTCTCGCATAATTTCCGTGTTGCGACGAATTTTAAAACTGAGAGACTATTGGAGGCAATTAAGCAATTATTTTTAACATTCTTTGGTTTCTAGCAGATCTATGGTAGTTCCAGACATATATTTCTCATAAATTTTCTTAGCCAATTTTCTTCCTTAAAAGAGGAAAAGTAAGCTTGTGAGACCATTATGCTTTGCGTGTGTGCGTACGCACGTTTATTTTAGTTTCTGAAGCAGCTAACCGAGGATGATTCGCCTTACAACTATTTATTAAGGTTTTTATAACATGATATTATCTAAATCACCAACTAATAATAAACATTAGGCCGTGCCATGGCTCAGCGGTTAGTCGCCGGCCTCCCACCGCTTAAGCCCGGGTTCGATCCCGGGGGCGTTCCATGTGGGGTTCGTAATGGACAAAGTGGCACTGGGACAGGATTTTCTCCGAGCACTTCAGTTTTCCCCTGTCAATTTCATTCCACCGTTGCTCCATTAAAATGGAAAAGCAGAAAAAAAACTCATTATCATCATCTTTCTCTTAGGGTTGCAAAATAAGGCTTCGGTGCGTCCGTAGCGTCTGCTGCGGGGCCCTTCAATAAAAAAAAAAATTTTAATTGAAAACCTTTCCTGAGGCGTTCCGTAATTTTTTAAGCTACCTGCTACATGATACACGTCATGGAAACAAAATTTCCGTGGATGCAAATCGTATTGCTTCCTGCGTTACATAAAATTAATGTCGGATATTAGTCATGTTTTGGGATAAGTGGGAGATTAGAGGCCCTTAAAAAGAGAGTATATTGCCAGCATCTCCAGGGGGTTAAGTAGTGACGTAGTGGAACTGATAAATGTAATACGAACTCGAAGCTGCAGACCCAGTCATCACTACATGCAATGATGTTATAGTCATGTTGGGTGGTTACAAGTTTCCGTCTCATCGCGTCGTCAGGGGACGGAGTAATTAAGGTTTACATGTAGTTACTTCATAGGCCTTGTATTGTTGCATAATGAATTTACTGGCTAGCTGTTTATAAGCTCTTGACACTTAATTAGATAGTACTAGTTCCGATTACTGATGAGGTATTTCTCATTAGAGAATTATTTTATTTACATCACGTATTTCCAGAGAAGCGCCGATCCCAGTGGCCGGGCGGTCTAAGGCGTGGGTCTGCGGCCGCTCGCTTACTAGGATCGTGGGTTCGAATCCCACCGGGGGCATGGATGTCTGTCTCTTGTGAGTGTTGTGTGTTGTCAGGTAGAGGTCTCTGCGACGAGCTGGTCCCTCGTCCAGAGGAGTCCTACCGAGTGTGGTGTGTCTACTGTGTGTGATCATAAAACCTCGAAATGAGGAGGCCTAGGCACCCAAAAAGGGGCTGTTGAGCCACAGAAAAAAAATTTCCAGAGAAGCAAATTCAGTTATAAAAGTAAATTTTGTGTATTAGGGAGGAATGTCTCTACATATTACCTCGACGTAACGAACCAGTCATTTAAAGTAACATTATGTATCCACATAAAACGGGTTTGTTACTGACACAATGGGTTCAGCGAATTTAAAGTCTCTACCTGTAAACTTAAAATTACCAAGGCTTGGCTATGCGCGGTTGTGGCTATTTCTAGTAAAGGAGTGAAATTCATAACCGAATGTAAAGTGAAATAAATTGCATAGTGAAAGATATATAACTGTAATTAATTAGCCTGTAACTCACTGCAGAGCCCTAAGACTCCGACAAAAGCTCAGAGGCGCTCAGATTCTCAACAAATGATATTCCTCTATGAAAACCAAGTTCATTATCGTAGTTACAAAAGCTCATAACTAGATTGTATCCTGTTTTAACGTACAGAAATATATAATAACAAAGTTATAAACAAGATCTGGGCAGAGTTCAAACAGCTCACTATCTTGTTTTACAGACTTACATTCTTACAAACCTTGCGTTCCTGACTTTACATTTTAATAATATACCTTTATATTTAACAATAACTCGAAATTTAGTCATGGGTTTACAAGTTTTTCTCTCGTGTAGGTGTCACAGGGTTGAATCATACCTTCTGAGCTACGTATTCTATAGCTTTCAATTATAAAAACATTACAGTTTTTATTGCTATCATTATTGTCTTGTGGAGTAGAAGTCTTTTCAGTAAAACCAAGCAAGATATGCAATGTAGATATAAACGTAACATTGAGGCGCGTTCGCATAACGATTGTTGCCGTGAGAAATAAACATGTACCTAATAATACGTAACCGGAATTGTTTGCGAAAAAAGCCTATGTTACCATTTAAAATGTTTGTTGTGTTTTAATCTTCTCTAAATTTTTTGTGAAATATTTTAATTCTAAGAAGAATTCAGCGAGATTTTATCATAAATGTACATAGGTCTTTACGTAAAATACCCTGTTATTTTGTCGGATTTTAAAGAAACTGAATTTTTCTCGACAGGTTTTTCTAAAAATAGTGAAATATAAATTTCATGGAAATCCTTCCAGTGGAAGCCGAGTTGTTTCTTGCGGACAGACACACAGACAGAGAGACGGACGGGCAACGACGGCAGCAGACAGACACACAGCCAGACAGAGAGACAGACAGACATGACGAGGATATAGTCGCTTTCGCAATTTTGCGAAACGCGTCTAAAATTATTTATCAAGCGTCAGTCCAATGCATTCTGATACACGTATCAGAAACATAGACTAAATACACAACAGTCTAATAAATTATTTGCAACTGAGATGGATTTTTGTAAAGGTCCCCAACGAAATGGTGGAAAAAATTTTCGAAATGACACAATTAAAGCAACTATGGCTGTAGGAAAGAATGCATTAGAAATAATTGAAGAAAAACTGTTACGACGCTTTTGACACGTAAAGAGATTGCCGTGGGGAATCTTGGAATAAGAACCAGATGGAATACAAAGAATGGGAAGACCCAAAGAAAGATGGATGGACGAAGTAAGATAGGGTATAAACAGCGTCAACTGGCCAATGACATGCGCCACTCCCTATTTACCGGACAGAAAACGTATCTAAAGAAATTTGTAGAGAAAATAGTGAACCACGATTATTGTGTCCAAGCTACATTTATCCCTAAGTCTTACGATTTACAAAAATAATGTTAAAAATAAGTAAACGTATCAGAATTATTACGCTATATACAGAGTGTCGCAAAAGCCACTTAACGCGGTATTTTTGTACTTACACATCAAGTGTCACGTGACTGTTAGGCCTCCTTTATACTTCTCGTAACCTGTTCATGTTGCTGCACAGAGGCGACTCAGTTTGTCAAATGCATCCTCGTTTAGCCACTTCGTTTGAAGTTCGCGTTTAACCGCAAATTTTTAATTCACCGATTTTGTGTCCTGTCCAATACTCTCTTCAATTACGAGACTACAGTGGTTACAATTGTAAATAGTTTAATTAAACAATTTCTGTCGGCCATAGTCCATTGTAATGCTGTGCGGGTACTCGCTAATACTACATCACATATAAACTTTCTCCACAGTACACAGTACAACCAGCTGTACTGTGCTTTTATTTGGTTTATACACACACACACACTACCTACTCTAAATGTAGCTCAGTTTATATAGTGACTAGGCTAGTAACTGGAAGACTAAGGCATCATAATCCCTTTCCTGGTAAAGGCAAGGGATATTCTCTTTTTCAAAGCGTCCAGGACAAGTCTAGGACTCGCCTACACTCCTATTCATAGGCTAAAGGGATCTCTTTCCGCCGTATAAAGCGGCCGGAGCTTGAAGCTTGCCACTTATCTCTGTCTAGTTCCGGGGTTAAAAATGTGAAGCTGTAACTCCATTCCCCAATATGCCTTCATGCCGTACAAAGGTACAACTTGATTGTTGTCTTTCCTTGAGCCTGTATTAGCACTGACATTTCTGTAAATATGTTTATATTGTGCCACGTGCTCGCTCTAGCTTTGATATTTGTGTTGTGACAAAATTGGTCCCTTCAGACGGGGAGTGAACTCGTGAACTTTCGCTTTGTTTGAAACTGCATTATTTCCTTCCCTAAGGAAGTCTTCAGACCAGAACTGTCTTAAGACAAATAATCTTTATTATCCATTTGTCTTCTCTTCACAGACATAACTAACTCCACAGCACGAAGTCGTTCCTGAGAAGTTAAGAGTTCCGCAGCTAGTCAAGAAATTCCCCGCATTTTATGGAAGCAGAAGGTTCATCATAACCGTGTCCACAACAGCCCGCCGACTGTCGCTATCCTGAGCCAGAGTAATCCACTCCACTACTTTAAGATCCATTTTAATATTATCCCCCCATCCACTATTAGGTCTTCCAAGTGGTCTCTTTCCTTCAGGTTTCCCACTTCTTTAAGATCCATTTTAATATTATCCTCCCATCCACGCCTAGGTCTTCCAAGTGGTCTCTTTCCTTCCGGTTTTCCCACCAAAACTCTGCTTGCACCTCTCCTGTCCCGCATACGTGCCACATGCCCTGCCCATCTCATGCTTCTTGATTTGACCACTCCAATAATATTTGCTGAGGAGCCACAAACCTACACTCCCGTCAATAACACTCATATGCAGCTCAGTGAACACCGCAGAGACGCACACAATTAACTGTCACTAAGTAAATTTTAGTCAATTATTTGCCCAGTTAATGAGCCATTAATTTCGACAAACTCTATATCAACAAATGAATTATTATATTAATCACAAACCGATTAAAAAGTAAATTCCTTCTATAAATTGGTTAGCCGATCCCAGTGGCCGTGCGGTCTAAGGCGTGGGTCTGCAGCAGCTCGCTTGCTGGGATTGTAGGTTCGAATCCCGCCAGGAGCATGGATGTGTGTCTCTTGTGAGTGTTGTGTGTTGTCAGGTAGAGGTCTCTGCGACGGGCTGATCACTCGTCCAGAGGAGTCCTACCGTGTGTGGTGTGTCTAAAGTGTGATCGTGAAGCCTCGATAATGAGGAGGCTCTGGCCCACTAGGGGCTGTTGTATCATTGGAAAAAAAAAAATAGGTTGGTACAAAAATATTTCTTCTCGTGTGTACGATTGCTGTTCCACGAACATCTCAAAATGTTTATTTATTTTTGAACTCCCCGTATTTTCCGCACATACGAGTATCAGCGACTGATACGCTAGAAGAAAGGCTAAGTCACCTATATTTCTTTCAAAAATGGTAATATACACGCCGTAAAATTATACACAGAAACAACAGGTTGTTAAAGGGCAAACTAAATTTAACACAAATATTTCCATATTAATACACATAGTCTACTTTCCATAAGCCATTGTGCTACATAAGTTACACTAATTTAGATACGAAACGCGTAGTTCACAAAACATGTGTTGGCTAAATGCGAAACGAAGCAACTGAAAGGGCCGCGTTTTATATGTCGTTATATCTAACAGTGTTATTCGAATTAAGACAACATATAACGCCTATCCTTCGCTTCTATCTAACCTCGTTTCCATCGTCATCCATCATCAGCTGTAAAGTCGCTTTACACCAGTAACTAGGAGAGATAACTGTTGAAGACTGTGACTGCACAAGACACCTGTGGCATTCCGTAACAAGCTATTCACTATACAAATAATTTCTTAAACGTTCTTATTTGTGCCTCATTAAACTATCTATAACACTAAAATTGAAATTAAAACCAACTTGATGCACCCTCACTATTAAAAAACTTTAATAGTAGATTAATTAACTCTTAATTAACCCGACATGTTTCGGTCAGGTACCTGACCATCTTCAGGGGTTTACTACATTTAGTTGCGTAGTCCATATGTTAAACATACACAAGACATGATCCCACAAGGTCTCGTCACATGTCTTGTGTATGTTTAACATATGGACTACGCAACATGTCGGGTTAATTAAGAGTTAATTAATCTACTATTAAAGCTTTTTAATAGTGAGGGTGCATCAAGTTGGTTTTAATTTCAATTTTAATTTATACAAGATGCACGGTGAATACAATATTAATTATGTATAACACGTTGTACGGAACTAAATTCAATTATTATCAATATTAAATAATTAATTAACTAATTATATTCCATATATAATTTAATACAGCGGAAAGGAGCGACAAAAATAACCAGTAGCTATTGCTAGTCATAAACACGTGAACACACACTGCAATCAACTAAAACAGAAATCTATGAGAACTAAAGTTAAATTGTTCCTGTCCAAGCCATGAACGCATATGAGGGAGTGGAAGAAAAGCTCCACTCATCTTTATGCATCCCTTTGTTTTATATAAGACTAAAACAACACTTGCTCACTGTCAACAAAACTTTATTGATATTAATGTTAATTAGTATATTAATAAGGCAACATATTTTAACAAATTATGGTCACCTTCAGGACATCCAGTACCATAAACAGTGTAAATATTACAGCTGCATTAAAGTAAATGTTATAAAGACAGACATTTCAATCCTACAATTTATATACAACATTTTGCTTGTCCTTCTATTACTATTAACAGAGATTTTTAATAAAATATGACATATTAGCTACAATGTTAAAATTGGGATATAAATATTAAGGAATATAATAGAATGACAGCCGATCCCAGTGGCCGTGCGGTTTAAGGCGTGGGTCTGCGGCCGCTCGCTTACTGGGATTGTGGGTTCGAATCCCGCCGGGGGCATGGATGTTTGTGTTGTGTTTGTTGTATAAGGAAGGTAGCATGGAACGTAAAGTGACATGAAGGACGAAAGGATTTAAACAGTATAAAATGGATCAAAGGGGAAAAACCCCGGACAGACAAAAAAAAACAAAAGAAATCCCGCCTAAGGCATGGATGTCTGTCTCTTGTGATGTTGTGTGTTGTCAGGTAGAGGCTTCTGCGGACGACTGGTCACTCGTCAGAGGATCCTCCTAGGTGGTGTGTCGTCTGGGGTGTGATCGTAGAGCTCGAAAAATGGCGCCTAGGACCCCAAGTGGGGCTGTCGGAGCCATTGAGATAAAAAAAATAGAATGACAAGCAACGTGTACTATATCAATTGCTATATTTAGATCTTATTATTTAACACACATTTTAATGCAATTACAATATTACCAATTCTTATCATCCTGGATGGCCTGAAGATGACCATAATTTGTTAAAATATGTTGCCTTTTCAATATGACTAATTAACATTAATATCAATAAAGTTGTGTTGACAGTAAATAATTGCTTCTTTGTAGTCAGCTTCGCGACACCCATACTCAAAAAATGGCAGGCTCAGTGGGCCCAGAGCTGGTCTGCACGCTTTGGATAAAAGAAAAAGTCTCTCTTTCCCCTGACTGGAATCGAAATACTATTCATCGGATGAGATCTGCGCTCTTCTGCGATATTACGCAGCGTAGAGTGGTAATTGTTTACCGACGTTTGGGACCACCTATCGGTCCCATCTTCGAAGGCAAAGAAATCTTGGACGAGACTTCTTGACCCGTGAAGATTGTACCGATAGGTTGTCCCGAAACGTCGGTAAACAATTACCACTCTACGCTGCGTAATATCCCAGAAGAGCGCAGATCTCATTAACATCGCGGAGGAAGCCTGAAATCACGAATTCATGTGATGTCCAGCCCGTAACCTGGTCACTATACCGATGTAAGTAGATACGGCTAGACAGTAACACTGCACTAATAACAACTTTAAGGTATTCACACATAAGTTATACTCTTAACCTTTCCGCTGCTAAAGCTCTCGAAACTCAATTACCAAGCAGTGTCCATTGTCCTTTATACCAAAACAAGTCCGACATCTCGTATGTCACTGGAGTATAAGTTTATCGTCTGGTGGCAACTCCAATCACAAAAAACTAGAGTACGCTTTTACTGAACACGTAACTTGCTTCAGTAACTTACCAGTCACTGGCATAATTAAACATTGTAACATAAGATAAATAAAGAAACATACTTCACATTTAATATAATTTCAATATTATAGGTAAAGCAATCCCATTACAGGCCTGGAAAGGCCCTTAGGTTTCCAGGAGGTTGAGGCTCCCAGATTTTTAAACAATCGGCACATGAAAGTGGTAAGGTTGTCAGCCTTCGCACCGGCCGCCTTTATCTCCCAGGAAATATTTCTGTTACTCATTTCTGTTAGAGGCTGAATCGACCCCAGGGCCATAGTGCGACCGAAAGGATTATGTCAATGAAAAATCCTAATAACACCATCGGGAATCGAACCCGCGACCTTCGGCTTGTAGCACAGTTCCTTAACCAACTGCGCCACCGCGTGCCCCCAATTTAAATATTATACTGATTTAGTACACGCAAGTTGTATAAGAATAACGTTAAATGATACAATTTAATAGACACATGACGTACATAACGACTTACAATCGGCATTCCTTTAACGACTGAGGGCATAACAATGCTTATAAGGCGCAAAACGACTGGAAAGTTCAAGAATGCCTTCCGCTCCAGAAAAACACAACGACGATTTAATAACCTAATGGAAGAAACGTCATGATGATGACGACGTAATGCCCTAAATCAGTGGTTCCCAACGTGGAAGGTACCGCCCCATGGGGGGCGGTGGGATTACCGAGGTGGGCGCTAATAGGTACGAGAGGTGGAAGGGAGCGCTGTTATGTTCACAGGGGGGGGCGCTAGTAGAAAGTAGTGCATTTATTTTTATGATAAAATTCAAATAAAGTGATTTTTGTGTTACAAAATAAAAATGACTAAATTTCTTAGTATTTTAATTTATAAATCTTATTCAAGCACATATTATTTTTTTAATAAACTATTGCTAGATGAATTATTGTTAATCATAAAAAATTTAATGATTTTAATTTATTAATTAACACATAAAACATGAAGTTTAACTCTTATAAATTTTATTTAAACGATTTTTTAAATATAAAATAAAAATGGGATCAAAAGCGCATTTATGTTTTTTAAAAAAAGATAGGGGGCGCTGTGGGTGTGTATATGGAACCAAGGGGGCGGTGGACCGAAAGAAGTTTGGGAACCACTGCCCTAAATGATATAAATAATATGTTATAAATAGTATTTTATAAGGGTCTAATTTAACAAACATTAAATTGGAAACTACGTTTTAAACCCAATAGTGTTATTAGGTATTATGCCCTGAGTATGCACAATTAGCCGAAACATGTCGCACATGTAAGCATGAATAATTGTTCTACCTGTTCTGATGGTAAAAATAAACTGGAAGTTGTCCCTGTCATCGCCATGAAGGCATACAGGAGAAGTAGAAGTATAGCTCCACTCATTCTGAACCGCTGCATTTGATAGAGGTAAGTGTTCAACATCACGCCCCGGTCGTTTTACCCCCATGGAAAAAAAACCCGGTACCCACTGAATAAGAGGTTGTGTGGGCTCCAGACCCGGTCTGGACTTTTCCGAAAAAAATAAAAGTATTTTAACCATACCGGGATTCGAAACCCGGACCATGCAGCCCTTAGCGTAGTCCCGGTACCGACTACGCCATTCTGGCTCCTTCTGATGATAAAGTAAAAACTAACATATTTTAAGCATAATTTTCTATATTACGTTTTATTGGCAAATTTAACGTCCTCGGCTGAAGGAAGCACCACCCACAAAACTGAAGTACCTTGAGTATGTAACCAGTCCAGCATGTTGTTGCAGTATGTAACCAGTCCAGGCATGTTGTTGCAGTATGTAACCAGTCCAGGCATGTTAGTATAGTCACTCATTGACCAGCTGCATGTTGATGCAGTAGTGTAACCAGTCCCGGTCATGTTTACCCAGAATAAAAACCCGTCCATGCATGGTTGTTGCGTATGTACCCGTCCAGGCAGTTTTGCAAAAGTATGTTAACCATCCAAGGCATGTGTTGCGTATGTACCATCCAGGCATTTGTTGCATATAAGTAAACCAGTCCAGGCATGTTGTTGCATATGTAACAGTCTATGCAATTTGTTGCAGTAATGTAACCAGTCCACATGTGTTGAGTATGTAACCAGTCCAGGCATGTTGTTGCAGTATGTAACCAGTCCAGGCATGTTGTTGCAGTATGTAACCAGTCCAGGCATGTTGTTGCAGTATGTAACCAGTCCAGGCATGTTGTTGCAGTATGTAACCAGTCCATGCATGTTGTTGCAGTATGTAACCAGTCCAGGCATGTTGTTGCAGTATGTAACCAGTCCAGGCATGTTGTTGCAGTATACCCACCACTGACGTATCAGCCGTTTATCGTCTACTTTGTTTTACGACGCTGTCAGTACCTTTGTCTATATTGCAGGGAACAGTAGGATACCCAGCAAACAGCAAATACTTAAACTATATTAATTAACATTTGGTAATAGCTCGGTGCCAAATGCCGGAAAACACTACAAATTAAGTACACGATTTATACCAATAATTCTAAATTAAAATTTTCTATTGTAATTAACTACATAGAGTAACAAATGCATGTACAATCACCATGCGAGGAATGAATAACATTAATTTTAAAACATCCTCTGTTTGAAACGCAGGGCACGCGGTGGCGCAGTTGGTAGAGGCACTGCGCTACAAGCCGAAAGGTCGCGGGTTCGATTCCCGATGATATCATTGGAATTTTTTATTGACATAATCCTTTCGGTCGCACTATGGTCCTGGGGTCCACTCAGCCTCTAACAGAATACTTCCTGGGGGGTAAAGGCGGCCGGTGCGTAGGGCTGACAACCTTACCACATTATGTGCAGATTGTCTAGAAATCTGGGAGGCTCAACCTCCTGGAACCCTCAGGACCTGTCCAGGCCTGTAATGGGATTGCTTTACCTTTGCTTTTACTGTGTAAAATGCAACTGTTGCTACTAATTGCAAGCCTGTTCCCCTCATACTTTTGCATTTGTAGCTTGTTTAATGATGCGGTCAGTGACAGAGGCTATGTAGTATAAAGTGACTGGATAGTGGGGAAGTATGAGCTGGAAACATAAAGAAGGACTCAGTCTGTGGCATAATTTAAGGTAATACTTGGCATTTCTCTGGAGGAACTAAAAAAACCATGAAAAACCTCAGTAAATTCGAGGTTCTGACCGAGATTCGAACCAGGAAACCCCTTAATACCAGTCACATCACCACCTGCAGCCAACCTCCTGAGCCTCATGTTTGTTACAATTGAAGTGTTAGAAATGTAAATATGAAGTAATCAAAACTGTTACGAATTTACCAGTAAAATAAATGAAGTGAGCCTTAAATGCATAGGCTTAAATAGGTTCTACTGGTGGCCACCCTGACAGGTCAGCAGGTGCAATTCACAATTGATGGTCACCGTGATATGAATGTATAGCAGCACGTGGAATTCCGTCAGCCAAACCACACAGTAGTATCACAACAACATTGTATGTAAATTGTCATTATCTTTACCTATCTGTGCTGAATACGCAGATCGGTAAACTATCCATGTTATGACATTTGTTACTAAAGCTGTGTGTGTCCACAAGGTTCACTCTGATGCATATTCCATCCAGTGTCACTTGTCTTATAGGCATTTACATTCCCAAGTTATTTACTTTAAACAGAAAGGCCCCCTTACTCATGTGTTCTTACTGCATTGGGCTTTAGCTGTAATAATTTCAAACAGCAGTGTTTAATTTCAGAAAGCTGCTACTTATTTGTGTCTTTAGTTCATCAGTTTGTAAGAGCACACACAAAGGGACTCCAATGACTGTGTAATGTATCTTGTTCCACACTGCCCATCAAGTTAAGGGAGGTGTTTTACTATCTTTTCCTTCAGATTGTACATCAATTGCCATTAACCATATCAGTGTATTATTATTAAGTTGCAAGTGAGGAACATTACAGTTGGCATGCGTATTTTCTAAACTGCAACATTTATGTAAAGAATACCAGAGTTCTTTACCTCAATGCCCTCAAAATCCAAATGTTTCCATTTTACTTTAAAAATGTGAAAGTTTAGTAATATATGCACCTCATAACCTGACACAGTGATTTTTAATTCAACTGTCACTCCATCTAACTCCAAAAAGTCAAGATCGTTAATGTGTACTTCATTAGATCATATTTGAATAACCCCAATTTATTATATTTTATAAGAATCTAAGATAAAAATTGTTTGATGCATATTTATATATGCAAAAGTCATGATTCACAAATCATCATTAGGTTTTCAAATACTATGATACAGGGCACATTGAACCCTTAATTCCTCAGCCTAAAATTTCATGTAGTATCTATGTCTTTACATGAAAGAGTTTGTAATAGAATATGTCAGTAATTGATATTGTTTTAAGGCATAGGAACAAGGAAAGAACTCTTGTTTTTCATGTGGTATGGATGGGAGAAAGATATTAAAATGGAATTTAAATAAATGGGATGGGTGGTCAAGGATTGGATTAATCTGGCTCAGGTTAGGAAGAAGTTACAGGCTCTTATGAACATTGTAATCAATCTTCAGCTTCCATAAATTGTGGGAAATTTCTGGACGAAGTGGCAAACTATCATCTTCTCAAGAAGGACTCTGCTCCATGCACTTAATTAAAACATTTGTAGGTAATCACAGTATTGTGACAGCCAGCCATTGCCCTAATATATCACACACACTAACAACTACAATGTAAGAAATTACAAAATATGAGAGTTCTAAGAACCCGATTAATTCCCACATTTACTTGGTATTAAAAATCATGCTTGCATATCAAGTAAATATCGTTGGTCATAGTTCAATGTCACTGTGGAAAGTCTCTAAATCTGAGAGGATTCTGAAACATCAGAAGACAAATTCGCAGCCAAAAATTCATGAAGAATAAAAGTTGCAACAAACTCTTTGAGAAAATACATGAACAATTCCTATTCTTGTCAGTAAAGCATGTAAAGGAACAGGTTTGTTACTTGTGCCTTGTTTTAAGTTTTGTCACGATCTCAGACGATATAGCATTGAAACACGTATATGAAATTAGTAAATACCTTGAATGCAGCCAAGAAGATTAATTCACGCATATGATATTTCAATCCATCCGCATCTTCAGCCACTTTTGAAAACTTTTCCCCCGCAAATTCACGTCCATTATTGCACCCAGCATTCCTCACTAAAGTTACTAAAGAGTATTTACACTGGTCTCCAGATGTCACCTGCTGCTTCCATAATTTCTTGAAAATCGTTAGTATCCAAAAATCCGCACAGATGGCAGCAGTACTCTTTCCACCACCAGATGGCAGTCAAACGAGTAACCGTATAGCAGTGCAGCCATGCGGTCATTGCTAGTGTTATTAGAAAAGTGTCGCTTGTGCTTGTGGTTGAGACCACAGATTATCTGTTGATACGCACGGCGTAGCGGGCGTACGTAACGGCCGTGCCATGGCTCAGGCGGTTAGTCGCCGGCCTCTCACCGCGGGTCATTCCATGTGGGATTTTTTGTGGGCAAAGTGGCACAGGGACAAATTTTTCCCCGAGTACTTCGGTTTCCCCCTGTCAGTTTTATTCCACCGGTGCTCCATTACTTGGAAAACAAAAAAACTAATCATCTTCATCACAGGGTTGCACAATAAGCCTCAAGGCTGCGGTGCGTACGCAGCATCTGTTGCGGGGCCCTTCACCCCAAAAAAAAAACGAAACAAAAAAAAGGTTACCTAAGGTGCGTAGCTGTAAAGGACTCTGATTAATGTCACCGCAGGAAAAAGTTTCTATCTATTACATTCAACATAAATTTCAAGTACATAATTCTGAGCACATACTCTTATATCCGGAATGATGCCTTCCATAATTAATTCGAAATTCTGCCTGAATGAATTGTTCTAATTATGAAGGCACAAGTGTAAATGGAGTTAAAGGTCCACTCATTCTTAAACTCAACACTATATGGAAGCGAGTGGCCAGCTTCGAGCCCCAGACGCTTTACGCCCCAAGAGAAAGCCCCGGTACCCATTGAACAGGAGGCTGGCTGGGCCCCAGAGCCAGTCTGGACGTTTTGGAAAAAAATAAATATATTTTCCCCCTGCAGGATATCCTTCCGGCCGCACTATGGCCCTCGGGTCGACTCAGCCTCTAACAGAAATGAGTACCACGGATACCTCCTGGGAGCTCAATGCGGCTATTGCTTAGGACTGACAGCCTTACCACCTTCATGTGCCGATTGTCTAGAAATCTGTGAGCCTCAACCTCCTGGAGCGCTAAGAGCCTGTCCAGGCCTGTAATGGGATTGCTTTACCTTTTTACCCCCCTCAGGACTTCGAAAACACTGGATCGTCCAGCCCGTAGCCTAGTCACTATACCGACTGCAATATCCCGGCCCCTATGAGCATATATATATATAATTATTTTTTATATTGTTTTATAATGTTCATGCCGTGCATTTTTATCTGATCACACATTTTTTAACCAACAAATGACACTTGTTATTTATTATACCATACAACTTCTTTCTAAAATAAAATTAATCCATTTTATGTCAGTCTCACCGTGCATTTTACGATTCAAAGTTTAAAAACCCAACACAATGCACTTCACTTTCACTCTAATATGTTATTTACTTACATACCAACAATGTTGCACAAACAATATTAGTTAAATTGTCCTGGGCAGTGACAAGATGGCGGAAGACAAGCACACGTAACTACGAGTCTCTGTATGAAACTTAACCAACATGGACCGAAGAAAACTCCACAGGACTGCAGAATATACTTCCCACACAGGACCATACTTCATCTGCTCCGACACCAACCACCAACATCTCGCCACAACGTTATAACAAACAACAGACCAAACCTTAAAATTCATCAGTGTGTATAGCGAGACAATGTCTAGATCCACGGTTACAAAAAAAAACCCAGATACTTGTTCTAAACCAGCATTGTGAGTGTGGAAATGGTGGACGCTTTAGAATAGTAACCCCTGAAGATGGCTCAGGCAGAGCCGAAACATATGTAGGGTGGACAATTTAACTAATATTGTTTGTGCAACATTGTTTGTATGTAAGTAAATAATATCTTAATCATGCACGGTATATACAACTTCACTTTAATATGTGTTATGTAGGGGTTAATTAATACATATCAAAATGAAAGTGAAGTGCATTCTGTTGGTTTTCTAAACTTTAAAATTAATCCATGTTTCGGTTCTCCAATGGAACCATCATCAGGGATTTAAACCTTGATTTTACACATATTTATAACATAACAAACAATTGGCACATACTAAAAGTTAAAGATGTAAAATGTGGATTTTCTCTGTTGTTATAAGTAGGTCCACTGAAAGTTAAAATTAGATAAATTCTATTCATATAATTATTGTACGGCCAGGTTTGTAGAACAACAAATATAAAGTGGGGAGGCGAAACGGCGTAGTCAGTAGAGTTACTAACCCACGGACTGGATAATCCGAGGTTCGAATCCCGGCAGGCGCTAAAGATTTTATCGCAAGTCCAAAATGCCCAGACCAGCTCTGAGGCCCACCCAGCCTCATATACAATGGATACCGGGGGCTCTTTCACAGGGGTAAAGCTTCCGGGTCATGAGGCTGACAAATCTCCTCCATCTATTATCGAGGTTAAGAATAAGTGGAACAATACTTCTACCTTCCCTATATTCCTTCAGACGTGTATAGGACCAGCTTCAGCTCTTTATGTACATCACGAGGCCGCATGTGATGCGAAGTCTTAGAAATTAATTACACAGCCTGCTGAATATGGTAAACCAGAGCTGAGAGCTGTAGGGTCGTCAATATAATAACATCCGTCTGAGTCTCATGAATAAAACAACGGCTACACTCATGCACAATTCTGAAAGCTTTTGCATGGCCCTTGAGGTCACTAAACTGGACCTCCTCTAGGCTGTAAAATCATCTACATCGCATTACACTGTGTGTGTATATACAAAGTGACACAGAAGTCACTTTACACTAGAAGCAAAACGTTAAACATCGAGTGTCACGTGACTTTTGTGTCACCTCCTATACAACACCACCTCCCCTGCTGCCAAAACACAAAACTTTATTTACTGGAAAAGTACAACAGCAGTTACGGACAGATCATAAAGCTGCTTCCTGCAGTACGTGTTTGTACTCCTACAGGCCTGTCATTCTACTTTGCGGGGGTCTTGGTACGTAAATACAGATCCTGTCTACGTTAACAATTTATAACACAATCACATGTTTCGTACATTTGCCACGTTCTCAAGTGTTGACCTACAAACAGCAGATCATATAAACCCCTCACATATAGGCACGTCTATGACGCAGCCTAACTCCAGTGTTCCAGTACTGACCAACATAAACCGTGAAGTAAATACAGAGTTCACGTACGCACAATTTGTTTTCCAACCAGAAAAAAAATATTACCTTAACAAAACTTTAAAGAAACAAAAAATATCTGTCAAACACAAAATTTTTTTATTAAAAACCTTGTTTAAACTACATGTTTCGGCTCGTATTAAGCCATCCTCAGGTTGTACAAGATTGTGTAAAGAAAAGTGCACAATTATGTGTGTAATATTATTAAAAATTGAAATCTCAATTCTGCCGCAATTCTTATATTCATAAGCAGTAAATATCACATAAAAACGTATGCGTATCTCAATCAGTTATTACGGCTCGTCACATCAAGTGAAGAAAAAAAAGTCGCGTGTTATTAGAGTATCTATCGCCATACATCATTTCAGAGTCTAAATCAAACATCGCCAGTATTGCTTCCGCCTCACAAAAACACCTGTCCGTCATGTCAGTGTTGATAACTGCAGAAAATTAAAATTACGGCCGTGAGATGGTCTCCAAAGGCACGAATTTCATACCGATGTCATTACATCCATAAAGTGATTCCATACTTAAAAGGGGGGCCCCACACACACACACACACACACACACAAATACTGTGATCTTATAAGCCTATTCTCTTTCCTCAAGAAAGGAAAGTAGGCTAAAAACAAGGACCATTCTTCATTGATCAGGTCTACACACTGCATTACCGATTCACGAACGTCACGCAATCACGCAAAGGCATAATACTGTTACTATGACTACAGCTGTTGTATCGATTGAAATACTTCTCGTGGCTTTTAGTCTTTTAGTGGCCAGTTTGTTAGTCTTTCTTCAAGGTAGTTGAACTTTGCAAGAGTCCGCAGTGGTCACCATGGTCAGCACAAAGTGTCTGTCCCTACTAGAGCAGAAGCGAATACAGTGGGCAAGGGAGCGCGGTGAGTCTTAATTCAGTTTAAAGGCAGTAAGTAGACTATATTGCCATTAACAAACGTTGCACATACGGTCATATATAACCTATGAACTACAAAGTTCACGGAGGTAGCGCATGGAATTTCGTCTCCTACCTCACAGTAAACACACTAGTTTTCCATTAAAAAGACCAGCCCGTTAGTGGTGCCTGGGGAAAGAGTCAGTGTTCGCTGTGAGAATCATAATGCAGAATCTTTAACTGTTAATGCTAAAGTATTTGGTATAGCCTATAGAGTAACCGTTGGTACTTTAAGGGGTTAAGTTAGCATGATATGTATTAATACAAAATAATACGTATTGAATGTGAATACCCATGACATAATATTCCGACATGTCTCAACAAATGCGAACGTTATAATTACCAATGTTATAATTCTACGTTTTTGTGGAACTACTGAAATTCTGCTGAGAAAATATATACATACATGAGGTCTGAGCTCTTCTGAGATTTTACGCAGCGTAGAATGGTAGTTTGTTACCGACGTTTCGGGACTACCTATCGGACCTATGTTCGAGGGTCAATCTTGATCTTGAATATGGAACAGATATGTAGTTCCGAAACGTCGGTAACAAACTACCATTCTACGCGGCGTAAAATCCCAGAAGAGCGCAGACCTCATTTTCAAGGCGGCGAAAGCCTGAAATCACTTATACGTACATACATACATGACGAAAAATGAAAATATATCTTCCTCATATGTCTGTATTTTCACTAATATCTTTGTTGTGACTTTCCATAAATGGGAAAATCAACTTGAAGCCGTACCTCTTCTTTCCAACTTTCATTATTTCGTCCTTTGTTTTGGTCATTATGAATAACGACAGGCTCTCGTGATCATGGAAATGAGCCGTTGAGTTCCACAACAGACAGTGAATTTCTTGGACAGCTAAACTTTTCAATAAGAAGTATGCTTCATAGGGATTGAGTGTGTTCGTTACTTAATGACCATGGCACAGTCATTCATCGACTTAATTATGATTCATGTCGTGGCGTGAGATAGGCTACAGAATAAATCCTTGTTTCTCTGTTCATTTTCTTAATAATTTTAAGCACAATAATAGCTACAGGCGCCACCTGCTTTAAAATTTAAATTTTTTTTCGCCGTGTATACTGGCACGTGTTTACTCATCTAGTTTATAACACTGTGAAGATGACTGAGGAATTCTGCAGCTTTGAAGCAAGTAAACTTAATATGTATCTGACCAGCAAATTACCTTTCAAAATTATGCTTTTCTTTATTAAACAGAAAATCAAATTTCCTTATCATTTAATATTGTTTTCACCGTGCACCTCGTATATATCAAAAACAAGACCAACTGACACACAATCACTATTAAAAAAACTTTAATAGTAGTATTACATTAAACCCCTTATCATTTGTCTAAAGTTGATATGTCTCGCTACGCCCGTGCCAATCAGAAAAGACGAGCGAACAACCCCTGGGAAACTTCTGACCATCTTATACCCTTCCTTCGCCGTATCCCTTTTGTGTGTGTGTGTGTGTGTGGAGAAGGGCCCCGCATCAGAAGCTGTAGAAGCACCGCAGCTTCTTGTGCAACTCTGTGATGAAGATGAAAGATAATCAAATGTTTTCATTTTTCCGTGTAATGGAGCACCGGTGGAATGAAATTGACAGGGGAAAACCGAAGTACTCGGGAAAAAAACCTGCCCCAGTGCAACTTTGTCCACCACAAATCCCACATGGACTGACCCGGGATCGAACACGGGCCTCCGCCGTGCGAGGCCGGCGACTAACCGCCTGAGTCGTGGCAAGGACATCGCCGTACCCCTTAAAAGTTCCTCTTACTTCTTCCACGAATTTTCCTTTCCGTCATCTGTTCTACTATTCTCTGTTTCTTTTACCATATCCTGGCTTCAAAGGTTTCGGCGGTAGGTCTCATGCTGAAGCACTTTTAAAGAACGAATTTGGATAATGAGTGTAGCGCTCGCATGTCCGCTACACGTGCAATTATCTCTACCTGTACTTGCTTTTAATGCACAAATAAGAAAGACCAGTTGATCAGGAGTCACTGACGGACGTTGAATATTGCTGACTTTACTAGAATGAGAGTCAATGACTTTTTCCGGAAGACATGGCAGTATCATAAATGTGCTCCTTACAAGACGACGTGGTAACTCCGCGCACGCGAACGGCAGCTCGAATGAGATATGTGTAAATAAGATGAATTGTTCAGGAACATGAAACGGGTCAGGCGGAAGGGAAGTTGAATTTACCCACATCTAACCCATAAGAACATTGGTTCCCGAAAACCAATAAATCTACTTTCAGAATGCGATGCATGATGTTTGTGTCGACATTGATACATAAAGTAAATAAATGTTAAAATCTAAAGATAAAAAAATATATATTGCAATGATGTGGAAAACTTTCAAACACTGGGGGGAAGAGTAAATAACAAAATCATATTTACGAATAAATAAAGAGCGGATTAAATTCAGGGAAAGCTTACCTTCTGTCACTTCATAGTATTTGGCCTTACATTCTCAAATCTAAAATCCTCAATATTAAAATATAGAGGTAAAGGTAAAGATCTCCGTAGAACAGGCCATGAAGGCCCAGAGGGGGGAGTAGAGGTATAGCTCTACTCTTTCTTTAACCCTGACACTAGATGAGGGTTGGTGGTCAACTCCACGCCCCGGCCACTTTACCCTCGGGAAAGAGACCCGGTACCCATTGTATAGGAGACTGGGTGGACCCCAGGGCCGGTCTGGACGGGCGCGGAAAATTTCGTCAGCACCTGGATTCGATCCCCGGATCGTCCATACCGTAGCGAGTCGCTATGTCGACTGAGCTATCGCGGCCCACATATTAAAATATATGGAATTCTAATTTTACCTTTACTTTTGTTTTGAATTGGTGGGTAACTGGTCTGTTACACCTAGGTGAGGTTAATGGTGGGTAACTGGTCTGTTACACCTAGGTGAGGTTAATGGTGGGTAACTGGTCTGTTACACCTAGGTGAGGTTAATGGTGGGTAACTGGTCTGTTACACCTAGGTGACGTTAATGGTGGGTAACTGGTCTGTTACACCTAGGTGAGGTTAATGGTGGGTAACTGGTCTGTTACACTTAGGTGAGGTTAATGGTGGGTAACTGGTCTGTTACACCTAGGTGAGGTTAATGGTGGGTAACTGGTCTGTTACACCTAGGTGAGGTTAATGGTGGCTAACTGGTCTGTTACACCTAGGTGAGGTTAATGGTGGGTAACTGGTCTGTTACACCTAGGTGAGGTTAATGGTGGGTAACTGGTCTGTTACACCTAGGTGAGGTTAATGGTGGGTAACTGGTCTGTTACACCTAGGTGAGGTTAATGGTGGGTAACTGGTCTGTTACACCTAGGTGAGGTTAATGGTGGGTAACTGGTCTGTTACACCTAGGTGAGGTTAATGGTGGGTAACTGGTCTGTTACACCTAGGTGAGGTTAATGGTGGGTAACTGGTCTGTTACACCTAGGTGAGGTTAATGGTGGGTAACTGGTCTGTTACACCTAGGTGAGGTTAATGGTGGGTAACTGGTCTGTTACACCTAGGTGACGTTAATGGTGGGTAACTGGTCTGTTACACCTAGGTGAGGTTAATGGTGGGTAACTGGTCTGTTACACCTAGGTGAGGTTAATGGTGGGTAACTGGTCTGTTACACTTAGGTGAGGTTAATGGTGGGTAACTGGTCTGTTACACCTAGGTGAGGTTAATGGTGGGTAACTGGTCTGTTACACCTAGGTGAGGTTAATGGTGGGTAACTGGTCTGTTACACCTAGGTGAGGTTAATGGTGGGTAACTGGTCTGTTACACCTAGGTGAGGTTAATGGTGGGTAACTGGTCTGTTACACCTAGGTGAGGTTAATGGTGGGTAACTGGTCTGTTACACCTAGGTGAGGTTAATGGTGGGTAACTGGTCTGTTACACCTAGGTGAGGTTAATGGTGGGTAACTGGTCTGTTACACCTAGGTGAGGTTAATGGTGGGTAACTGGTCTGTTACACCTAGGTGAGGTTAATGGTGGGTAACTGGTCTGTTACACCTAGGTGAGGTTAATGGTGGGTAAGAAGAGGCTGCAGAAGAGACCACGTATCTAGACATAGCAAAAGAAACCGAGAGACAACTACTTTATATACTACATGTATACATAAATACATATATACATGCATACATACTTACATACGTACATACATACATACATACATAAATACATATATACATACATAAATACATACATACAAACATACACACACACTTACACACACACGCACGTATGAAAAGAAGTAAATTTTTGAGTCCAAATTCACAAAACACTTCACAAAGCTATTTTTGCCTAGCAGCCGCGCACGCGCACGTCTCACAACGATTATCGGCCCATAAAGTACAGTCATGCAGATGTACAGACATAAATAATATACGCTGAAGCAAAGTGACTTTACCTCTAGTTCCTAATTGATAATTCCCTGTACCTATATTTATTTAACCCGTATGTATATTTTTGGTCCTTTATCATAAAAGTTTCAATGGCTATTTCTGACGTTCACAACGCAAGCCAACATTGGCATGTGCCTATCGCTTAGTGCAACTTATGTAGCCTTAAATGTAGGATGACTTACGGATGATAAATTTGAAAGGATGGGAAAGAGACGGTCGTCATTTAGTTTTAGGTACTATTTCGAGTTTTCTCAGAGGCACTGAGGGAAAAGGCAGATCCTATTAGTTCAGCTAGACTCTGGAAAGAGATTTAGACTGGGGACATCCAAATACGAAGCAAGAGGACAAACCACTCACCAAGAGTGTACCTCCCCTGTTCTAGTATTGATTTTAATAACATATTACCTAATCAAAATTGCGTTCGTGAAGAAATTAAGAACAGACTGAACTTAGGGAATTCGGTGTAGAATCTTTTGTCTTCCAATTTGCTATCCAAAAATACAAAGATTAAGATATACAGAACTATAATTTTTCCTGTTGTTTTGTATGGGTGTGAGACTTGGTCTGTCACACTGAGGGAGGAACATAGGCTGAGGGTTTTCGAGAATAGTGTGCTGAGGAGGATATTTGGGCCTAAGAGGAACAGGGTAACAGGGGAGTGGAGAAGACTACATAACGAGGAACTTAATGATCTGTACTTCTCATCAAATATTATGCGGGTGATTAAATCAGGATGAATGAGATAGGCGGAACATGTAGCACGTGTGAGGGGGAGGGTATATGCATACAGGGTTTTATGGGGAAACCTAAATACAAATAGACCACTGGAAAAACAAAACTTAGATGGGAGGATAAAAGCAAAAGGTATCTTGAGGTAATCGGTTGAGAGGGCGTGGACTGGCATGATCTGGCTCAAGATGTGTACAGATGTTGGACTCTTGTGAATGCGGAAATGTACCTGTATATTCGGAATGCATAAAATGCGGGAAATTTCTTGACTAGCTGACGAAATATTAGCTTTTCAAGAAGGACTCTCTTCTATGCAGTTAGTTAGTTAGTCATTCAGTTATTTAGATATTTAGTTAGTTAGTTAGTTAGTTAGTTCGTTCGTTAGTTAGTTAGTCAGACAGACAGTCAGTTAATTATTTAGTCAGTCAGTCAATCACTCGCTCACTCACTCATTCAGTCAGTCAGTTATTTAGATAGTCAGTTAGTTAGTTAGTCAGTTAGTCAGTCAGTCAGTTAGTAATACACTCCGCAAAGCGACATTAATATTATTGGTGTTTTTTTTCTGTTTCTAGAGGAACTGGCAGGGCTGTGTGCCCCTTGGGGACCACCATCAAATCGAGAAGATAGCTACCGCAGCTGCATAAGGTAAGTGATCTCAGAACACTATCATTCACTCCAATAACCACGTAGCTGTTGCTGTTCTTGGTCTCCAGATATAAAATAAAGTGTCGTCAATGAAATTCTGTCCCTGTCTTCTGTACTGATCATCCGATTTGGACAAAACTCGGTATAGAATATCCCCATGCAATGCGTTTCATCTAGTATGAGTTCTGTGCACATCGGTGCAGTAAAAGGCATAGTTTACTTATGGGCGGCCATGAACTACTGTCCGTAGTTCCCACACTCCTATTCCTAGTCGGACAGTATTCAGCATACAGGATGTGCGTGGGCAGCGGTTAGCAGGTGAGTGTTGTGCACATCGGTGCAGTAAATGGCGTACTTTACTTAAGAATGTCAGCGAACTTCTGCCAGTACTTCCTACAGTCTTTACCGATTCGGATAGTATTCATTATAGAGGTGAGTGGTCAACATCACTCCCCGGCCGCTTTACCACCGGGGACAGAACTCCCAGTAAACAATAAATAGGAGGCTGGGTGAACCCCAGATTCGGTCTGGTCATTTTGGAGAAGAGAAAATATTTTGCCGCTGTCGGACCGTCCACTCCACAGCGTAGTCTCTACAATGACACAGCTATCCCGGCTCCTCTGACAGCTGTTTTGTCAAAACTGTAACTTTCTGTTGTCCATCATAATGGAAAGGGGTTGGTCATTGCTTCCTCGCATGCATAGAGATACGTAGCGTGTGAGCCATGCAGGGCTTGTTTCCCGTTATTTTTAACGTATTCGGCATTTTAATACCGATTTGACTGCACCGTCTCCAGCAAACCCTAGAGACATAAGTCCTTAAAATGTAGACAGATACATAAAGGACTATGATGGGAAAACCAGAGGCAAAAGAAACCACTTGGAAGACCTAGGCGTATATGGTAGGATAATATTAAAATGGATCATAAAGAGATAGGGTAGGGGCATGGACTGGCTTTATGAGTATCTAGCTCAGGATATGAGCAAGTAAGGTGCTAACCTTGACTTCAGGCTTCCGCCGCGATGTTGATGAGATCTGCGCTCTTCTGGGATATTAAGTGGCGTCGTGTGGAAATTGTTTACCGACGTTTCGGGACAAGGTGTCGATCCCACCTTCACGGGTCAAGAATCCTATTACGCGGCGGCGTGTGGTAATTGTTTACCGACGTTTCGGGACAATGTGTCGATCCCACCTTCACGGGTCAATAATCCTATTACGCGGCGTCGTGTGGTAATTGTTTACCGACGTTTCGGGACAACGTGTCGGTCGCATCTTCAGTGTCAAGAATCCTATTACGCGGCGTCGAGTGATAATTGTTTACCGGCGTTTGGGGACAACGTATCGGTAAACAATTACCACACGACGCCGCGTAATATCTCAGAAGAGCGCAGATCTCAAGTAAGGTGCTGTTATATAAAAGGTAATGAACTTTCGGGTTCCATAAATTGCGGAAAATTTCTTGACTAGCTGAGGGAATAAAAGATGCTCAAGAAGAAGTCTGCTCCGCGTTTTAGCTTATTATTTTGTCATTTGTTACATAGTTTCTTATACAGCTATACAGTATATAGCATCCCACCTTGCATATAACAAAACATACACATACCCAGAATTCGTGCTTTATTTCTTTTATATACAACAGTTTTTTACAATTACATTAAAAGCATTCAGTTTGAAGACTGGATCTGGTAGAGTAACGCGCTGTAATGCTAATGACAATTTCCTCTGATGCACACATACGATCGTAGAAAAGGGGCTTTGTACATATTAATATCAAGCAGTGGCAAGACATCAAAGTAGTGACTGAGAAATGCATCACGTACGTGTAACTGCGTGTTTTCATATAACTTTTCTCATTTCGTGACAGGACTCGCTTCGTGTCATCCACAACAGACCTGAGAGGCCAGGAGTTACAGCAACAGGAAAAGGTGAGCTGTTCCTATAGCTATTCTGAGCTTACATCAGAGCTGCAAGCTGCAGCAGCTAAGATGAGACGAAAAGGCACTCCAAGTCTCCCACCTATCTACAGCAGGACAGCCAACACATATCAGGTAGGCCACCGTTCACATGCATAAGGCATATGGCAAATACAGGGTGGTTCAGAAGGAAAGGTCAATATTTTGGGAGGTGATATTATCGGTTATTGTGAGAGAAAAAACGTTTATATGAACATGTCTAATTCTGAATGGTTGCCGAGATAGAGCTGTTTGAATCTCCAGACCTAACTTCGCTAGATTTTTGTTTATGGGTTTGGATGAAGAGAAGAGTTTACAAAAGGAAGGTGGATACACGAGACGGTTTGCTCGCTCGCATTTGGATGCTGCTGCCCGCATAAAGAAACGTGAAGATCAACTCAGACGAACAAAACGTGATTTTCACACACGAGTTGCCAAGTGCTTTGAGGTTGAGGGTGGGATTTTCGAACATTTATATGAACTGTAACAAATGTAATTTCTGTGTAACAAATTTGTCATTTACACATTAATTAAAATTCAAATTAAATTAACAGCAAGTTCTCTTTCTTTATTGCCATTCACAATGCTTAATCTGTAGATTCAAACAGCTCTATCTCGGTAACCATTCAGAATTAGACACATGTTCATATGAACTTTTTTCTCACAATGACCGGTACTATAGCCTCCAAAAATGTTGAACCTTCCTCCTGAATCACCCTGTATACGACGGATGTTCAATAAGTAAAGTTCCTTATGTGGCACCAGGTTTGGCATTCAACCATTCTACGTTCTGCCCACAGAGTGTCTTCATGTGTTGTGTACGGATCTCAGAACAAACGACGATTATTTCCCTATACATCATTAATTGCCCGGTTTTTATAACGGAGACGGAGTGTTTACTGCGCGGTACGAACTGGGTCTTTAAATAAAACAGATTACGTTTCATCCTTGAACGTTAAATGCAGCTAATTTTTTTTCGGAAAAGTATAATCGTGTGATAATACCGTCATACACAATTACACACCTGTCAGCATTCTTGGTTTGTGAATCAGTAGTAAGTGGCAATGAGATCAGCACGATATGTAATATTGATGCAAGACACAAGAAATGCATACAAAATTTTAATAGCTAAACTTAAAAAATGGAATAGTAATATTAAAACAAATCTTCAAGAAACACGGCGTGATGATATGAACTAGATTCATCAGGCTGAAAATAAGGCCCAATGTCACGATATTATGAACATATAATAGGGGAGCACAATTTTTCCAAAAATCTAGGGGCCGCCCCAAAACTGTAAGCGTCAGCAGGGTGATACGAAGCAAGTTCTACGCTGATGACACAAATATTAGGCACCACTGGGCACAGTTTATTAGCCAGGCCCACCTGGCACCGGGGATTTTTGTATCCTGTCATAAAAGTTGGAAAGATTGCTCACTAGCTAAGCCACTATTAGCTTATCAAGGACTTGGCGCTATGGAATTAGTTATTTATATTAAAATCACTGTGACAGGAGAGATTCAGTCACGTGGTTAGAATCAAGAAACTTATTTTTAATAAAGGGTAGTGGGCTGGACGAACCGAGGTTCGAATCTCAGCAGGGGCAAGTGGTTTTTTCACTATTCCAAACATCCAGACCGGCTCTGGGGCCCATCCAGCCTCATAATCAATGGGTACCGAGTTCTTTCCCTGGGATAAAGCGGCTGGAACGTGATGTTGACCACTCACCTCCATCTAATGCCGGGGTTACGAATAAGTGGAGAAATACATCTATTCCCCCTATACGTTTTCATGGTGTGGACAGGGGCAACTTTACCCTTTTTACCTTTGTTAACTCCATACCTTAAATAACAATCACTTATCTTTGGATGTACTGCGCGTTACATAAAATGTGGGAGAATTTCTTGAATAAATACCATGCAGCACAGAAGTGATTGGTTAGTTAATTAAATGGCCAGCTTAATATGTACTAAATTAAACATATACAAGAAACTGCTTTAAGGCTGATCTCAGTGAGACCTGAGATACATAAAGGTCTGAAGTGTGTGACAGATGTTTCCTAGGACGTTATACCTTCCTTTTAATGCACTCTATTTCCTTCCTTTAGATATTCTACTAATTAAATTTCATGCTTCTTTTCAGTGTAGCTCAAGACACATAAATCCACCTCTTAAACTCAGAGTGGTAGCTTAAAATATACCGACTCAAATCTCTGAGTAAGGGAAAGTGAAATTCAGTTTCTAGAGTCAAGGCACGATATAAGTTAAAAAACACACATAGTTGATCGGAATTTTGAGCAGTAATCAGTGATATGGCATTTTACTTTTACAGCTTATTATAAAGCAGTAAAAAGGATGTGCCCTTGAATTTTGAAATGTAAAATATATCTCAAACAGAATGAAGAATCATTGAGAGGCAGCAAGCAGTATGAAAGTCATGCTGAACAGGAAGAGGAGGGGAAGGAGAAACATCAGGCTATGCAAGTGACTCAGGTGGTACTCCTAATGATCGTCATAATGACATGTGGAACCAGCATCATCAACAGAGACATCACTGCCAAGACTACTGGATGACGGACAATCAGAGAGACGAGAGGGTGTCCAGAAGGTTCAACAAACAAACGCCTTGGATTCCTTCAAACAGGTGACAGTAATCGAAACGATAGTGACTCTCACGCTCCCATGTTCAGGGCTGCAATTCCTTCATTCATTCATTCATATCATTCTGCAGTCTGTCTTACGACAGGTCAGTAGCCTCTTCATTCTGTAGTCTGTCTTACAACAGGTCCGTAGCTTCTTCCAAAACGAGTTCTCCACAAGGTGTGATCTAGTGCTTACTCTTTCAATTTCCAGTACCTTCTCTTTTCCTTAAGGTTATCCAGTAGCTGCTTACGTCTTCTCCCTCGTCTTCCCGTCATTTCTATCCTTCCTTCTACCTTTCCTTCAATCACGTGTTTCAGAAGGCAGTTTCTACGCAAGATGTGACCAATCCAGTTAGCCTTTCTTCTTTTTATTGTATGTACCATATTCCTCCTCCTTGACTCTATGTAATACTTCTTCATTTCTCACACGATCGGTCCAACTGATCTTCTCCATTCTTCTCCAGCACCACATTTCAATTATGCAATTATGAACAAAAATATAACCTTCGCATTTAGTTACTGTAAAGTAACAGAAACAACTGTAATTTACATACACTTTCGCTTTCTTGCTCCTATGGATTAGTCGGTATAGTGATTACGTTATGGGATGGACAAACAACACTTCGCGGTTCATTTCCGGCATAAGCGCGAGATTTTTCTCTTCTCCGAAACGTCCAAAAAGGCTCTGGGACCCACCCAGCCTCATATTCAATGGGAATCGGGGCCTCTTTCTCAGGAGATAAAGCAGTCAGAGTGTGAAGCTGATACATCATTCCCACAGAGTGCAGAGGTTAAGAATGCGTAGAGCTAGACCTCCACTCCACCCTTCATGGCGTGCACAGGGACAACTTTACCTTCTACATTTCACACGTTTCTTCTTACTGAGGCAACAAGTTAGGATAACAACGAATTCTGTAGAAGTTAGGACACTGGCACTGACAGAAATTACTTCATGTGTCACCTCAAAATTTTTGTGCAGAATTGAGTAAAATCACAAAAATTGTATTCAGTGTTGAATTCAATATCCAGACGCAGTGAATTTTAAGATAGGCTGTTGGGCGCGTATTCCTCTGTTACTTAAAAGCACATCATCGCACTCCTGTAACAGTACATGTTCTTCATTTAAGTACACGATAAAGGTAAAGGTAAACTTTTCTCTGTGCACACCGTGAAGATATACAGGGCAGGAGAGCTACAGCTGCACTCTTTTTCAACGCCAGCATTAGAGTGAGGTGAGTGGTAAATTTAAGGCTCCTGCAAATTTACACCTGGGGAAAAAGGCTACGGTAACAATTGAATAGGAGGGTCGGTGGAGCCCAGAACCGGTCTGGACTTTCGAGAAGAGAAAAAATCTGGTGCCTATGCCGGGAATCGAATAGAGTTACGATCCTCGGTTGTCCAACCCATAGCCTATTATTTTTATATTTGCTTGAAGCATTGTGTTGTTTCTTACACAAATTAATAAATCTAAAATCCAGTTTTCACAGCTATTATATTAATACGTATAATATCAAGTCATCTGTATTAACTCTATTAAATGATATGAATTGTGGCTACATGTTTCGGCTAAAATTAGCCATTACCCCCTAAATTCCAGGCACTTTTAGTTCAAAACACACTGAATATGAAGCATTTAAAATATACACAACCAATTTATAGCATGATATATTGATTCGTAAAGAGGTTATAACGGAAAAGGTAAAGTCGTCCTTGTCCACGCCATGTAGGCATATAGGGGAAGTAGAGGTATAGCTCCACTCTTTCTTAGCCTCGGCGCTCGATGAAGGTCAGTGGTCAATATCATGCACCTGCCGCTTTACCCACTGAAAAGAACTCGGTACCCATTGAATACGAGGCCAGGTGGGCCCCAGAGCCGGTCTGGACGTTTGTGGAGAAAAGAAAAATTTCTTGCTCATACCGGGATTCAAACCCCGGACCGTCCAGCCCGTAGCCTAGTCGCTATATAAATTCATTATATTCAGTGTGTTTTGAACTAAAAATTTCTGGAATTGACATGATAATGACTAGAACCGAAACATGTAGTCACAATTCATATCAGTTAATAAAGATAACTTGATATTTTATTTATCAATACAACAGCTGCGAAAGCTGGGTTTTAGATTATTCACCTCCACAGCCTAATTCATACACAGGCTATGCTGTCCAGCTCCTTTTAAACATACATATGCTTCAAATAACACATCCATAAAAATTACAATTTGCATAATACTGGTGTTACTATGAATAAACATTTTGACATGATCAGAACTTGACAAACACCACCACATGGCTCTTTTAACCTAGACACAGCTATTTTGCAAAATTGTTTCCTTAACGCAATACAAATTGTTGCAATTATATTCAGGAGGTATGGAACCCCAGACTCCGCTGTGTCAACACCTCCATTTCGACTGTGGTCATCAGGAGGTAGTGACGAGGTGAACAGACTGCGCTGGGGAGATCGAGGGGTTGGTGTTGGTCACTTATGGGAACCAACACTTCATGAGCCAGATTCTAGGCTACCACAGGTAATCCCATTTGCTATTAGTATATATTTAATATTCAACACAATGCATCCTGGTTATTTTACATGTAGAGTGGCCGGGTAAATGTTCAATTTAAAACTCTGTGGGGGCAGGAAGTATCTTCCTTATATTTGTAGCTACAAGCCTGAAAATTTTGTAAATCATAGATAGTTACCTATGTTTTATATGTATCAATATGTATATATATATATATGTATAAATTCTTGGAGAAGATAAGCAAATATCAGCTTCTGAAGGACTGTGATCCATAGAATCCCTAAGTCAAATAGTTATATAACTGGTTCTTTGTCGTTTTAGGTGCAGACTAGTGACAGAGGGACACCAGGTTGGTTGGAACGGGGCCTCAACAAACTCGGCAGCTGTGATTCGTCCACAGGTTCATCCACTCAAGTGTTAGTGATCAATCATGGCAGTCCAGAACAGAGTACCCTCAGCAGAGAGCTTGCTGGCAGTTGTGATACTATCAGTATTCAGTCACAAAGCGAGTGTAACAGGTGAGCTGTCTAAAGGTTCATAAAAAATATACTTTTACATAAAAAAATACATTACTACATAAAAGTGTTCAACATTGCAAGATCTGAGTTTCTCATAGCATTACTACTGACAATAAATATCTTCTAGGATACAACACACAGTCACTAGGCTGTATTAAACTGTTTGCATGCCCAGTAAAAATGTTAAATTGTCGCCATGTCTAATGCAGCAAGATGCAGTGAAAGCAAATATTCCCATCAATTCTGTACTGAAACATAATATGTGTAAATGCCATTCAAGGTAACCAGTCTGTGAGTAATTGTATACAGTGAATTTATATGATGTGGCAGAAGGCTAAACTTCTAATTTTGACTACAGAATTTAGAGAGAATGTAATTCCGTGACTGTTATTAAGAAACAAGAGAAGCTCTCACTGTACCAGCCATAAGTAGCCCAAAAGGAAACCTACTTTGAAGACAGGAGATCCAGTCCTATTTCTGGGCCACATAGTAAATTGTTTTTACCAATTCACAGATGTATTTTATGTTCTGAACATTTTCACAATTTTTATTGGCAGGACATTCATACGAGGTCAGAATGCACCAGTAGAGCCTGAGGTACTATTAGAAAGAGAGCAGAAGAGACAGAAGGCTCTCGAACACCAGAATGCCATTCGTTTACAGGTAACAAGTTACAATGTGATTACATAATTACAGTTGTCAAATTACCTCTCAAGCATGGTCCTTCATGTTAAGGGCATAACATACACTGACTGCCTTTAAGGTATTCAGGGGGAAGGAGAATATACAGACTTGAGAAATGTAAAGTACCTGGTGATAACTGCATAATGAGGAGCTTCATAACTTATACTCTTACATTATAAACCCTGTCTTGTGTTTCCAAAATTCACAACTAAGCAAGAACAGCAACTCAGATATGTCATTCATTGTTTCCAGCTTTTCTGAGAGCGATTTTAACATTATTTTTATACATTCATAGTTGGAGGAGAGAGAAGCAAGAGAAAGGAAGAAAAAGAGAGGAGAATAAGGGATGAAAGAGAAGAGGAAGAAAGAATAAAACGTCAGAAAGAAATAGAGAGAAAAAGGATTGAAGAAGAACAAAAACAGCTCAAAGAAAGAGAGGTAACAGAATCATACTAGTTCAGTAATGGTACATTACACTTTAAAAGTAATACAACATTGTCAGTAGCAGCAGAAATACTAGTACGTTAAACAAAAAAGCCTATAATAGCCTTGTGGAGTTCCTCCCCAAAGCTTACTCGACCCAAATATTTGTATGTGCATAGAAAATCCCTTAAAATATTTCTGACAAAATGGAAGATTAATGACAGTGATTTGTACATCAGACGCTAACCTGATGATTTTGCACACAGAGGTATGTTTATGTCTCATACTTATACTGTGTATTTCTAAACCTGTACGAAATTTGTTCATGCTGTGTACAACGAAAGGCAGTAAAGGGAATAAGTATTCACAAGAAAAGGGAAGTGCATTAAATTATTTGTATATTTCCTACAAGACGCTCTTTCCTTTACACATGCAATTAATCTAATAATTTTCTTTTGGATGGTGAGAACTTCTCTTTTCTCTGTAAAATTTCCCCACAACATAAATCCATAAGAAGCAATTAAAGGGAAATTGAGAGTTAAATAGGTTATAAGTTGAAAATCAAAGTTTTCTGGGATGTTACACGGTGTCAGCTTGTAAACAGTTATGAATGTTTCAAAGGATTAGTGTGCCTTTATCTTCAGGGTCAAGCAGTTCCTGAAGAGTAGAACGCTTCACCCTGAAGAGGAAGGCACACTAATCCTTTGAAACATCATTAACGATCTATCAATTGACACTGTGTAACACCAGCAACAATGCTGTGATAAACTAAAATCTCACACTGGCTACGAGTTATTTGTGTTCCACATTACAGCCTTTAAAGTAAATTCCAGGGTTGTTCACCAACACTCTCAACAGCACCAGGGCATAACCCTGTATTACAGCCCTGTTAATTAGAATCTGTATTGTCTTTTCAAAATTCCATTCTTTAAAAAATCACTGATACTATACAATCTTAGCTTTATTAAGTGTTTTATTTAATGATGCTGCCAATTTCTAAGATTACATAGGTATAATCTTAACAAGTGACAGCATCATTAAATAAAATACTTCTGTCTGTCTCTCTAGTAAATTGATTTTGAGTAACATAAGTATCAGAATTAAACTCCTACTTTTGCAAATAAGCAATATTTTTCATTTGTGTATGTGATTATGCTTCACAGAGTTTATGTGATTAAATGCAGGAATAAAAACGTGTCCCTTTTAAATTTTTTATTAGGAGAAGGAGGTTCGCAAAGCTGCAGCAATGCGAGAAGCACTTGAAAATGCTGAAAAGAAAGCTAGAGAAGAGAAGAGTCGGACAAGCCGCAAACATGTGTTAGAATATAAGAAAGACACTGTCAGTGTAACTACAGACATACAGGAGAATAACAGATGGCTTGACTCTAATTCAACAGCTGAAACTTCTTCAACTCACAACAAAATTTCAACAGCACAAAATACAACTGAAGTTAAAGATTTTGTGACAAATCCGTGCAATGTGACAGTTTCCAATAACAGTTTCAGCACTGCTCTAGCACAGAATGCAGACGTTCTGAAGATGCATGATGGTACACAAACACATAATGAAGCTTTACTGATATCTGCAGAGACAGTTACTATGCCTGCAGATGGCTTAGCTGTAGTGTTAGGTTCCACAACAGACAGAAACCCTCATGAAATAATACCAAATCCAGCTGGTGTGCAGCTGGCACTCCTGATGTCCCCTGCACTGCCACAACCCCTGATGTTGGACAACAGACTGCTCACACCTAGTAGGTACCGAGCAGCAGGACGGGAGCAGGGAACTCAGACTGACTCAGAGCGTATTAAAGGAAGCAGAGGCAGATGTAGCAAAGACAAAGCTGAGAGTCAAATTACAGGAAAGAACAGGAAGAAGTAAGAATGTGTATACTTACTTATATTCACACAAGTTTTAACAAACTAACAAAACCTCCCTGAAATCCAATTGGAAATCCAAGTCATTTTTACATTCTTTTAACATTTCCAGTAATCAATACACATAAATGTAACCTACCACAATAAAAGAATATGGATCTAATTAAAGCAGGACAAATACAGATTGAAATATAACAACAGCATACTTGTGATAGATTTTATATCCTGCCTGTTCTGCAAGACTCCATTTTAAACTTTAAAATTCCTCTTGGGTCATTAATTTTTTTCCTGTTATTTTGTGTTTTCAACAAAGCTTTTCCTCCAATTTTGCCATTTTATTCACTACTGTGTGTTCTGTGACTTAACAGTTCTTACGTGCATTAGTATGTATTATTATGGCACACGGTAAATAGAGCAGTATTCAAGTTCTACACACTGGATAGGTGTGTGTAGTGTAATTTTGTGCCTAACAGATTTCTTCAGTTGCCCCAATAATAAAGTAATAAAATGAAAATATAAATAAAATGTCAGCTACATGCCAGACACACAACCCCACACCCCAGCAAATTGCAGTCTTAAAACTCACTGTCATGAGCACCTCACACCACACATAGAACACCATAACAAAATTAGAAAGCATCCTGACAATGAATTACAAATGTCTGTCAGACACAACTAGTTTATTTTATTCAGTAATAGTTTCTACAAGTTTCAGTCATATTTTGACAATTTTCAGTCATTAATATACAACATCTAAAAGCAAGGTGGATGTGCTTTAAAAAATGTATCTTATAATTGTTTTAGTTGTTGTATATTAATTGCCGAAGATGGTCAAATTATGACCGAAACATGTAGCAGAGATTATTGAATATAATAAAATTGTTATGTCTGATGGAAATTTGTAATTTTTTGTCAGTGAACTGTAACACAAAGGGATGAATTTCATCAAAATAAAATCATTCTGTTAATTCTAACGCAGTAAAATGTAGAAACGATGTAAATCTTTAAGCAGATTATTTCAGTCATAATAAACTTAATTTCATGTCAGTAGATGATCATCTGTTTCACAAAAGTACATTGTCTGTCTTCAGTCCCTCCAGGTGAAATCTGACACAGTCCATTCAAACAGGACACACTGGAAAGATATTGGTTTCCTAGCACCAGGAAAAAGGTCAAGTTACTAAATGGCCTTAGTGTGTTAATTAATAAAATTCCACATTATTCTGCATTGCAAGTTTTCCAGTAATATAGCTTTTCTACTTCATTATAGTTTATAGGTACGTTATTTAACAGAAATTCGGTTTTCAATCACATATTGCAGCAACTAAATATTTCCTTCAGCTGTTTGATAAAATTAAAAAATGCCAACTCTCCATCTCTACCCACTTCTATCACCAAGAATACACTAAATTCAAAATGTGCCACATTAAAAACCTGTATGAATCCAAGGGCCACATTTTAAAATCTATGATCTGATGCTTTTATTCTAACAAGTGAACAATTCAAATTTACTTTAGATCTGCAAGTCTGGAAAGACCACATCGAGGGTGCAAACTGCCACTACGCTGTCGCTCGCAGTCACAACCAACACAACCCCGAATGAGGCTGGAGGATCGCCCCAAGTGGGGTGTTAACAGGCCAGGAACACAATACATCAAACAAAGTGAAAAAGACCCTTACTATCAGCACCGATTAAGACAAAGACTCCTCAGAACAACCATAATGGTTGGTGGAGATACTGGGACAGAGAGCGACACTGGTTCACACCACAGACCCCATCACACCAGAGGCAGCAGTGATGACAACAGCAGGTAGAGACATGGCACATAATGTTTAGGACTGGACAGGCTGAGTATAACTTCAGCTAAATTATTCTTATTTTTGATTCCGAGTTGTTAATCCCACTGAATTCACAAGCTTTTTATCACCAAATTCTGACATTAATGTTTCTTACAATATTTTTTTTACAGGTCTCCATCTCCAAAGCAAAGGACATATCATTCCATTAATAAAATAAACAATGTTTTTTATCATCACAGGACAAGAAATTTGGACAGAAATGCAAATAATGTGGATGAACGTGAAGATAAGTTTCTTGTGTCAGCTACAGGTAATGAGCAACTGGGTAACAAAAGTGAGTTACTGAGACAAAACAATTATACAAGTGATATTACCAGCAAACAAGTGCAAGTGGCACTTCATTCTCCAAACATCAATCAATGTTTTGCAGAAAATACAACTAAAAGGAAAGGTACACAACTGCATGCTTCAGGCCACAGAATATTAACAAGTGAATCACAGTATTTCTCAGTTAAAGGTAAGAGCAGACCATGTACTCAGCGATTTCAGTGGAGTGTTATTGAAGCAGCAAACCACCCAGGCAACCTGGGCTGCTCACCATGATATTGTGTAATACCCTACAGAATTTTTCTGCCTAATACAAAGTGGAGATACAGAAAATTGGAAGAATGCAAAATTACTAAACAAATGGCATACACCTGCTTTCACAGAAAAAATTTTTGCCAGTCATTCATAAACATAATTAACTTTTTGTGCATTCCTATAGAAATAAATCCTATTCTTTAAAACGTAAAGTTCACCCTAGAACAGGCCATAAAGGCCCAGAGGAGGAGTAGAATCATAGCTCTATTCTTCCCTTAATGACGGCGTTAGTTAGTGGTGGGTGGTCAGCACCACACAGTCACATTTTTTTCAGAGTGATACACTAAAAGGCCGAAATGTACGGTAATGAAAAGGGCATAATTCCAAAGTAGCATGGTGCAAAACACTGGGTCATCATTAGTAAACAAATATATATAAAACTTCAAGGGCTCTGTGATTCTATTATTTTGTGTACAGGCATGTATGCTTGCATGCATGCAAATATAGTATTTTTATTACAGTTTTATATAAAAAAATTATGACATTGGGAATATTAACAAGACACATCATGGCCCTATTCACTCCTTACAGGTTCAAGACATTTACTGAACAAACAGAATGAGATGTCCATCACAGTAGGCAGCAACTCAGAAGCAGAATGGTCAACAGCACAAGATATACTAACACAACTGTCTTCTCTTCGCCAGGTGAGGTATAATTTAGCTTAAACCACTGTTAACTGAAACCTACACCTTTATTTTCTACAAAGTGCCATAATTAAAATCAAGTGTAAAAGAAATGGCTTGAAAAAAGGGAAAAATTGTATATTCAATAGGAAGGTGACAAAATCCCACTTGTATTTTCTGTGAATTTAAGACAATACCACACATTTTATATTTGTAATTATTGCTGCAGCTTGCAAGTAGTGGCTTAGTATCAAGTAATGCACAAACCATTCCGCTTCCTTCATTCTTTCAGATAAAATTAATGCTGGTAGTACAAAACATTATAAGAACAGATGAAACTCTACCAAACGCTTATCACTTCATTAGCTTTGAAGTTCACGAAATGTAGTCTAGTATCTCTAGTATCTAGATACTGGAAACGATCTTACTGACTCCTCACCCCTATCATTGCAACTCAGAGTACAAATAACGTTCATGTGTGTGTGTGTGTGTGTGTGTGTGTGTGTGTGTGTGTGTGTACACAATAAAAGTTCCATCTCCTTCATTTTGTTTAAAACAAAACTGAAGAGCAGACAGAAAGAACAAAATTGTATTAAAAATATTTTATGTCAATACCTGATACAAAAATAACTGAATGGCACCTAAGTGGTGGGGGAGGGGAAGCCCATATTTTACTCACTGTAAATTGCACTGCATATAAAATTCTGAAATAGTCAAGGCTGATTATTCTAATGATCTGCCACAATAAAAGGGCACCAAGAATTTTTTTTTTTGGGGGGGGGGGGGGGGGGGAGGCTGACCCTGAAGCTATATATAATTTTTGTTTGATTGTAAAAACTAAGTTATGAAAATCATATCAAATTCTCCAAGTTAGTTAGGTTACAGGAAAATTAAAACTAACTGAAAAAGAAAATATGTCTGCAAATTCATAAGTTTTTATTATACTTTTCAATATTCCATTGTTCTAGTCATCAGCCGATTTCAGTGGCTGATTTAGGCTGAAGTACAAATCGCGTAAAACCTTTGATATCATAGTGTCTACAAAGCCTGTGTTTTTTAAGTTTTGCTTTGGAGGAGCGAGGCTGCAGCCCAGCAGTCCCTCCCCCCTTGGTGGCGCCAATGTGCCACAGCATGTCATGCTGGCTCTACTTTCTGTTAAACGAGCATATTAAGGAGACGCATTACTGAAATTTGTAACTTAAGTGCACCTATGTTGCCTGTCTCTTCCTCCTTTTTGACCGAAGTTTCTCACACACTGAACTCATCATTACCTTCCTTTCACGTCCGTACCTAACCTAAACACTATCCAGCCTGTTGTACCGTACTGTACTATACAGCATCTAATGTAACTACTGTATTGTCACGGCATAAAAGTAAAAAAATTGCTACACTTACGGGTTCCAAAGGCACGTGTAGTCGGTGCAAGTCAATTTATAACTTCGAACTCACCGCCCATCCACCATTAAACAAGTGACTTCAATACGACGACTGAAGCACTTATGGTGGAAATCCGGGCATACACCGGTATGAAAATCGTATGCTTCAGAAGGGTACCTCAAAATGTCACCTGTTTATGTTTACTGTAGAAAATCTATAAAATGTACACGTTATAATTGAAAAACCACACTTCTATATATGTACGCTCAAGACTACAGCCTTGTAAAAGGCTACTGAAATAAGGCTCTTGGTATTTTGGGTTGATGTGGCAAATTAATTTTTCATATACCTAATGCATTTTTGGTGCTGAATTTGGAAATTGTTTAAAGATGAACTTTTTTTCCTTATTTAAGTAGCCCTTCCCCAGAAAAATCACTTGCTAAAATAAAAACATGACAGCTAGAAACAAAAATGTATTTGTTTATTTTTGTAAAAGAATTTCCCCATCCACTGTTAACATAATGGTAATGGTCATGGCAAAATAGTTTACCTGCCTTGATCCAGCATTCACATGCATGAGAACTAATTTGTGAAGCCTAAGAAGTGTTGAACGTTTGGGATACTCTGGCTGCTACATTGAGGTGTAAATCAACACCATGTTTGGATGCAGAGAAGCAGCTTCCAGCGGTAGTTTAGTTACTTTTCTATAGGGTTCTTACAGTGGTGGATGACGTTTGAACTCATAGACTTTTTGGGCTTTTTCCATCGTACGTATTGAAATATAATATGTATTGAAATATATTTTTCCGTCGTACGTATTGAAATATAATATGTATTGAAATATATTTCAATACATACGACGGAAAAAGTTCAAAAAGTCTGAGTTAAGGCAGTTGAGTTGGGTTCATAATATAAAAAAAACCTAACATAAGCTAAATTAATACTTGTTCCTTGTTCCAGGGACTTCTAATGAAAAAGCAAGAGTGTGACTCAACTAGGAGTTACACCCCTTATTCAGAATCTTCATGGAATTCTTGAGATGGTTTATTGTCCAGCAAAGTTCACATTATGAGATATGCTTGCAGCATTGCTCTCAGAGCATGGTGCAAATGAGCTGAGTGATGTTGATGGATTGTAAATTGGAGGAAATTGGATGACAAATGTTCAAAATACAAATAGTATAACTTCTTTGTTGAACATTTCAGCAATAAACATAAATCACAATCTTACTGTGTTATTATTTTGAATTCATTTCAAAACAGAGGTTTTTTGGAGAATTGTATGTATGACAATGTTCCTTAAAAGTGCTTCTAATTGGAAGAGATATACGACACAAATTTTGATTTTGAAAATAAAAATGAGTGTAAAAGTAACTGAATATCCTTAATATGTTCGGCCAAAAAATGTATTACAGCAGTGATTTGTCTCTGGGGAAATACTGCCATCCTGTTTCCTCTCATGAAGTAGAAGTACAACGAATAAACAAATGTAGCCTTAATCTTCTGTGGCATGATGGCACTGTAGGTACTAGCTGTTACGTGTATGTCATTAACATACTTTGGCAAGAGGTGCAGTGATCTGTTAAAGAGGTGTGTATGTAAAAATATGTTATTTTGGAAAAGAAGGTATACAGTTATATCACACAATAATGAGTGTGCGTGTACGTTTGGATCCTATTTTAACTTGCTTTAAGGAACAGGATAAGGATGTCATAAAAACAACAGTGTTTTTTAACACGTGTTATGTGAGAAATACACATAACCAAGAACCTACAGATTTAAGCTTCAAATGATGTATAATCATTAGAAATTCTCATGTAGAAAAATTAATTCTTCGAGCTTTATAGACAAAATCATGTACTCAAATCATAAAACATGAACACAGATTTTTTAACGATTTTTACCTTTATTCCTACAGGGACCAAGCTCAGTGTTGTAAGCAGTAGCACTGGAATTATTTAAAGAAAGGGCAGATAGATTTTACAACCAAGCGGGAAAAGGTTAATTAACAAGACTGTTTTTAAATGTGTTGTCAGATGTTTTACGTGCATCTACCCTTTTTTTTCTGTACAATCCAATGATTGTAATAAAGCACTTGACTCTATTCTCTTTCATTGCTATTCTGTTCTATTCTTTTCTGTTCTGTTCATAGTAGAAGGTAAAGGACTGGCACTACAGCCAACTGTGATCCTTGGCCTTCTTGTGGAGGTATGCTTCCAGTCTTTCTTAACTTTCAGTGCTAAATGGAGGTTAGTCGTTAATGTCATGCCTTAATCACTTTGCCTCTGGGGAAAGACTCTGGTGCTTGTTGCATAGAAGGCTCAGTGTTCTGTTCATGGTGTCTGTTCATACACAGGAATTTTTTAAACCCTGTTGACAATTAAAGACCATGAAATTTTTTTCAGGGGGAACTGCAACCCCCAAGCACTCTTGCTTTATTTTCATCATTATCAAAGTCTTATAATGATGTGAAGCAGATTTCATACTTGAATGATAATTGGCACTTTCTGTGTAAAGAATTCTATTTGTGTACAACATTTCTATCTTTTGAAAGAGAGCTCACGTGCTGGCAGGAAGAAATCAGTCCATTTTACATGATTATGTATTTGAATTATTCAGGTGTATATATATTAACAAATATGACGAAAGTTGTTTTGGATTCGAACATTGAATATTGTTTTACAAGATGATACATAGAGGACCCAATATATAAGTGACAGGACTAAACTGACACAGTCAGTGTAACTATAAAAATTACTTTTATTACCGATGTTCACCTTACAGTAATTATAAGAATAACCAAGTGACAGTAGGGATTCTTCAACATATTTTAATAAAAATATTTTAAAATTGTTTTAAAATATTCAAATACAAATGTACAAGCGGGGATCTTTGATTACAGTAAATTTATTAGCATTGTAAGTTGACCAACTCTGTACACAAGAAAATTACTTGCTTGAAGGAGGCATAAAGCCATAAAATTTAGCAAGTGTGAACATTGATATAAAAGGAATTTGTTGTGGTGCTGACTGTGTCAGTTTAATGCTGTGAAATTATACAATGATAAAACAGCACAACAGGATACAACAAAGATAGTGGTCCCATGCTGTGGCTGGATACATAGTAAAAATAGATGGCAAGTAATGTGTGATATGTATACAAAGAATGTCCTTTGCAATGATGTGATGCCCTAAACTTCTTGATTTATGACATGAGTGTATTTTATACATTAGGGTTTTCCAGATGCAGGTCTGTGGGTCACAAGCAGCTTGTGGGCTGATTTTTTGTACCCTCACAGACACTCGTACAAAATTTCAGTTGTTTAATTGAGGCACTTTGGAAAGGTTATAGTACAGAAGTTTGAAGGAAATATGGTAAATACATGTAATTTCCACCACCAATACCTCCCCTGCATGAAACTGTAACTGTAGTTTTTTTATATTATTATTATGTATATAAACGGTGCTGCATCAAACTTTGCAAGCTATGTAACATATGTATCTTTACACATTATTACCCTTAGTTTTATATTGTCGTACAAGATAATATTATCATGCATGGGCCACAAAATTCAGATCCTGTCTATGCAGCCCATGAGGCAGAAGGTGTTGGACCACCCTGTTATGCAGAACAAACACTTATGCTTGTACTATAAGTATGAGCTAACCAGTGACAACAGTATACAAATTTCTAGCCCGATAGGCGTAACTTGCGGGGGGGCAGGGGGGGGGGCAAAGCCCCTCCCCCAATATTTTTTCTACCTAAGAATAATTTTCTTTTGGCTAATGAGTTGACGAAGGGCAAATAAAAAATTTGGGTAAGAGTGGGGGAAAGGAGTGTTTGTATATTAACGACTGATTCAAACCAATCTTCTCCTCTTTCTAAATTGACTCGTTCAAAAATTAAAGTTCCTAATACCCATGGTCGATTCCCCCCGCCCTTCCAAAGTTATTAGCCAAGTTACACCTACATCTAGTCCCAATATTTGACTCTGCTAGAAATGGGGAAACATATTTTGACAGCCGAGGTAATTGCATGCTGTAATAAGAAAAACAGACACATATACACTTGGGTGAAAGGTTATTTATTGCATAAAATGTATAAATGTTGTTTATCATTGTGTTTAACATCTATGTAAGCTTTAATGTAACACATAATGGATTAATATTTTTATTTGTTATAATTTAAAATAAATGTACAGTATTGTTGTCATAGTTTAGGAAGGTAATATAAGGGTAGAAGTGAATAGAGTGATATGTGGTTGGGTTATATAAGCAGTTCATCCCTCAGACCCACATGAGAGGAGGAGGATCTAGAGCATTGTTCAGCCCAAAAGGAATGATGAACAGAAAATTATAAAAAAACAGGTATTTTAAGGGCCACTGCATGAAACTAAAGCTACTGGTACATGGTGTTCCTGCATTTATATGGGTGATTGCTTAGGAAAAACATGTGCTAGTGGTTTCTGCTTCAAATGATGGCCATTTTCAGATTTCATGTTTACTGTTCGTATTGGTCCACACCAGAACTTAGCTCCTCTTTCCTTCCAGCCTGCCTATGTAACCCAACCTCTTACTCCCCTACACACTTTGATTCTGAAAACAGATGTGGCATATTCCTCAGAAACACTGGCAACACAGCCCACTGCAACATGGTGCCAACTCCCAACAACAGAATCAGCATCAAGAGTGAACCACCATGAAATCCTAAAATCAGTAATTTAAAGAATATTCTTTACAAAAACTTCTGTATATGAATTTGTTTACATATTTTATTTGTCCATCTTCTGAGTTGAAAGAAAGAACAAAGCAGCTGTCTTCCTAAATTATGTTCCTGTTCATTATATTAGATGAGTCATATAAAATATTACATCTGCACAGCATGGAAATAATGAATAGTACATATGTATGGTTTCCACCCCTACAAATTTGATTGGTAGACACTCAACCATTTGCCTCACCTAACATAGCAGAATTCAGACTTCAAGCGCCCACTGCTATGTCTGATATTATTAGTAAAGCATAAATATTCAATAACAGACCTGGTGGCACTGCAAATCAAAGAGTGCAACAGAAATTCAAACTTCGATAACATAAAAACACTGTAAGTGTGAAATAAAGTTAAAACGTAAAGGTAAAGTTGTCCCTGTGCATGTCAAAAGGCATATTGGAGGAGCAGATGTATAACTCCACTCATTCTAGAATTTTAAATTGACTTTTTACTTAAGGACCATTACCATCAAACTACTGAGAAGGTCCTTAGTTACATGTGAATATTTATTAAATACACTATTTATGGTCTTTGTTGTGCCATATTTTGCTTGTTTTCTTAAAAATGAATTATATTTTCATTAACAAAACCATGTAGCTTGTAGTTATAACCTTCAAGAAACCTGAAACATGATATAAACAAGAGTGCAACAGATTTACTTAAATGTAATTTTTATAAATAAGCAACTACTTACAGAAAACCAACTGCAAAACATCATATAATAAATATACAATTTCACCATAGTCATAAATTTGCGCATTCTATATCAGATGAATCACTAAAATACACACATGTTTATTTCTTCTTTTCAGATGGCTTGCTGTTCCATAGAAGTAAAGCAATTAGATGCCAAAGCAACCATAAAATGCTGTTTTGTGTGGTTACCTTCATGTGACTGTTATATGTTACAGTAAAGGAGAAATAAGTAAATGGACTGTTCATATAAAAAGCTCTGCACAGTAACCAATATCAAGCTTCATTAGAAAACAATGTGGAAGTTTGAGCGTGATAAGTAGCAGCACTAAGAAAGTTCTGAAATGTGGTTGTTATAAGGAAATGGGTGAAGATAAAATCACTGGTACCTCTGTAATATTGACAGTAGCCACTCATTAACACTTAAGTGTAATGTACTTTCCACACTTTAAATAAATTAGTTTAAGAATAAAAGAAGATGACAGTTCTGCTTGGAGAACCCTGCAGTAAACGGCTATAACAACATGGCAACACTTAAATTGGATGAATTACTCGGGAAGAAAAAGGAAGCTCCGCAGGTGCTCGACTTATCTAGAAGCATTGTGCAGTCCAAGGAAGAATTTGATAGGCTACTTGATAAGGTTCCTGAGTATAAGATAAGGCCAGAAAAGGTGAGTTCAACTTTGAAAGATTTTCTTGTGTGTAACGACATTTATTTGGTTAATCCTTTGAAAATCACTCTACAATAAAGCATCTGAACTCTTACTGTATAATAAAGAAGTACTCCTTGCCAAATATGGTTAGGGTGATCAAATCAAGAAGGATGAGATGAGCAAGGCATGTGGAATGTGTGAGGGATAAGAGAGATACATACAGGGATTTGGTGGGTAACCTGATGGAAAGGGAACACTTGGAAGGGCTAGGTATAAATGGGAGGCTAATATTAAAATTCATTCATTCTGTAGTCTGTCTTACGACAGGTCCGTAGCCTCTTCCAAAGCGAGTTCTCCACAGGGTGCGATCTAGTGCTTCCTCTTTCAATTTCCAGTATCTTCTCTTTTCCTTAAGGTCATCCAGTAGCTGCTTACGTCTTGTCCCTCGTCTTTCCGTCATTTCTATCCTTCATTCTAACTTTCCTTCAATCACGTGTTTCAGAAGGCAGTTTCTACGCAAGATGTGACCAATCCAGTTAGCCTTTCTTCTTTTTATTGTATGTACGATATTCCTCTCCTCCTTGTCTCTGTGCAATACTTCTTCATTTCTCACAAGATCAGTCCAACTGATCTTCTCCATTCTTCTCCAGCACCACATTTCAAAACTTTCCAGATACTTCTGATCCATTTTCCGAAGTGTCCACGTTTAAGCACCATACAAAGCAATGCTCCAAATGTAGCACTATACTAGTTTCTTCCTTAAATTTAAGTCCAGTTTGCTGGTGAAAAGATTCTTCTTCTTGTTGAATATTAAAATAATCTTGAAGAAATAGGATGGGAGAGTGTGGACTGTTGTCATGTAGTGCAGGATATAAACAAGTGCTGCGCTGTTGTGAATATGGTAATGAAGCTGTTGGTTCCATAAAGTACTTGGGATTTCTTTACTAGCTGAGGAACTGTTCGTTTCTCAGGAAGGTCCCTGATGCATGGAGTTTGTTACATTACAACTTTAATGTACTCACACATCAAAGCTACATATTCACAAGCATCATTATATTCATATTGTTCACTGCCATGTGATATAACCTTATACTGTTATTGCAGACTCACAGTATTTTCATCATGAAATTCTTTTTGTCAGGTACGACAAGATGATGTAAAAGTGCGTGAAAAGGACTTTGGTTTTCATGCAACAAAGCGAGAAAACAAGGAACAGGATTATGCTTATGCTAATCCAATCCCACCTGATATGCGTGCTGTTCCTCTTGAAGACCTCAATCCAGTTGCCATTGACTGGAAGATGCTCACATCTATCCGCCCCAAATCAAAGTTGGAAGAAGAAATGTTTTCTAGGTCAGTGTATTGTAAAATGTATTATAAGAATAGTAATAAGAATGTGAAGGGAAGCTGCGGTAGCTCAGGCTATAGGCTTAAAAACCAAAAATCCTGAATCAATTCCCAGCAGGAACAAGAGATTTTTCTCTTCTCTAAAAGTTTCCAAAAGAGCTCTAGGGCCTGCCCACCCACCCTCATATTCAATGTGTACCAGGGATTCATTCTCCAGGGAAAAAGTAGCTGGGGTTTGTGGCTGACCACTCACCTCCATCTAATGTTGAGTTTCAGAATGTGTGCAGATATGCTTCTCCTCTGCCATATGCTTTCACGGCATGGTGCTTAATTACATACATGAATAACTTTACTACCTTTATAAGAATGTGAAGGGGTCCATCAAATTGAAAAACGAAAATGTGATGAACTGTATGTAATTAGGGGTTTACTGCACATAAAATGTGGAAACTGAATGCATGAGAAAAATTTCAAGGAATAATTTCTTATTATTGCAAGAATTTACCAAATTAAAAGAAGTCACGTAATTGTTTGCATTTGTGGAGGTAGATCCTATCATGCTTATTGAGAGTACTTTAAATCCAATCATGGACATAACAAGCATTCACTTATGGCACATTCTTGAAAAGGTATCCCCATGTTTTGCAGTACATCATAAAATCATATAGGAAGACTGGATGCAAAGTTGTTTTAATTCTTACTCTGGAGGTGAGCAGTCAGCTTCACATAATGCCTGCATTCATTATAGAGAAGCACCTGAGTGGTGCAGTGCTAAGGGCAAAGATAGCAGAAATGCCCTGTACCTCATGTGTTCCTTTATAAGGATCTATGTAACCCAAGCTCAGAACCATCAGTAGAGATAATAATTACACCATTCAGTTAAGCTATACAAAAACATAAAAGAAATTCATTTACAGACTGGTCACATTGGGAAAGCTTCATTTATACACTGCAGCTAGAGAAAGAAAAGCAAGAAATGATTCAAGCCCCATTCATCGCAACAAGAACCGGGCAGGAATTATTGAAACACGGGCAACAGTGTGTGCAGAATGTGGAGAAGAATTCTGTAGTGGAGACAGTTGTGGCGAATTCCTGTATGAATCCTACATACGCACTGATGTTGGAAATCTACACATAGATCCCTCTGGAAATGATGGTCCAAGTGGGAGAAGCTCTTCACCCAAAAGACGAAGAAGGAAGTCTGGAAAGAAGAAAAAGAAACAAAAACAATCAAGAAATGCAAAGAGGAAGAAGAAGGGAAAGTCTAAAGGTGGAAATAAAAGTGCAGAAACGGAAAAGGACTGATTGCAAGGATATAAAATGTTAGCTTAACAATTGTGTTATATTAATTGTATATGTTTTCAGTAACATATGTAACGAGGGGCACAACCCTGAAATGCTTCCTTCAAAGGATGACCATACGCACAATATGTAATAAAGGAAACATTGGCTTAATTGTGGATATTAAATATCACTTCTGATGGTTGTTACCTCCAACTTGCTCTCGCATTCTTTTGCTCACACGTTTACTGACTGTCATTATTATCACCTGGCTAAATACCGTTGCATATACTGCACGAAAGTGTTAATTATCAGCAGTTCGGAAGAAGTCACATAATGAGTTTTGGAGACTCCACCTTCATTAAAGTGAAACAGTCAGTTCATACAGCACTGTTAAAGAACAGTGGTTACTGTATGTAGCACCTGATTTAACATTAAAAGGTGCTGAATCTTTTCCACAATATATTTATGAGTTTCACGTGATTCTCAGAATAAAAGGCAATTATTTCCCATCACATTAACAGGCATATCTTTGTAATAGACATTCAGCATGTTTTCTATGAGATAGAGACTAAATTTTAAATACTGATTAGGAGAATTTAATGCTTCAGAGCTTTAAAATAAAATTCCATAAAACTTCTCAGAAATAATCATCCCATACAAGCTGGATGTGACTCGTGTGTGTGTGTGTGTGTGTGTGTGTGTGTGTGTGTGTGTGTGTGTGCATGTAGTGCTGTACTCATGTGTCATTAAGCTTCATAACTTTTACTTCAAATATATGTAAATGTACAAAATACAAGAAAAAATCATGCTATTCTGTAAAATGTAATTATGTGTAGACAAATGAAAACAAATTAAATTCACCCATATGTTAAAACAAGGCTCCATACCGTTTTTTCTCTTCCAAATCCATGATGTATTTAAGAAATAGGTCAAACTAAGAGACTGGTGTTTAACCATGCCTGTACGTATACTTCATCTCTGAAACTACTTGACACATTTCAAGAAAATTTTGTCCGTAATCAAGTGTCACATTTCCAAAACAGCAACATAATTACGCATCTAGCAGCTAGTGCTAATCTTAGTCTCAGACCAGGTTTTCATTCTGAGAACATTTATTTCCTGCTGGAAATAAATTGAACCAGTGATTGTAGTTCATATACCTCCCTGCCATTTCTGTTTCAAAGCAAATATTTACAACCACACTAACCAAAAGTAGATCAGTTACATGAAATTAATACTTCTGTGATGGCAAATAACCTCTAATTTATCAGGTGTAAATACATTTCTGTATTTCTGATTAAGTAAGAATAAACATCAAACATTACATATGCCCCTCAACCTGACGAACCTGCTATGAAACCAAAGTACTTTTCATTCACTTTACATAACTTTGTTGGTAAACAAATTCCTTTTAGTTTACAGTAACTAGCTACATGTTTTGGCTTTTAACTAAAGCCATTATCAGGCTAAACCATTATGAAAATATAGAAGCATAAGAGTAACCTTACTTCACATACAATTCAATGTGGTAGCGAGATCTCACTTTATGATGACGGCTTTAGTACAACACCAAAACATGTAGCTAGTTACTGCAAACAAAAAGGAATTTGTTTACCAGTTAAGCTGCGTCAACTGAGTGAAAAGTAAGTTTGGTTTCATATTAGGAAACACAACAGGATGCCATACACCTAGAAAATCCTGCACTGTTATTTCCAGGATTGCATGAAGCACAAGGTATGGAACAAGAGGAGTACAGGTCAAAACATAACTACCATAAAGATACTGTTTCATGATTTATTTTATAAATTCAAATGGTCCCAAATGATATATAATTTCATAGCAACCAACCAACCAACAAACATTGCAAACACTTTCCATATACTTTATCCTTTACTAAGTGGGTTTCTTTATTGTAATTTCTATTCACACAAATAATAATTAGAAGAATCAACAAATTCTTAAAATAAACACAACAACAACACCACCGCTATTTATATCCAAGACAGAAAAAATCTGGCTGCACAATGTGTCATGTATAAAGCACTGATTACTAATTGAGCTATGACATTATTGCAAAAAAAAAACAACAAATGTTTTCACCATTAAGGATTAGAACAAGTCCAGTGATTACCACTGCCAGTACACTAATGGTGTAGTTTCAGTGCACACATCAAGTGCATTATTCTTGTGGCTTCAGCTTATCAGATTATTGACAATGAATTATGCATAGCCAACATAAGCACAATGAATTGAAAACAAAGGTACATAAAATTTAAAAAAGACATAATCTTAAAGTAACACAAATTTCCAACCACTGCCTTTTTCTACTAGTACCAATAAATATCTTAAGTAAAGTTACTTAACACTTACAAACAGTGTGTCCTCATATCAATTCATACACTATACATCTACAATATTTCCATATCCTTTGTTTGTATAAAATATTAGTATTAGTCCCCACATCTAGGCACAAAACTGGAACTTAATATTTCATTTAACAATGCATTATATCGATATCATGTGTCAAACAAAAGACAAATGTATGAGGATTCAGTAGATATGGAATATGAAGTTAACAGAAAGTCCTTGCAACAGCCCGACAACACAATAGCACACTGAACTTGTCCACAGCACAGGACAGTTTAACTTATATTATTTTGGAATATGTTATAGCCAAGGACAAGCTCCAATTTAGGCAAAGCTAGTGCCTGAGAAGTTGCAGCATTCCATTACAGCAACCGCTTTCTGGGCCAGCAATTACAACATTTTCAACCTGTTCATTTGAAGTTGTGGATTTTTTTAATAAAATTATATGCAGCATATAGATGTAAAAAGTATTAAACAGCAATCCCAAAATGATTAACTTAGGCAAGGATCTTATTTTCTGTACACACTCTTAGATGTGTATGCAACATAAAGTATTTTGTCTTCTTACTAATTCTGGGTAAATCCTAATCAGAATTAGATGCGTCTTTGGCCAGTGCTTAGTACTTCTGGTTTTTATGTTAAATGGCATCGACATTTCTGTAGCTTCTGATATGTTCAACACTTGGGTAAAGGTAGAAGGTAAAGCTGTGTCAGTGCTTAATGAAGCACCATGCCATGAAGGCATACAGGGGAGTGGTGGTGTATTTTTAACCTTGGCACTGGATGGACATGAGTGTACACTTGTTATCTGTCACAAGCACAGCAGCTTGGAAAAGAGATGTGATTCTTTACTGAAGCATAACATAGAATACAGACTTATTTTTGTAAACAAAGGCTTGAACTGCTGTCCTCAGTCTTATAGTTTACACATGAATAACATTTTAAATTCAAACAACTCCAAAACAGAACATAAAATTAAGTTTAATTTGTATGAAGAATATTGCTACAGACTGCTGCTTAATGTAAAAATTGTAGTTGCCATATTGTTTTAGACAACATGAGCAGTATCTCTATTAAAGAGAATCATTACAACACCTTAAAAACTGTCAGTTTACTGTCTTACTTTACAGTCTGGCACAGTACCAGCAATATGATAAAGTGTGAACCAAGAAAAATTACAATTTTTGTTGTAATCTATGCCATTCTGTAGCAACTTTGACAACAATTCAGCAGGAACCTGCCTTGGTTATAACTTAAACCCAGGGTCATAAAGTTGTATTTACAAACGTAACATTCGTACTACATGGGCACAGCTCATGAAGGAAATATCAGCTGAGGCACCACTATACAATGTGAGGCTTGGGAGTGAATTTTTTGCCCATAGTACCTAGTTTTCATAGTCCCAACCAAACAACTATATAACTTAGCATACTGACAGCATACATTAGCATTAAACAAAAACAATATGAACAAGACTCAGAAACAGTATTTTCAGCATAACTTGAGAAATAAGTAAGAAGGAAATAGCAGGAAATTTACAGTGGAAAATTGTAAATGTGTCTCTTCTGTTTGATGAAAGTATCAGACATTGAACAGTCTCTACGTAAAAGTTTTCAGGCTCTAAGTTAGGTCAGCTGCTGTTCAATCACGGCTAATTTAAAGTACGGAAATTTCCGTACAATTGAAACATAATTCCTGTGAATGTTATGCAAATGGTGGTTCCTGGATTGTAGCTGGTGCACAGAATCTCTGAGAATCTATTGTTACTAACAAATGGAATCTATATATAAGGTTTGAGGTGTTCATGGTGATTTAAGTTCATATCATGGTCTTCCATGTTATGATGCCAAGAACCAAAACTGTCATATACCACATACCACAATAAATGTAATCCAGCTCATACGTAACAGAACAATGATACTATATGCAAGCAATCATGTTCTACCACTAAATGCAACGTATTATAAATTATGGCACAAATACATATCACCAAAGTGAAATTATAAGAATGTGTGGCAATGATATTCAAAGAGTATAACCCAATTATGTATCAGAATATTGTACCCAGAATGTCTAAATTCAAACAACAGAGGGATATGGAAATAAAATTAGTCTCACAACAAAATAAATTCCATTATTAAAAGAAATTTTATCAGATGTTATCAGGAACAAAAACAATCAAATGCAAGATCAAAACAAAAGCAACTGTGAAATAGGTTAGTGAGGAATACGTACTTAATAAATAAAAGGACAACGGAAGACTGGAAGCAGCATAAGTGAAACTTGAGGTTTTCACAGCTATTAGATTGTGTGCCTCTAGGTTATGGCCCCAACCATCTGACAGCCAGTCTCCAACATATCACAGAAACCTGCTGTCTCCATCTTGAGGCTCAAAATTTCCTCTAAAACGTTGGTCAATACCTTCTACATTACACTCTTTCATAACCCAGAACATCCATAACATAAGCAAAATGGAGGGTTCAACAACATGTACTGGGTAATGCTGGACTACATCACCAATGCAGTACAGGAGAGTCTTGATGTCTGTGATCCACTGGGACCAACAAAACCATCACAAACATCAAAATACATGTCACTGTAAAATGCCTTTTTGGTTACAACACGTTATGTAATACCATCAAAAAAATATAAAATAATGTCACAAACTATGAAGAGCATTAGTTACTTTTTACCAAAATTTAAACATTTTTTGAAAGCATAAAATATATGAAACAATTGAAGGACAGTCTCATTCCATTAAGCACAAAAGCAACCAAACTCACTTCAACTAACAACAGAGCTTGACTGAGCTAACAGAGATCTGTGCAATAGCAGAAGAGTGGGGGAAGCTGACTCACCAACCATGTTGTCTCATCCCACTTCACTAGAACCAGTCACAAAGGTTGGAACAATGTTATTAAAACTGATCACAAAAGGTCAGAATCCAAAACATCAGAGTTCACAAACTTCAAGACTCTACTGTTTGTAGACTGACATCTACCAGAAGAGGCTGCTATAATACACTTATGGAATGAAGATAAAACAAGTTCTGAAGCAGGCACTGGAATATAAAGCACTGAGATAAAAGGGGCTACACACCCCAAGACAAGAAGCAAAACAAATCACATGCAAGCAGCTGAATGTAATCCTGGAGAGTTTGACATGATGAGTAGCACTTAGATCTGTAGACTATTATTTGTACAGTACAACATGAGACACAAAGTACAACTAATTAGAAAACCCACAGCTGTTATACTGGTTCAAGAATCATAAAAATGTTTGGAACAAAAAGTATGATTCCACATTTATTTGGTATTCTGCTCCACAATATATGATCACATAAAGAATTTTATTTACAATGTGATAATAAAATTCACTCCCAATCTACTTTAATGACAAATACTACCTTATGTTCTTAAACTATCTGGTTTAACATATAAATTTACAAACAGTTTCAGGTACATATCAATTAAGGTATGACAACTAAGTCAAATTCTTTGCACCAATGTGTTGGAAAATAATGACAAATTACAGTACATCTGCACTTGTAGTAAGCAAAAATTTTCAAATATTAAGAACAAAATTATCCAAAAATTATACAAAAACAATAACATGATTGACATGTGTTTTGATATAACAGAATTGGACCTGTTATCAAAATATAAATTAAAATAACAGTTGCATCTTTCTATTAAACAATACAGTTTTTATTAATGCACTGTTACATCAGGACTCAGCTGTCATTACTGTGCTCAAAAATATCATGCAATAAACTGTTCACCAAAGCATACCAGTTAGGTCATGTTTCACTGAGATGATCAAAGACACCACTCTCATCTGCTCCTCCTTGAATTCAAAATGTTTATTATCGCTTCACTGACATTTAAAATGGAACATAAACTGTTACATTAAAGAAGTCTCACTAGATAGTATTTTCTACATTGTTCTTCTCTTCCATTTAAGCATTTCTACAGATTTGCTTCACAGCTGAATTACAGGGAAAAGCACTTTGCAAAATCATATTTGCCAGACCACAATTATCAACTGCTTCATTTACAGGCACTTGTGGCATACAAAAATACTACTAGACCATGCGCTGAGAGAGAGGTGAAGCTGTGAGTTCTGAGATTTTCACAGCTATGGAGCTGACGATTACATTCTTCTGAGATATGATGCCGCATCACTGCGTAATCAGTTTGTGACATTTCAAGGCAGCCCTTGAAGATGAGGCCACTAAGTTGCTTCCAAATTTCAGAAACCAATTAACCAATTACATACTGATGCAGCATCATATGACAGAAGAACAGACTCCTCAGCATGGAACAATTGTATCAGTAGACAACTAACCTAATACTTTTAGCAGTATAAATAGAAACATGTGACTGAACAGTGAGGAAAGAAATGACAGGCCAACAGAGAAGCTGTTCCCAGATCAAAGCATTACTTTTATAGTAACTAAACAGTACAGAATTTTCTTTTCAGTGTTTTGTTTAATGAAACTCAACCACTATTACAAAGTGTCAATTGTAGATGAAAGAAATTTATACAGCATTAATAAAATGATACAAATGGGGGAATACTGCAAGTACTTGGAGAAAAACCTGTCCCAGTGCCACTTTGTCCACCACAAACACACATGAAAATACAGTTTCACTACCCTTATGCTGTAACTGGATCAAATACACTTCACTTGCAGTCATTAATGTAAGAATTTGAAACATTTTATTCTATAATGATGGGAGTGGTGCAGATGTAAATAAGGGTAAAATTTTAACCATAAATACATTGGCTAGAACTTCTCTGAGCCTTCTGTAACCGATACTTAGTTCAAGAGTAATTGCAATCCTGTTGCATCTTCTGCTTCACCAGCACTGAACATTTTAAGGCCCAATGATGACATAAGCTGTTACTGGATGCATTGGCAAGTGGTTCAGCATTGACTGAAAGTGTCAAAATCATGCACTAATAGCAATGGTCTTGATGCTCAAGCGGCAAACCAGTGAGGTGTACTGACAATTTAAACCCTGGGCCTTAAAATGTTAACCAGATTAATCAAATATCAAATAAATATCGGTGGAAATGCAATAACAATTATGGTATAAACACAATATGACTTTGCACCCCTTACTGATGTGTCAACATAAAAACAAAGCACACAATAAAACTAGGACACTGTGACTTTCCAATTCAGCAAAAGAAAGTTGTAAAACACATTTTTTTTTGTGTCATCTATGCATCTTTCAAACCATAAGGTCAGTTTCCTAATTTGACACACTGTATATAACACACACATATAAATCTGTTTCCCATCTGTAACTTTTGCATGTACACTAAAATCCACTGCTGTAAAATTTTATAACACATTTTCAAACTCTCAGAAAAAAGCAGTACTACCTAAAATAAAACAAATAACAGAAAATCTTTTTTTTTTATACTTGTAAATTATTTTCCCTCTGCCTTCTCCTTAGAACAAGAAACTGTACATCACTGCATGATTCATTAATGAAACTTTAGTCACGGCAGTACCAGTTTCAGTTATGATGGAACAAAGACCAGTCCTTGCTTTTACCAATATTATCTATTATCTGCTACCAACAGGATCAAAGTGGTGGATGGGGCATGGCAAGTTGGAAGACAATAGGAACAGTATGAATAAAAATATATTACAACTCATCTTGCACTCACTCATACGACATTCATGCACCCTATAATTAAGGTATCCAAGTGAATGTACTCTTTTGTACCATTTCTTCTTCTTGTGTTATTTCTTCACACATTCAATAAACATCCTGCGTCATTCCAAGTGTACAGAATAAATCAGAAGTCCTGGTATGTCTCAAGCATTCAGTCAGTACCAAGACTGACTCTGCAACACCACTAATTACATCAAAATTTAAAAATATATATATTTATTTTTAATAAAAGCTATCGATTGATAAGATCTCTCCATAATAAAGGGTTGAGAAGAAACGCGATACATTTGGACCAATGTGACAAGATAAAATACAAATCTCTGAATGTATCATATACAGACTTCTTTCACACTTTTCTCTGTTTCCCAATCTGCTCTGGTTCCTAGGTGTCAACCAACTGGTTTCTGCAGTGCAAAAGCAATCTACAGTCACAACTATTTCATTGCTAAGCTACTGTTTATTCTTAAGTCATCACTTTTTGTGGCACCATTAGAGTAAATAACAGAAAAATTGTGTACAGGAGTATATTCATCAGGCTGTTATAAAGAATATGCAATTTCCTTATTTCAGTATAGCTTCTTTAAGGAAAACCTTAGTGAAGGATGGGCATTGTTGCTACTGCATAACATCACGTGGACCGGTATGTACTGATTTATAACACACCTGGGTGTAATGTGTAAGGCTGAAAACTGAAAAGACCAAAGCAAATCCTTACTGTATTTCCAACCTCATATGACACTTCTTTCCTGAAAAACATCCCCAAAAATCATCCTGTGTCTGAACACCAAATGATAAATTGTTACATAAGTAGGCTATTAAATCTGCAAAAACACCTCCCTAATATATAGGCTGCATCTTATCACTTGTAATGTCTTACGAGACGCGTAATATGACATGTAATTTATTTTGTCTTACCATGTACCATTTTCATATTCCGTTCTTCATATGTGTAAAATAAAGTTACATAACTGCACATACATCTGGAAAAATATAATCACAATATTTTGTTAAATAACAGAAAAATAAAAATTGCTCATACACTTGCACTATTTCTATAGGCCTCTTGCTGCACATATAAACTAATTTACACAATAATGATTTAAGAGACAACAATACAATAATGTCAATACACACATTGTTGCTTATAACCTTTAGGATTGATGCAATCGGGAGATTGCAACAAAAGCACTCAATTTGTATTAGGTGAACACTCTTTCACATAAATTAGTTACTTTAGAATCAACTATTAGCTGTAATGTCTATATTATTTACATTCTGCTCCCCAGCTTTACGGGATGGAATATGGGACAACACATAGTTAAATTATGAAACCTTTGTATGTACTACCAAAATCTAACCTGGTATCGATCCCAACAGGAACACTTCTCTCACTTATCATTAACCCTTTGCAAATAACAATTACCCTGAAGGATATTTAAGGACACAGCTCATACTGTGCAGTAAACACATTATGCCTCGATTACAAAAACCAGTCAGTTAATGTTGTATAGGAAAACAATCGCTGCTCATTCAGAGATCCATAAATAACATAAATACACTGCGTGGGCAGAATGTAGAATTTCTGAATGTTAAACCTGGTCGTAAATAAAACCAGTAGGCCTTAAAGGGTTCAGCACAAACATGTTTAATTAGGTTTGGTGAAACTTCAGAGAGCCCGCAATGGAACAACAACTTCTTTTTATTTGTTTATTTATTTTACTTATCATGTGAGATTTGAGGTTCTCACAGCAGTGAACATTGAGGTTCCCCCAGAATACTGGTACCCATCTGCAACACTACACTGTTTCACATCCTATAAGACTGCAATTTGTTTACTTAACAATATAAAATTCTTTGTCAATCAGCACTCGATTAATGAGTGTGGCTACAAATGGCTTATGGCTCAAATATGACAGGTGTCTTGAAACTTCAATACAAGCACATATCCAGAGAACAAGACGCATTTATTTTAGGAACAGAATGATTTGTTAACACCAAACAACATACAATCCCTGAGTTGAACAGGACTTGTGATTTATCAGTACAAAGTGCATGCCATCTACAATCACACTGCACTCTATGCACCAGTAAGGGTAAAGTGCCATGAGACAGACAATTAATCTCATATATCCAATTTGAAATTGTTTTATATATATATATATATATATATATATATATATATACATACATATATATAAAGAAACTTTATTCTATGTATCACATGAAAGCAAAGACCTTAGAATCTTTAAAAAAATGCATTTTTTCGTAGATCTGAAGAAAAAATCACATTAAGATAAAATACTGGTTTTCAATAACTGATTAATATTACACAAATATTATTTATATATATACATATACAAATTCATCTTTTTTTGTTTCTCTTTTAGAATTATACATTATATCACATCACCTGCTTTGTTTCACCTTAGTTATGAATTACAAATTTAGTTATAAAAACATAATATTCCTTCCTGTGGCCCATTAATTTATTCTCCTGTTGGAATACAAACATGCACACAACTTTCAGGAACATAACAGATGAAAAATCTTAATTCAAACATTCTGTCTTACTTCTCTGTAAATTTTGATGTTATGACATGCATAAATGTCACATTTTGGGTCAAGTACTGAAAGCTGTGTACAAGCTGGTACACCCTCATTTCACATTACAGTAATTCACAAGATTTAGTCCTTCATAGTGACTCTAATACCATATGAACATCTTTATGTGACAGTACACACAGAACTGAAGTACTTCAATTTTTGGCACCATATCTTATGTCAGTTTTCTCTACTCGTACGACAAATGGCAGATATTATATATGCACCCAAGGTTAACTCTGAAACAATAAACTTAAAAGGCGCAAAATTTAAGACAATGTCAATCTGAACTTCTATACAAAACAAAACAAGTAGATTGCCATTGATTTGGATTTCAAATTACGAAGTCAATTATTTAGAGACGGCACACATTCACAATCAGTTCACATTACCATAATCCCAGTCTAGGCAAGAGAAAAGAGAAATCAATGTTGAGTGAATGTAATATATCTATGCAGTTAAACACACCATACATAGGACATTATACCAAAACCCTGATGCAATGTGCACTCACAGTACGAGGGGGTATGCGGTGGCGCAGTTGGTTGAGGCACTGCACTACAAGCTGGAAGGTTCGATTCCCAGTGGGGTTATTGGGATTTTTCAATGACTTAATCCTTCCGGCCACACCATGGCCATGGGGTTGACTCAAGCCTCTTACAAAAATGAGTACCAGGGGTATCTCCTAGGGGGTAAAGGCTGCCGTTGCATATGGCTGACAACCTTACCACCTCCATGTGCCGACTGTCTAAAAATTCTGGAAGCCTCAACTTCCTGGAGCCGTAAGGGCCTGTCCAGGCCTGTATAGGGTTAGCTTTTTTTAATCACAGTAAGGACTTTATAAATAATGTTTAATTTGGTTACATCAACCTCACATAATATGCCAGGTACCTACTCAAATAATGCATTACTCTACATCAGAAGCATTCCTCATATCAAATGATGACATTCCGCAAAAGTTTAAAATTATCACCAACACTGAAAAGCAGTTATGTAACAGCAGAGGTGCTGCATTACACAGCCTCAATCTAGACCCTATTTACAGCAAAATCAGTTACTTCAACAATCGATGCAAAAAGAACTGCCTTTAACAGCAGTGAAATACCAGACTTTCTTCAGAAATATGTTAACAAATAAGTAAGCTTCGATAAGCGCTACACCACGTAATTCAGTTATTTCACTTAAGTATGATGCATAAATCTGTCCTGGTATGAGTTTTTCATTTAATTCAGCTTAACTCAGAAAGATTAGGGTGTTATAAATTTTGATACCAAACTCATATTCAACTTAAAATGCAGTGATTACTAATTCAGGGAGTTTCTTTACCCTTTGCGCAAAACCGAATTTTCTAGAAACAATAGTTTTTCCAACTTTATTCACATAAACAAAATATGAAATATGCATGTACAATTTGGGGGGGGGGGGGGGGAGAAGACAGAAATAGTGAATGTTATTACATCTGACACATTCAACTCATTAGTTCATCAGACCACTCCACTTTCTGTCCAGGAAGCATGCTTATTGATCATTGACAGACTGACCTTACATGTTCAAAACTGTTGTTCTGTCATAACCACACAACAGTTTATCACTTCCACTGACATTCATTTTACAGCAAAAATGACAGGTAAAATTTAACTGCACAAGTAGTTCATAACTCCTGGATAGTATATAAACATTTTGGTTATATAATTCAGTGTCTAATCCAAATTTTTCCTACCCATGTACCATATTTCCTCATTACATCAAATTATAATGTATGAACTAATGACAACATTCTATTTAAAACATAAGCCATCACAGTAATAGAGAGCCAAGAATGCAGATGGTGCATTAAGAGGACACAACTGTAGTAACATGAAAGAAAAAGACCGATGGAATGAGGTGATACCAAACATCTCCAACCATATAATCTACCACAGCAAATGCACTGATTTTATGGCAAGAAATGTCACATAAACAGTGAACACTGCTACCCCATCTAAAAGCATTAACTCGTTCAATGTCTGGAAGGGAAAGAAACATACCAATATACATCTTACAGATATGAAGGCAAAAAAAATCATACCCTGCACAAACTGTGCTCATTACACAGCAGTTATCAACAAATTATAAGCCACATACTTAGGAATAATCTAACAGATATAACAACAACGGCTCATAGGCTTTACTTATTAATCTACCTCAGATTCATAAACATTCTATTTAATTTAACACATCAGCCATTTCCACAAAATTAAAGAGTTCTAACTCTGTCTAAACCCAATTTTCCAAACTAGGTGATACAAACCCAGAACAAAACCCATTAATAAATTAGCTGCTCTCACAGCAGATTCAAATCAAACTTTCAAGGAGATAAAATACGGTATAAAAATACATGGCCCAAAAACATTATGTTCACACACACAAAAGAAGGAAATGTAACAACAAGAATGCCTAAAGGGTTTCAAGAGTTTCCTGCTGAAAATTTACAAACAATCTAAACCTGTGAGATTTGAGGTTTTCACAGTAGTGTTGCTGAAAATTCAAGTCTTGTGGGTTGTTACACTGTGTTGACTGGCAAACAGCTACCAGCATTTCAAAGGACCGCGATGCCTTCAAAACTTCCGGAACTAGTTACTGATCAATGTGGCGAAACATCCCAGAACATCTGAATCTCCAAGGCTTATCCTGTGTTTCACACAAAAATTTTCCTGCAACTCTTGTCCCTGGGATCTGTTTTTGGAATGGCAGTACAATAACAGAACACAACAAAGAAAAATACACCACTAGAGAGAAACTTAAACACACTTGCATAAAATAAAACATACTAGACTCATTTATGGATAAACACACATTCTAACAGAATCACCTCAAGAACCACAGTGGCCTGCAAGTATAACATGAACACACCAGTACGCATGCTGCCCCAGTGCAAAGCTCACAGATTGATAGAATAATAGATTTTCCTGACATCAGTACAGGAATATTTAACCTACATGTCATATGTGAAGAACATCCAAACTTCAATGATGGCTAATGGCCACATCTGCAACTGATATTACTCTCTCATATTTTTAATTGTGTCTTATTTGCATAATTCACTTGACTGCATCTTTAACATCACAGAACAATGTATATGATTTCCCAGTAATGAACAACAATTTATTCATCTTTACAAAAATAAAAACACTTTAATGGTAAGTTGCACACATATATTTAAGCCTCTGTCACTTTAAACCACAAATTCTGGCATCCCCAGGTTTCAGTGTAACCAACGAGCGTTAAAATTCCTGCAGTTTTACATTTCATCCGTGTTCTACCGGAGTATAAATTTAGTGTTTCTAACTATATTTGCAAGGTAAACAATTTTATATATTGCTGATATCAAGATTTCTATTTCCAACAGCGTGACAGCTGCAGATTATATTGCCACATGCAACCGTTCATTATGTTTACAATAGTCAATATATTACTTTGTTTAATTATATGAATTCACAATGGGATGTATAAACTAAAGTTTACAATCACATAAAGACTATGAAACTTGTTAAGTTTTCAGGTTTTCAAAGCAGAGATTGAAGTCTTCCAGGTTGTGACACCACGCAGTGTTGCAGGTCGAAGGAATAGCGCCCAAGTTGACACTGCAATGACTATTCTCTACCCCTGCTCTCCTTCCCCACATTCTGAATGGCCACATTCCTTGCTACATGCAATATGACTGAATAATATCCTTCACTGTAATCATTACCACTTCAACTTGGACTCTGTTTCTTCAACCCTGAACATGGAGACAGCATGTTCCTCTGAAAAGATGGTGTCAACCTACAAAACTACATGGTGTAAAAACTCAAAAGACTACAATGTGAACTGTTAACATGTGCTTGTACAATAATGCATCCCCACAACAAAATTTACCTGTGAAATACACAGTATAAAAGCAGAAATCACTGGATGCCCCTGGTAACAATTCAATTGCCATGCTATTGTCATCCAAAATTCTCAAAATATTGTTTATAATCTTCCATCACTTTTAGTCACAATTTTACACCATATGGCATTTCATCTATTGTACTTAAACTGGATAGTGGACAGATGCTCTGATATGGCTTATAACTGCTGCCAACCTAAAATCTCAAAGCTCACAGCCTGTAAATATCAAGAGTAGTGGCAATTAAAGTATCTACATTCACAGACATTTCTTTTGTCAGTAACATCTCCTATAAAATAATGCTGAAGATGAGACTGATAATGCATACATGAAATGTGTGTAACACAGAAGAGCAAACATTTTTAATAATGCATAATTTGGTTCTGAACAAGCAGTGATTTTAAACCAATTCATTTCTTGATTATAAAAGATATCTGATTAAGTATCTAAAAAGTGTAACACATTTTGAAACAAAAGATTTATATCTTAACATGCATGTTTATTGGACCCTCAGTCTCATATCACCACCACAATTGGTATGCAGGAATGTAAACTGTTCTAGTTTGGGACTATATGACATTTTAACAACTAAAAAGAGTAACAAGAGATAGCACTGTCAATACCACAACGTACTAGAGATCACTGTGTTTCAGTAAAGGTGTCAACTTTCTGTTTAGTCTTTTAAATTCTTGAGATCCATGCTCAATATAAAGGCAATTTGAAAAAAATGACTGCTGCTATAAGCAGTGGTTAAGAGTGAGTGATGGACGTACTGGCACCATAGTTTACTGGAGTTCTTTTCATGAGCCTTCCATCTGAATCAATCAAAACTGAGTTGCACAATAAGAACAGCAACTAGGAATTGTACATAGGCCATCACAATTGGAATTCAGGTAGCAACAATCTGTAGTCACCGCCTTCCTGATCATTCATTTTTATTTCCACTTCAGTCATTGTAGAAAAATAAATCTCGCAATACCTCAAGAAGACGGACTGTTTCTTTTTTCTCAACCATTTCTATCAAGCTGTCTCACTTCTTCATTCATACTTCCATTTCACTGATCTTTGCGGACTTTCTTCTTGCTTTTCTTCTGTGCTTTTGCTTCTTTCCAAACATCTATAACAAAATATTTTCAAACTCCAGACTTATAATTAAATTTCAGCAAAAGTACTAGAATTATTTCATGAAGGAAACAAGGGCGGTTACACAGTTTTTAAATTTTTTCTTTATTCATTTACTTTTGTAATGTTCAGTTGTTTTTCTGCTTTTCTGAAGCCAATGAATAACAACTGCAGTACCTTGAAAATATCCAAAGAAAATTAACAACTGGTATGTCCACTTAAATAAGACAAAAAGTATGTTACGTAAAAATATTATTAGATTTAAACAATTACACAACTGAAACTTACTAGTATATAGTTTCCACTACTGATGTGAGATTACATTAGACTTGGGGCCCTTAAGACAAAACTGAAAAAATCTCCTCAGGCAATCAGCTGTGTCAAGAACAAAATTCCAGTATTTCACAGACCATTCTGTTTTCATCATCAGGGAATGATGTAATAATGTGCTGATCATAAATAATCATCAAATTACTGAGCATGACTTTTAAGAAAAACACAATCCCACTTAATACTCAGATAATTCACAAAACTGAAACCTGCTCCAAAATACCAAGCTTGTACATCAGGTACCCATATTCAATTACTGTGGGGACTCCAATACTCTTGCTAAATGGAAACATGAGATAAGTGTCTTCAAAACACCCTGAAAAATAATACGTTAAATAACTACACTTCTAAGCCCACAAAAGATGATTACAAGCTGCAAATGGTTTGGACACCAGTAAACCCCATATATCAAACGTGTGAAATGAAGCACTCAGAATTTAAGTTGAAAGGTTAGTGATGAAGGTGTGGCATGAATCAAACTTTTTCCCACCTCATTCTTTGTTCAAATATCGTACAATGTTCTAGCTGACATTACTTTCATCACCATCAGACAAAAAATATACATAAAATACAAAAATAAAATCTGCTTGGCTGGACCACCACCAAACTGAGTTAGTCTTTATCCTCGAAGGCAGATTAGTTTTATCACCATGTTAACAACTGCAGCTACAGCAATCCCTTCCAGCCATAAGTGTTACATTCCTAACAAAACACAAGTTGGTAAGAAGATTCCAGATGCCTCACTTGCGTGAGCTCCAATGCGTGTGCACAAGCATGCAAACAGGCACGTATGTATGTGTGCATGTGTGACACACACACACACAAATATGCACACACTTCATATACAAGCAAAGTATTCTTGAAACTGACTGCAGTACAGTGTGACAGAGCATGCCCGTCTGAATACAACATATACCGTATATTCTCGAATCTAATGCGCATCCGAATCTAATGCGCACCCAGTTTTTGGCGACTTCTTAAACGAAAAAAAGTTAGTTCGCGATTCTAATCCGCACCTTTCCTTCAACCACCCCTTGCCCACGGGGCGACTGATTGAATAATATTGGATGTTACCAATGCGTTAAAATCCGACGCTACGCCTGTGGCCGATGAGTCATACCGATAGAGCAGGGGCCTTTCTCAACAGACGTGCGCAATCTCGTCTGAAGCCAGCTGAGCATTAGTTGTTGAAACGTGGGAGGTGCTTGTTCCAATTTGTCGTGTATCGTAGTTATGGAAGAGGGACGCCTGAAATCTAAACGACTCTCATATACGGCAAAGTTCAAACGTGAAGTTATTCGGTGCGCAGAGGAGAATGGAAACCGCAAAGCCGTTGCAATTTTTGGAGTTGATAAAAGCAACGTTCGACTATGGCGGAAACACAAGGCAGCGATGACATTGTATGGGAGGACGATGTTGAAGATAAAGATGATAGTGACTGGGTGGAGAGCACGGATAACGATTCAGTTATGAGTGATGACGGCGAGTCTGATGAATAATAAATTATAATAATAAATAATAAAATAACAGATTATTGTATTGTATTGTTCTTATGGCACGTACAGCAGCTCAATCATTTTTCCAAAATCCAGCTCTAGACCGCGAATCTAATCCGCACGCGAATCTAATACGCATCTGATTTTTTAGCCCTCTAAAACTGTAAAAAGGGTGCGCATTAGATTCGAGAATATACGGTAACGCCTGATATACTAGAACACAAATTACCTCCAAGTTCATCAAAAGCCACAATGCTGTCTGGTTCACTCTTAGGTACACTTTCTTCATGATGTTTTACTGAAAATAATTAAGTGAACACAATCAGAGTACTATTACAGACTTCTTTTAATACTTACCATTTAATTTCCTCTAACATATATATTTCGTGAAATTAAATGTAGTGTCACCATCAACACTGCATGGAAATGGGCATCCACACGCATGACCTTTTTTTCTCTTGAAGAATGTGACCTTTCACACATAGGATATGGGTCTGGATATACCACAAAACTATGCTGAAAAATTACCATATTCCAAACAACTGTTCTCACTGAGGACCTAACAGTTTTTCAGTTGGTCAAGAAATACCTGCACTTTATGAAACACAAAAGTTAATTTCCATGATCACAACAATCCACCATTGCTCCCTATCTTGAGCTATGTCCACTTGCTGTGCCTAGGTAGTTCCAAAAGATCTCTGAGTCTGTACCAAGAGGAGTGGGATACCTTCATTTAGAACTGGGATTTGGAAACTGAGGGGTTAGGGGGGAAGGGGCAAATGCCCATTATGTGAAGTTCAGGATGATATCTGTCACTTACTTCTAAAATGTTCAGAGCCACAGAGATGGAACTGACAATTTTTGGAAAGGAAGTAGTTAAGTTTAAAAGAAGAAACAGCAATTAAGTAAACTGTTGGGTGCACCAAAATTGTAGAATTAATAAACCAATGAACATTTCTTCTATAACGTGAGAAGTCAGCAGAAGTCTCGCATGAAGAGAACAGAAGAAGAGATGGTGGAACATTACAAATGTAAATTATTAAATGTGACAGCTAGAGTAAGATTATTAGAATACAAGGAGGAGTAGGAGGAGGAAGAGGCCACCCCATGACATGCCTATGCAGGCACAGAGGAGAGGCAGAGGTATAGCTCCAACCCACCAGCAACCCGGCACGAGAAGGATGTGGGTGGTCAGCACCATGGTCCAGCCACTTTACCCCTGGGAAAGACCAGGTACCCAATGTACAGGTGGCCACGTGGGCCTCGGGGCTGGTCTGTTAGAATACAAGTATTATTTCATAATGTTACATGGGCTGTACACTTCAAAAAGCCCTGTGTTCACAGGTGCAGCACACTACCTTCTTTTTTTATTTTATAAGCATGCAGTACGATTCAACTAACAAATTATTCACACTCATATTCAAATCTCTGAGTTTGTCTGGTCCTGAGGCAATCAGAACAATCCAATTCTTACATTATTAAACAACTGTAGACCACTTCATGAGAGAGGTCTTACCTTCTTCCTTTACTTCATTTTGTTTATTCTGCAAAACTTTTGTCTCCACAACTGGAGGAGGCTGGGTTACTTCCTGAGTTTCTATTGTTGTCTCAGTTGCCACAGGTATTTCAGGTTCTGCAGATTTGATGACTGACTTCTTCTTGCCTTTCTTCTTTGATTTCACCGCAGTTTCCAGGATAATACCAGATTCTTCGCCTGATTTTATCTCTGGAGTTACAGTAACTTCAACAACTGGCACTGCCTCCTTCTCTGGACTTTTTATAAAATTGAGAACAAATACATTCAGACCAAAATCTGGTTTAAAATTCTATATACAAAACCAAGAAATTTCTTCATAGAAGTTCAGGCAAAATACTTTAATCTGGTGGGTGTATAACATGCAGGCTGCTTGAAGCCAAGATGCGGTCCATCTTAGATTCTTTAGCAAATAATCTTTTTAACTATTTACCTACCACACATAAATCATTAATCCAGCTTGGCCTTTTATCCCTGCCTCACTGAAACTGTTAATTCATAATCATATATAGCTTAGTCTTCAGGTTGTATACCCTGATTCATTCAAACATATGATGAGAATTCTTTGAAGATTACCAAGGAGAAATCATCTTATACTGGAGTAAATACAGTATGCCACAGAAAGACAGTTCACATAAAGTATACAAAACAAAGAACAGATAAAGAATAATAAATTATATTACAAAAGCTAAAATGGGAGATTTTCCATCCCAACAAAGTGACTTGTAAAAATTTGGAGGGGGAGGGGGCCCTTGACAATTAAACCAAGCAAACTACATCAATCATAACATCACGGGCCTGACAGCATGGTCCAACAAAGTGTCACCTACTGTTCCTTCCAGTCTGTCACCTGTATTTGTTTCCAGTATTGTGCCCTGGTTATATCAACAATACGATTTTCAATTTCATTATAATATTCCCACCATAATTTGTCTAAACATGCAAATTCCAATAAATTTTAAAGCTTTCATTTGTGAAATAACCTTTAAAATATACCTTTATTGTTATCTGTAAAAATATAGTCAAATCTCAACATTCTTTTTAAATTTAGTACTAAAAATTTGAATGCATACATTTCAACCTCAGCTTTTTGTTCCTTCTTGGATGGCTTCCTTTCTGGGGTCTTCTCATTGTTATCCATTATCTTAGTTTCTTCAGTAAGCACTGCCTCAGCATTACCAACATCACTACTTTTAGCTTTTTTCTTCTTAGAGGGACTGCCTGCTTTCCTTTTTCACTTTTGGGAGAAACAGAGTAAAATCGTTAACAATAAATATTACTCATAAATGCAGTTACTGTTGGTGTAACTTGTTTTACGGTTCAAAGTATTAGACCTTTAAGTGCACTTTATCCATAATACTTCCCTAAAATTAAAATGTCAAAAACATTAACTTTTGGTGACGGTTTAAATGCCAACTGCATCTCTTGGCAGCCTGAGTTTTTCTAGCTTAGCATGGACGTTTAAAATGCTACCAGGTAAACGAGACCAGCATATGGCATCGCTAGGTCATTCACTAGTACATTTCAGAGACCAGCATATGGTCTCTCACAATGATAAAGGTTAATTTTTCATCTGAAACTTTAGTTTCTAAGACATAACTTTCAGGATACAAAGGATGATATGGCACACTTGAAATTATGATACTTTTGCATGCTTATGTACTTTTCTATTCACATTAGCACAGCAGAGAGAAAAAAAATGTTCTATACAAAAATGTGCAAAGTATCTATACAAATTTCACATGTTAAGTAATTATAATTCAGCAACTATCATCACAAACAGTTACTGCTGCTATTTTCCATTTGGTTCAGAAGTCACCATAATAAAAGTTGTACATCTGCACATATGCAGGAACCTACACACACTGGTCCACAAAACTACCATGTCTGTAATAACTGTCAATGACAGGGAGATAAATAGTAAGTGAACACTTATTTGGGCAGTACTTATACCAATAGGAAACGACCCATACTTCAGACAAACTGTGATGTGATTTAAAACCACGAATGAATCTGTTACTACTTCCTTCATTGTATATAGTCTTCATGAAAGAATTTTGTTTAATCTTCTCTCTTTTATTTTGTACAACTGCTTGTTCTGATGTTGGTACATTTATAAAATAATCACAGGAGTTTATAAATATTTAATGGAAAAAAGTAGGCAATAACTTGAAAAATACAACCATATGGTACTCCCGACGGAGGGAATTTAAACAGTCATGCGTCAGAAATAAACGTGGAAACAGGTGTAAAAGTTAGTATTACCTATGTTTTCTGGAACAGCATCATCTGTTACCGAAGGATCATCCTTTTTGCGATTCTTCTTGTCCTTCCTTGAAAGTGCTTGCTCCCACTCCCCTAAAAATGACAAAAATCATTTTAATAAAATGTGTGGCAGTTTCCTTAATCAGTAAAGCAAACTTAAAATGTTGGTACATACATGGGAATAAAAGCTCTTATAAGCTAACCTACTACTATTAAGATTATTGTTAGTAATTTTACAAGAAAAAAATCCCACGGAAAATATTTCCAACACAAAGAAACTCCATTCTTTTTGGTCATGACCTGCTCCGTATGATATAAGACATTCACTATGCATATCAACCTTAGCCTACTTTGGCGTACTACATAAGGGTTTTATTAATCAATTTATTCATTAATTACCATCATCAAAATCAAGTGGTTTTTCTTCTGCCTTCAACTTTGCAAGATTTTTCTGATTCTTCTGGTTCTTTATTTCTTCCACTTCATTCTCCTTTCCTCTGCCCTTTGATTGTTTAGATGTAGACATTTTGTTACTGTCCTTAGATGGAGATTTATCTGAATATCCTGCTTCTTTTCCTTCAATTGCTTTGACTGTGGTTCAGCCGCTTCCTTCTTGTTTTCTTTTTGAGCCTTGGAAGCCACAGACTTGTTGACTGTTTCCTTAGTTCCTGGCTTACTCTGCTGCTCTTTAGCAGATGTTTCCTGTTTGTTCTGTTTCTGCTGCCTAACGACAGCCTTGTTAGAAACATCCTTTGCAGGAGACTTTTCTGTGTCATGTTTATTATCTTTAGCTTGTTTTACTACTGTCTTACTCACACTTAATTTTGAGCCAACTGCATCATTCGTCTTATGTTTTGTTTCTGCATTATCCTCATTTACAGTTGTTGCATGACCATTTGTCTGGATCTTCTACAAAGGAAAAAAACAAATATATAAATTCTCTGCTGCTCAGCATCAGCATCAAGTGGATGGTGAGATGAATCATGAAAATAATACACACAAACATCCATCACTGAATATTTTATTCTATAGATCAGATACTCAGATTGGCCGAAAATGCGAGAAATGAAAACATATAGCTGAGTACCAGCACAGACTAAAATGCAAAGACTATTGCAGCAGCAGACATGTCATTTCACAAAGACACAAATACTACAAACTGTTATATCACTATTTAGAGTATATAAATTATTTTCTTTTCAAATGTGACAACATGCACATTGGTACTAAGATAATGTTTTGGATGAAGCTACTACCATGAAGTTAGAGGCAGCAGACTCCTATGTAACTTTGGGTCCTATCTACTCTACCACACGGGATTTTCATATTTCTTGCCATGAGTGTCTCATCTTAATTAGACATCAAAATATTTTAGATTCTCATGTTGGCAAGTATAACAAATGCTGTCTCCTGGGATGTGATGATGTGTAACAGGCAAAAATTTACCTACAGTTTGAAAGCCATCTTCAGGATTAAACTCCAAAGATGAAGGTAGCAGGTTCTTCTGAAATGTTGGTACATTTCTACCACATCTCATGGCATCACACCCAGAAAGCAGCATTCTTCACTTACACATTGTCTGTGCAGCAGTATAGCACATTACTACAAATGATACTGTGAATTTAAATCCTGAAGCCGGAGATAGCGAGTATCTCAAACCACACAGTGTCGATGATGAATGATGAACTGGAATGGATTTGAAATAAAGCAGTTGTCCCCTGATCAGGGTACTCTCACAGGATTTACCTGAAGGGACTGAGGAAAAACCAATAAAATATGGAATTAGCATAGTTGGTATCTGACAGGACTCCAAGCAGAAACTTTCAAAATACAAGGCTGGCATCACCGCTACACCAAGCTGCTTGGTTCCATGTACTCTTTCATATGTCAGTCTACATATTCAGGAAAGTGCATACGAAAGAAAAAAACATGTTCTTTGGCCGGCTGACAATGAAGATCGAAATCTACGAAAATCACGTAAAATACTTGCAGATGATTTACCAAAATAAAGTAGAGAAGTCCCATGGTTGGCCAACAATGCAGAACCTGATGAAACCATATGGAAGCTTATTGTCAGCTTTATACAACTATCTGGCAGTATAAATACATTATATAGACGATACTAAAACATGTGTCATTCATTAAGAACGCGAATACTACCTTATCCTTAATTTTTCGTTTCTTGCCAGCTGGTTTCCGGTCGTCGCCAGTATACGTGAGTTGAGCAAAGGCAGGTTGCTCTGCAGATTTAAATCCAAATGCAAATACCAATACAGCACATATTAATACAACTCCAACTGGAAATGCATACTGTGTGTTGACAACCTCCGATAATTCCATCCTGCAGCGATATTTCAGACGTTCACGTCAACAGCAAGCCAATCACCCATCTGCCAGATGATCATCAGAAGATGACGCGTACATGACGTAGCACGTCACTTTGACCAAGCTGAGACGTGGGTTGCGAAGTTTCCCTAGGATAGCATTCCAGAGCAGAATCATTTTTAAGACTTTGAAATGATTAAAAAAATATGATCCTTTCACTGCATTCATGCGACTACATGTTTTCTACTAGAACGAATGTTTGTGATAAGGTATAAATAGAGAGCCGTTTTGTCATTCTTCTACAAACTAGCCTTCAAATGTTGGCAATGAAACGTCACACACGCATCAAATATCAAACTGAATTTATTTATCCCAAATAATAACATGTCATAAATTACGAGCATGGCTCACTAAAATCTAATTTATAGTTCAGATTATTTATATGTGAAATAACAACAAGTGACCATTATCTGTCAGATACATCTTCGTGTGGTTATGAATAAACGTGGCATATCAAGTTATTCGTTTTAATGCAAGATGTTAATGTGTGAATACAGTATTGGAAATATGACATACTAAATAACTACGCACACTAAATTACAGGAATTTGGGCTTTGAATTAGGTGTGACGTAAGAAACAATTTTCGAAAAAATCGTTAATTTTTATGCCGTGTTGTAGTGGTAGTTGTTTATTCAGGAAAGAACTTACATCTTCAAATGTTGGTAATAAAAGTAAATCGATATCGGGGTTAATGATATTGTCTGTTATTAAGATGGATAATTTCATAAATTCAAGTATCTCGTAATTATATTATTGAAATTTATTTCTTATGATATGTTGAAAGATTGAATGAACTAAGACGTAAATTTCACTAGAGTATTACAATCGAAAAACATGGCTGTTTGTGTCGATTGATTACAGTTGTGGCGTTGTAAAGTGGTTGATGTAGTAAGATGCTCTACGGTTGAAGAATGTTGTTGTTATTTATTTAGGCAACGATGCGAAGGACTTCTAAAACCAAAGAAATGTTTATTGTGAGAGCTCTAGAAAAGATACTTAGCGATAAAGATATTAAGCGGTCGCACCACTCCCAGTTGAAACGGGCTTGTGAGGTGGCATTGGGTAAGTTGTTTGATGCTGTGGTTTAGGTTATGTGAAAAAAATTACATTTGGTGCGCTTGTATTAATCACAATAGGTGATGGTCATATTTTAGACAATTTTACATCACATCAGATTCAATTGTGTGCATCCTTCATGTTAAATTGTGTTCAGTCGTAACAGCTCTTGGTTAGATTTATCTACTGTCATACCCTAAGACTTTGATTGTGTTGCGTAGAAGAGATACGAAACGAACTGAAGGATGGAGGTCAGGATGGTCCAAATTCGTCATCTGCTTTGCCATTGCCTAAAAATGATGAAGCCAATGTCATTACAGCAGAGAAATATTTCCTTCCATTTGAATTGGCATGCCAGAGTAAAGCAGCTAGGATTGTTGTTACCGCACTTGATTGTCTTCAGGTATGCTGGTTTACAGAGATAGAATATTGAATTTGTGTTTTGAAAATCCAGTTTTGCTTCTAGTGCCACATACATTCATTTCTCCGACTTTTAATTGTTTGTTATTTATTGCAGAAACTCATAGCATATGGACACTTAACTGGAAACATTCCTGACTCAACAACTCCAGGAAAATATCTTATTGATCGTATTGTTGAAACAATATGTGGATGTTTTAGTGGCCCACAAACAGATGAGGGTGTTCAGTTACAAATAATAAAGGTAATTGAATTCATAAGCCACATAAACTTAAAATTAATGTTCTGTAAATTACTAATGCATTTTCCCCACATGAAGTCAGATTATTGGACTGGTATACAGAATTCTAGGGAATTGTCAGAAACGAGATTGAATGTTGGATATTATGAGAGCTGTTGGCAATATATAAGTTCTGTCACAGTCTTCCCTGTTCTTTACTTCATAATAGACTGCTGTTTTCTGAGTTGAGGTTACATATGTTCAACTGTACCATTAAAGAAACCAGGAATTAAATTTTGAAATAATTAATTGTAAGATCATGCAATAGCTACAGTTGAAAGAAACTTTGTGTCATCATATTATGCTGAACTTGTATGAGAAATATATATTGTAAATAAATATAACACGGAAGTTACGTGTACTGTGATTTTATAAAATTCTTTTCAAGAAGTAAGTTATTTGCATCCAAGATTTCAGGCTTCTGCCATGGAGTAGATGAGGTCTTCACTCTTCTGGGTTGTTACACAATGTCTGTTGGTAGGACAGCCTATCAGTCCCATCTTCAAGGATCAAGCACACCAATGTACACTATGTAACAACCCAGAAGATTGAAGACCTCAAGTTATTTGCATGGTTTTAATATAGCAAGATGTACATGGTAACATCAGTCATGTATTGATGCCTCTTTTCTAGGCCTTATTGACAGTTGTGACAAGTCAGCATGTTGAAGTACATGAAGGAACAGTTCTTCTGGCAGTGCGTACTTGCTACAACATATATCTGGCTAGTAAGAACCTCGTCAATCAGACAACAGCCCGTGCCACGTTAACTCAGATGCTTAATGTCATCTTCACACGGATGGAAAGTCAAGCTGTAAGTTTCCGTCATTAAAATTTTGTTTAGAATGACCTGTTTTATATATAATTTGTTTTTTTTTGGAGGACATACTAGCCTCTACTGACCATGTGTTTCATCACTGCACTGGCAGATGCATGTAGTCCAACTGCCTGAGTATTCCATTTATCACTATTAGTACCATTACCCTTGAGTTAAAGTATGGCTACCAGTTTGTAGTACCTGCCTTGTAAGAGATACAAGAGCTAATAGAGAGGATTATGAGCAAAAGAGAAAGATGCTACAAAATCTGCAGAAAGAAGAAGTGTGAAATTATAAATAATGAAATAAAGTCCCTGCAAAATGACAACTACAGAAAGGAATATAGGAAATTCTATAAAAAAGGTGAATTACTTAACTGGGTGGTACAAACCGAGAAATAGGAATATCAGAGCATAAGATGGGACAGTGTTAACTGAGGAAGATCAAATAATAGAGAGATGGAAGGAATATTTCCAGAGTGATCAACAAAGTATAGCACCAATAGCATATTATGAGAACGAAAACCCAGATTTTCCAGATTAAATTGTCGAAGAGCCGACATACAAAGAAGTATCTACAATTATAATGAATTTTAAGAAAATGAAGGCACCAGGAATAGACAATATTAATGCAGAATTAATACAAGCAGGAGGACAACAGGTACACAGAAGACTGTATAGATTAGTAATTAACATATGGCATCAAGAAAGGATGCCTAATGAATGGAGCTTGGCACTAATATGTCCAATATACAGGAAGGGAGAAAAATTGGAATGCTGTAACTACAGAGGAATTTTGTTACTCACCATAATATACAAAATACTGGCAGCTGCAATAAATAATAGGCTGACACAGTGTGCCGAAGACCTAATAGAAGAATACCAAATTGGATTCAGAAATAATAGAGCTGCTACTGACAACATATATGTTATGTGCCAGATACTTGAAAAATGCTGTGAATGTAATATCGAATTGTATTTTTTATATATTGATGTTAAGAGAGCATTTGACACAGTAAATAGAAGGTTATACAAAGGTTACAGGAGATAGAAATTCCGATAAGACTCATCAAAATGACAATTCAACATACAAGAGCTAGTGTAATGGTCAAAAACCTATTTCAACTGGGGTACGCCAAGGAGGTCCATTGTCTTCAACTTTATTTAATGTAGTTTTGGATTCAGTAATTCAAAAACTTGATTTAAGAGATAATTTCTAAGCTAAAGCAACTTATTGCATATACTGATGATGTAGCCCTTATAGCTAGAACTAAGAGAGCTGTTATCAAACATTTTAATAATTTAAGATCAGAAGCTAAATTAGTGGGTCACTGTATAAGTGAAGATAAGACCAAATACATGTACATTAAAGGGACAGATCAAAGAAATATGCCCCTACACATTAACAACTTCACCTTTGAGAAAGTTTGTAAATTCACATATTTGAGTTCTGTATTGAATGAACATAATCTTATGCAACCTGAAATTTCTGAATGAATTTGCAAAGGAAATAGAGTATACTATGCAGATGCAAAACTTTTAAGATCAAAATTGTTAAAAAAGAGGTATAAAATTAAAATTTATTTAACCCTTATAAGATCTGTAGTTACATATGCCTCTGAGATGTGGACTGTCAAGGGACATGATAAAAATACAGGTAGCCCTCTATTTACGCCGAGGATGCGTTCCTGGACGAACCGGCGTAATCGGAATCGGCATAAATTGAAACGATTTTATAATGTAAATCAATGGGAAGTCAATGACATGCGCTCTCAGCACCCAGACATTGACGAGTAATATAATGGCATTGCATTTAAAGCTCTGAAGTAACGTAAATGTAATAAAGGGAATTTAAAAAATATATTTTGTACACTTACAACCGGCAATGGCGTAATGAAGCAGCGTTAGTTCTCTGACGAAGTCCCTGGTTGAGGATCGTCATTTTTTTTAAAGAAGGTATGCAGTGTGGACTGTCGTGATTTCTTCTTTCTTTCTATAAAAATTTCATGGTAAGGCCTCATGAATGTCATAACGCTCCTCTTCGCTGTAGCACTCCGCCTCCAGTCGTGGTCAATCTCGCAGAGCTCATCAGTGTTTTATCTATGTCTGAGAGGATACGCTGGAGATCGCTTGTCTTCATTTCACGTAGAGGAAGTTCTTCTTCCTCTCCTTCCTCCTTTTCCTCTTCCTCTTATATCAGCAATGTAAGAATTAAGATTTAGTATAAGAAGCAGTACGAGAAAAATTGTAAAACGTTATAAATAATAGTAAAAAATATTTTTTTCCACTTTTTGACCTCCTAGTTTCAAAATCAGCGTTATTCTGAATTGGCGCAAATTGGACCGGCGCAAATCAAGGGCTACCTGTAGTCTCTTTATATTTGAAAGGCAAATCTTAAGAAAGATACTTGGCCCACTACGAACCAGGGAAAATACCTGGAGAATATGAAGTAATGCTGAACTTACTCATCTAATTAATGGAGCAGTCATTGTAGGGTTTATTAAAGCTCAAAGGATCAGATGGTTAGGCCACATACAAAGAATGGACTCTTCAAGGATGGTAAAAAGAATATAAGGAATGTAAAACACTGGGGACCCAACAGACAGGAAAACCAAGAATAAGATGGCTGGATGTTGTGTGTAATGATATGAAGGTGATGAATGTGAATAATTAGAAAGAACTGGCACTGAATAGGAAGGCTTGGAATGATGTGGTAGAGAAAGCCAAAATACACAGAGGGTTGTAAAGCTAATGGAAGGAAGAAGAAGTTTGTAGTAACAGGTGATTTCATGTCTGCAATTTCTGATGATAAACTGTTACCCCCAGGTTTAATCCAGCCTCCAACCTCATAATATTGGAAGCTTAAAATATTCTACTTCCAGACTATAGAGGTTATGACAGACATAACACCTGTGTCTGTGCAATAAACTGCCATAATTCATAGGTGTAAATTTTCAGTAGGTTACTCTGAATCAACTGAGAGACATTTTGTGTATTAAAATGTTAGCCTAATTTGTAGGAATTATCACTAAATTCATTTTAGATAAAGAAGTTTATTCTAATATTTACTAGACAGGGGTCTCAGTTGGGGACTTTCTGTGAGGTATAGCAATGGTTACAGGGTTGTCTGTCTTTAATTTCTTCTTCTTCCATGGCGTTACAGCCCGGTGTGGGCCAAAGCCTCCTTCTTTTGGGATTTCATCCCGAAGGTTTCCTGGTCGGTAAGTGTGCATTCTGTAGTGAGTGACCGGCTCACTGACCACACAAGGTTTTGCTCGATCCTGATGAGACTGCCAGAGCCATCTGGCAGGCAGTCAGGAGACTTGGGTGAGAAATGGCCACTTGAATTTTTCTTACGGACACTACTAGTTCTATTCGTGCCCGAAGGTTCTTTTACATGCCATAAATCTACGACTTGAGACCGACGGCTTTACTTCCCCTCCGAAGGAAGTGGTGCTCCGGATTTTTATCACCCTTAAAAATCCATCGCCCTCGGTCGGGTTCGAACCCGCGAACCTTGGGTCCAGAATTTTTAATGTATAAAGTAATTTATTGATGGCACAGATATACAAACAATTTTATTGATAAGTATATGCTGTATGTATGATTTGTTTTAGTTTGAACAGGTAATTAGTCCTGATAAGATCAGATCTCCTAGTAATTACTGCATTGAGAATCTGGAGAGTCATAAACATATTTATGAATGGTTGTCCATCAGGATGATGAATAATTTACAGATATGTTGATGGATATGAATGATAAGCTGTTGCACAAGATGAAAAGGCATGAATCAGAATGCCATTTCCTTCCAACTCCTTGCCAGTTAATCATTCATTGACATGTATAGTTTGAGATGCTGATAACATCATAAAATAAACCATGGAAAAATAACAAAGGTACCGTTATCACAATGTTCTTCTGTGTGTAATATACTAAACATCCCATTTTTCACCATGTTTTAATAATTTTTCAGTATGTTTTTGTAGGAAATCATCCTCTGTCTCATTCAGGATTGGGAATATTTATGGGATAGAAGGTTCAAAGTGTATGAACCACGATGAAGGAATTTTGTTAGCTGTTTCATTGAGGTCTGTTTCCAGGCAGATGATATTAACAAGGGGAAAGAAAATTCTGAGGCACTGGAGTTAAACCGAGGTGAAACAAGATCATCAGATGAGTTGGATAGAGGCAGTGATAAAAGTGAGACAAAAACTGATGAGGTAATCCAGTGTGAGTCTGAGATGAATCATCGTGACATGGTGCGAGGGATGTTGAATGGCATTGTAGACACTGTGGTACAAGGTACGCTGCTTTTATGAAATGTATATTGTATTAAAGCATTTAGAGATTAATTTGAAGCTTCCACATCTGAACAGAGAATGCTTTACAGTACATACAGTGACTCATATGTATACTATTTAAGAGTCTGTTATATTGTGCACCAATACCCACCTAGCAGTGTACATGGTATTGTAACCCATAAAACCATAATGTAAATCTCTGACCACCATGAAAACCTCAAATCTTATAGTTGCGTATCAGTTGCAAGTTTGTGTAGTGTCATGTGAAATCGGACCTGAGATGCTGACTGAAGTAGCTTTGCTATGTTTTGTGTTGTATCTCAGCACTTACCTAGAAAAATTTAGAACATCCATGAAGAGTCTGGTTTAGGATAACTTATATGAGCCAAGATTTAAACCAGGTATCCAGACATGTGACTTCCAAACTAAATCCCTGTAGCTGAAATAAAGGCTTGTATGCAAAGGTATTGTGTGATTATGCAGCACACCACACTTCCTATTTGCACACCCACACACGAGCTCAATATTAGTGATTGGCATCATATTTATTCACATTTGTTTGAGAAATTTCCCTCATATGTCTGTAAAGTAAGGTGTGAGGTGGGTCTGGATTACAGTGAATCTTAAGACCAGTTTGATTAAAGGCGTAAATATATGAAATTTAACACTGAGATAATCACACTTAAGATCCCTTCTTCTTCCTTCCTTCTCAGATGTTTTCCTCTTATATGGGTTGTCTGAATCAGACTTCAATATAGAAATGAAATAGGAACATGTGGAGAGTCTCCTGCCAGTTATTTAATGGTTCCTCGGTTTTATGTGTTATTTTTATAGAGTGTATAAAATGGGAATTTTGTATCCGTCTGTTACCCCATCTGCCTATGTCATCTGCAAAACTAGGCAACAAATATTGATTAAACTGTGTATAGTGGAATCAGTATTAATGTTGGCAAGTAAATTTCACTTTATTCCCTAGCCTTGTTATCCCTACATTACATGAAACAGAGCCAGACTAACACAGTTGGTATGGTGATCAGGCTATGGCCTGGACAACCCAGAGTTTTATTTCCAGCAGGGGCAAGACACTACTCCAAAATGTCCAGACTAGTTCTGGGGCTCCCCAGCCTCCTATCTAATGGGTACCATGGTCTCTTTCTCCCAGGATAAAGTGGCTGGGGCATGAATTTACCAGTCACCTCCATCTATCTAGTGCCAAGGTTAAGGAAAGTATGAATTCATAATGTGGACTGGCACAACTTTACCTTGTTTTACATGGAACTCAGGTTCATCATTGGATTTATTTGTAGTAAAATACACAAAAATTATTTGTGCCCTCATGATATGTGTAATATTTGTACCGTGGATTCAGGTTATCAGCAGTGGATGTATGCCTGCAGTAAGTGAAGGCCAGTACCAAACAGTATACAGATGTCCAAATAACACATTTTGAAATTGCAATAATGTACGTAGTTGTTATTCAAATAAGAAATGTTGCTTTGCTGACAAAGGTAATGGCCGAATTACGTCACAAGTCGTATGCTTTTGTACTTACATGTAAGTGTGTTTAAATGCAAACTGTGTTTCACAGTATAAACTATATTTGTCTGCTGTGCATGTGAAAACAAAATAGGCATTTTTCGTTATGTATGGAGATGCTGTATGGTTCTTCTATTGCAGGCTGTGAAGCTGATGGAACAACACTGAGAACAAATGCAAGTGCTGAAGAGAGTGGGGATTCATTCAGCCAGGCGCAAGAATCACAGTCAGACAACTGCAGCCTGCAGAACCACTCTGCAACTCCGTCTATCACTCGTGTTCCCTCTCAGGTATTTATATGTGCTGTTGTGTTAACCTGCTCATGTTGCATGTGCTGTTCACACAAATAATTTTAGCTGATATTAATATGAATTCATTAATTGATTTGTTTAACAACATTTCTCAGCTGCATAGGTTTTATATACAGCAAAGTGGTAGGATGTTTGTGAAAAATGCCATCTGGAATACTTGCTTGTGATATAAATTTCTTGAAATCATCTGCCATCCTTTAGTAATTACACAAGTGACATTTTTTGAGACACCCAGTGTGTTGGTCACATTTATTTAAAAATTACAAACACTTAGGAGAATGTGAGTACAGTTTACGTTGTTATTTTATTCATAAACTTCATCATTAACCTCTTACTGCAAGATCTGTAGTGATTTATTTTGTACTTAATTCTTCGTATTTATCTTGCATTGCAGGAGAGCATGGATGTGAATGAAACAGACACAGCTGTGACAGCAAAGTTTACGCATGTCCTTCAGAAGGATGCTTTCCTTGTGTTCAGAGCCCTGTGCAAGCTGTCTATGAAGCCACTGCCTGAGGGACAACCAGATCCAAAGTATGCTGTTGTTAATTCATATAGTAATGAACATTAGAGCTTTGCATCTAACCAATTTATTACTCTGAACATTTACAGTGTGTAATTTCATTCCATATTCATATGCGTATAAGGAAATGCGTCATTAACCACAAATTTTTGCGCCCAAGCACTTGAGCAGAAATAATTTACAATTGTTAAAAAGTATGGATTCATGTGCCCTCAGTAGAATATACATTAATGAAAGGAAGACTGCTTTTAGTGGTAGGTTATTTAATTATATTGTTTTCTTTGGCTGCATCATTTTAAGTTTTTAATAATGAGTTTAGATTGTCGTCTTTTAAGGTATGACACCATATAGTCTTACAGATAGTAGCCACTGCCATGGGCTGTGCCATAGTTCATTCAGGTGATTATCACCATCTTCTCACCAGCATTGAATTCCAGGATAATTTATGTGGGATTTGTAGAAGACATAATAGGATTAGGACTGATATTTCTGCAATTACTGTACTTTGGTTTTCCCTTGCCAATTATTATTCTACTAGTGCTCCATACCCATGTATCATAATGGACTGGCACCCATTTGAGGCTGCAGTGCCAACCCACTCATACAGCTAAAATAAAATCACCGTTTAAGCCTCAAGCATTCTATAAGAACACTGATATTTATAATTTTATTGTAGGTCCCATGAACTGCGCTCAAAGATTCTGTCCCTCCATCTTCTGTTGTCAATCCTTCAGAATGCTGGTCCAGTGTTCAGAGCAAATGAAATGTTTGTGACAGCTATCAAGCAGTACCTCTGCGTAGCTCTCTCCAAGAATGGTGTCTCCTCCGTCCCAGAAGTATTTGAACTTTCACTAGCAATATTTCTTGCACTCTTGTCCAAGTTCAAGATGCACCTGAAAATGCAAATTGAGGTATGATATTGTATGGGTCATTTTAAATTATGTATTTCGTATTCTCTTTTGACCTAGAATAAGCTGTTACACCTGGGTATGACTTCAAAATTTTTTTTTATAAGAATATGTTTTGTTGAATTCCACATTTTGTCTGTGTTGTAAATCAGGTCTCCTACTGTAAATTTTCATATATTTTTGAGTTTGTGGTCTTCTGGGTTCTGACATCAATTTTGTATATCTTATCATTCCTGTCATTATATTTCTCTGATATGAAGTCATGGATTATTGATTGCCTGTTTTAAGATATGAATACCAGCACTAAACAAAGAGCTGTATGCTCTTAAGCATTGTTTTCTTTTAACTGGATTTCATTTGTGTCAACTGAAAAAGTAATCGTTCCCAGTGTGGGGGTCATAATCATCCAGTCCGTTTTCTTTCACTGCTGTACAGAGTGCAGTTAAGTAATGAAAGAAACATATTTGCCACTTTAAATGTATTGGAATTCCATATCAGTTTAAAACTTCATGAAAACTGTTATCTGAAGACTCTTGAGTTGTACAGACAGACAGTGAAAGTTACTGAAATATGGTTTTTACAGATTTTCATTTTCAACTTTTTGAATAAATCCCATTCGTAGTACTGTCTTGGATATTTGAAAAATGCATAGTTATTTCAAAATAATTTAGCATACAACATTCATGTACTTTTAAATAGTTGACATAAACATGACTCATGTTTCATGTTAATAGCAGTGACTGCACATAATTAAATTTAATAGATTAGACATTAACATGTGTAGGACTCACTAGACAGTGTTATACACTTCAGATGGATGCTTTGTTTCAGGTATTCTTCAAGGAGATTTTTTTGAATATCTTAGAAACATCGAGTTCTTCGTTTGAACATAAGTGGATGGTGATCCAGGCACTGACCAGAATCTGTGCTGATGCACAGAGTGTTGTTGACATTTATGTCAACTATGACTGTGACTTGTCAGCAGCAAATCTCTTTGAAAGGTAAACCTTTATGAAAAAAAGCATTATACAGTCAGTCGTATATTTATAACACTTTCAGAAACCTGAAATATTGTATTGCACCGAGGTATTATTAAAGTGTAGAAATTTCTTTTGAGGTATGGTTTACAACAGTTAAGTGTCTTCACCTTGTTCATCTGTCCATTATCCCACATGTCTAATAAATGTTTTGACTGCAAGAGGTTTTGATGAACTTATATACTGGGAGCCGTTACTGGTTTAACAAACAGATGTAATTTTGGTCCACATTGAAACCACAGATAGTCACTTTTGTTGCGAAGTCCTAAATACATTTTTAGACGTTTTGATAAATATTGAGTAGATCTAAATTTCACAAACATTGTGGCCTGTATTAAGACAGATATTTTATTTTACATTTTTATTATAAAACATAGTGTTTTGAAGATAATGTCTACCAGGCACTAAGGTTACTGTAATGAATATATGATTGGTATTTATATGGTTTTCCAGCCTTGTTGAAAAATTGTATCAGAGCTTTTCATTATTATTTACTGAAAAACGTATTTACCTGGAATTAAAATGGAGTATGGAATGATATATTAACTCCTGTGGGGACAGATGTGTGGATGTGGAACATGACACTGAAACAGACATATATATGTATGTACCTGTATGTGTACATATATGTGTATATGTGTGTGTGTGCGTGCATTCATACTTCATATGATTTCCTGTATGTGACTGAAATGATCTTACAAGATTGTGTTTGTGTCAGAAGTCTCTCATAAAGCCAATACTGTGGTATGTTATAGAATTAGGATTTATTCAATGAAATTTTTGGTTGGTACCAGCTTGTATGAGAGCAGGCTTTGATTGTGCAATACAGTAGAACCCGGATAAGAAGTCTTTCAAGGGACAAGAGGATTAGAAACTTCTTAAGCGGGAAGACTTATTAAGACAGAAAGCTTATTAAAAGCCTTTTTTCCCCCATAATTTGTTTGAATGTAGTTACGGGCATGTTCAGCCACTTTGCCACTTCCACTCGGGTCAAGGTAGGATTTGATTCCACTTCTCTAATCACCCTCAACTTCTCTTTCAGTGATAAGGCTTTGCGTTTTATTCCTATCTGGGTCATGATTACAGCAATAACGATAAATATAATGAAAAAGTAACCAATTAAAATACAAAAGAAGACTTGTTTACGCTAATGACTGCAGTTATTAAACAACGTAAACACCACCAACAGCATCTAAACAGACAACGTAATGCACATAACTTACTGTAATTGCAACAATTTTCTGGGGTGTAGGATTCTGTAGTAGACGTATGCAGATAGTAATACACAGTAGCCAGCAGTAGCACCCATCAATTGGTTTAATTGTCGTAACCAGCGTGTTGCTGTTCGGGGCACCTCGGTAGAGATCAATCGCATCATAGCATATATCGATAGTCTTATATATCGAAACTTATTAAACGGGTAAAATTTCATAAAAGATCATACTCTTGGTATCATGAGATTTGACTTCTTAGGTGGGAAGACTTAATAAGCGGGAAGCTTCTTATCCGGGAAAAATTAACGTACGCATTATGGATTTTATTTCGGGACTTTAAAAATCAGACTTCTTACAGGGGAAGACTTCTTATGCGGGGACTTCTTATCCAGTTTCTACTGTATTTCTCAATTGACATCATTTTATGTTGCAGACTAGTCAATGATCTGTCAAAGATTGCTCAGGGACGACAAGCTCTGGAGTTGGGTGCCACACCAAACCAAGAAAAATCAATGAGAATTCGAGGTTTAGAGTGCTTGGTTTCCATTCTCAAATGTATGGTGGAATGGAGTAAGGATCTTTATGTGAATCCAAATTTACAAACAACACTGGGTAAGTGCACTGGAAATTGTGTTGTAGATTGTTACAGTATGTACATACCTTACTGTTGAGTTTCTCTGGCTAAAGTAATTTGTGTTTTTACAGTATTTTTGTTGTGTAAGGATAGTTTTATGAACCTATAATCTGGCCTTTACATAAAGAATGTTTGTAAAAATAATTGAGTTTACCATACAGACTTTAAGCAAGTGCAATGTTTGATCCACAACCGAATAGTGCTTTACATTTTTCAGAGCTTTTGTCTCTGGTAAAGGTCAGAGAATATCATGTTTCTCCTCTGGTTTGGAGTGTATAGCACTACTGTGCTAGCGTGCTTTTGTGCTATTGCTGGGTGTAATGGAACCATCCTCATTATTCTGTGCCACTTGGCATACAGAAGTCAGAAAGCTGGAGGAGACCATTACTGGAGGATTTTGTACAAACATTTATCATTATGCAATGAATGAAAAGTTTTGACCTTATGAAGTTTGCAGAATAGATCTTATGCTTCTGCAAATCATAGTCACAGCTTCACTTTCTCCAAACTCATCATCTTCAGTGATGAAATGTTGTACAAGAATCTGTGACCTGAAATTTGTTATGTTCTGTTGTATAAACTTGCAAAGTAATGGTAAAATGGAATGAAAATTTCTGTTATACCTTAACCGTTATGATTATTTAGATTTTAAATTATATAAAACAAATGATAGATTTTTTGGATCCTGAATACAGTGATTTTTATTCAGTTGCAACAGTAGACTCTGATCACAACTTTCAGTAATTATTTAGTGCCAAATTTTAAGTGATAATGTCCTAAGGTTATCACGGTAGTGTAATTGAGCATTCTCTTCTTGTGGAATGCTATGCTGCATTACTGGGTAATAAGTTGGACCTCTTGACTCTTAAAGATGAAGGTAGTAACATCTTGAAACATAGGGAACCGCGTGCTTAGTAACACAGCATCATATTCTAGAAGGACAGAATCCTTGAAGTTATAACTTTGTGTTTAAAAAGTTAGCTTTTAAAAGTTTATGGACAGTTGTGTGAACTAATACTTGTTACTGTTGGAAAAGTTGTCATGAACTAACCTCATCTCATAGGTGCTGATCGACACAAGGACACTGACAGTGACTTGGCACCTTCAAAAGGTAGCAGTAGTATAAAGTCTTATGGCAGCAACAACAGCCTCAATTCTGGCAGTTCAGGGCAGGGCAGTGTGGTTGGTTCTGGCAATAACAGAGAAGCTCCTAACACACCAGAACAATTTGAAGTGGTCAAACATCAGAAGGAAATTTGGGAAACAGGCATTACTTTGTAAGTAATGGGTTTTGTTGGATAGACTATTACGTTATGGTATGATATTTTTGTGTCCTCGTGGATGTGACAATGGTACCTATATACCATTCCACGTGACATCATATTCCAGAAGATGCAATCTTCATGAGCACTGCTGTCAGAATAGGTGGCAATGATGAATTGGAAAGGATGTAGCAGATTTTAAGGTAGCACCACAATAAAGTAAAAAGCTGTGATTTCTGATGTGCTTGTTGATTTTCTGTAATGTCTAACTAGCCACAACATGAGAATTGCTTTATCCATGCTTATCACACATTGTGCTACTTAACATACAAAAGCCTGTGTATTAACAAGTCCGCACACTTGTTGTATCACTTCATGCGGAAGAAAGAAGCAACAGGTCGTTCTGAAACATTTGAAATAACTGTATAGTTTAGCACAGTTCTATACCCAGAAGATCACAGTGAATATCCAAGTAAATATGGAGGCATTACAGTAGAGTGGAAAATTGTCACTTTATGAAAGTCTTCATAATGCTAATGTCCTGAGGAAGTTGACTGTAACTTACGTTTGGGAGGTGCTCATTTCAAATCTCAGCAGAGACACTATTCACACCGAGGTTTTTCATCATTTGCCTCAGTCTCTCCATGCTAATGCTGGAATGTTACCTTAAATTAGTCCATGTCTGCTTTCGTTGACTTTCTTTCCGGTTCCTGTAAACACAGTCGTCCAATCGTACTGGCAGCGCTAACGCAGTAAAGTACAAATGAATACTATGCTCAGGCTGCGAACAACAAGTAGCAATGGATCCAATACTTTCTGTATAATAGATACCAAAGCTGCCTGCAGATGAATAGTTTTACTGATATTTTGGAAGATAATTTTGAAATTGATCTTAAAGAAATGGGTGTGGGACTGGATTGGATTTATCTGACTCAGGTTAGGGACAAGTGGTGGGCTCCTGTGATCACTGTACTGAACCTGTTGGTTCTTTAGAATGCTGAGAATTTCTTGACTGGGGAGGAACTGTAAGCTTCCCAAAAATGACTCAGCTCCCTGGAATTAGTTGCTTGAAACATTAAATGGTGAATTATGTTTATGCATGTATCTGTCCTTCTCTGTGCCCGGCTGGATACCAGCTACTTAGCGGTGCTTTTGATTCTCTTCCCTTCTCAAGGAATATGTGAGACAAGTCGTCGAAGTTGGTGTTGGTGAAGTAGGTCACGTATATATCTCTTTGCCTGTTGATCGCTGAATGTCAATGGGTTATAAATCCAACATTAAGGTTGAAATTTTAAGTGTAAGCTTGAGCTTTCAAATACACATGTCCGAAGTTTATGTTGTACCATGGTATTTGAACTTTATTTTACACAAAGCCTAGGTTTAATCATTGTCTTTTTAATAGCAAGTAGAAACTTTAACTGATAGGCCTATAACATAATTAGTAATCCAATCAAGTACACGTTCAGGCAGAACAATGCAACTATTATTACATAGACCTCAATTTACATTAATTCACTTCAGGAGCTTTGTGATCCACATACACACAACGCACTGGCTGTGGCTGCCTTGATACTCTGAATAATTCATGTGGATAACATATTTCTTGTTTAACCACACGTTGCTAAAATTCCAGCTCAGACTGATATCACCTGATGCCATTATCGAACCCAACAGGCCAAAATATGCCACGCCTCACACACATAAATATTTCTATTGGCCAACCGACATCCATGTCTGTCGCACAATCTCCGTATGTCTCTCATGCATCACACACCTGCAACATTGTGTCATTAATCTGGTGGCCTGAGGGGACATCACGGAAATCACAGAGTAAGCAGAGAGGATGTCAACCTGCTGAGGCAAACATTTATAAAAAATTTTGTTATAAGTTTTAAATAAAACCCTTACATCTCAAGGGAGCCGTTTCCTGGGATCAAATCTGGAACAGGCATGCTCACCCGCAATTAGAGTGTTAGAAGTTGCCTTGCAATAAATGTGGAAAATAAAGTAAAATACATCCTGTAAGAAAGTGAGCCTATGTAAAAGAAAATGTTTATGTTTCAGGTTCAACAGGAAACCAAAGAAAGGTGTGCAGTTCCTACAGGAGCAAAGGTTACTGGGTAGTACATCTGCTGAGATTGCAGAATGGTTACATATGAATGACCGTTTAGATAAAACTGGCATTGGAGATTTTTTGGGTGATAGTGATGGCTTGAGCAAAGAGGTATGTTTGTTGAATAATCAGTTTGTACCATAAAATCAGATCAGTTTACATATTTTTTGGTTGTCTGAATATTACAGTTTTTGTGAAGAAATGCATGTTTTCTGTTTAGGTTATGTATGCATATGTGGATCAGATGGATTTTGGCAATAGAGATATGGTGTCAGCATTACGTTACTTTCTGGAGGGTTTTCGTCTGCCTGGTGAAGCACAGAAGATTGATAGACTAATGGAGAAATTTGCTAGCAGATACTGTGAATGCAATCCAAAGTAAATACTTTGTGTGATATTTATATTATATATAACATTTGCATATATTTTTCTTTCTGTGCCACTTTTATTTTGTACCAGACCTTGTAATGAAAAATATAAACATGTGTTTTGTGAAGCAAGTGTGCAGATGCATGAAATCAGAAGTCTTAATTCTGAGTTCAGCATTGAACATCACTACTGTAATTTCTCAGTGGAGTCAAATTTTACATAAAGCAACAAGGTGAAAGGTCATCAGAACTCTTAATCGATGATACTTTGTATATATGTATCAGTTTGTAAACATGTCGTAACAGCAGTTGCAGCTGGCAGTTAAGTACAATTGAACTTGTTTATAACAACCTCAGTGTATGCGACACCATTGTCTATAGCGTTAAACATTCTGTGGTACCAACTAGTTTTCCGTAAATATGTGTTTGTGTTTTTCTGCCTTACTTAGTACGACATACATAAAAGCATCTACCTCGCATGTAATGACAGTGTCAGTCATCGGTTCCAATACAGTTTCCCAAGAAGTAGGCTATTTTGAGAAATCAACCATCTTCTCGTCCTTAAGAACACAAACCCATACTCTTTCGAGCAGCTGTATAAATTCCAGGCCTGGAAAATTACAATAGTAATGGTAATTCACTTTGTGCATAAAGTTGCCCTCTACTTTCTAGGCGCATTCGCAGAATTGCAAAAAGATAGCATAAAAATTTAAGTAATATGCCCAGAGGCCTGTATTTTGTCTTGAAATATTTTTCCTTCACTTGTACCATACACCTCATGTACAGCAACACTCATTTTTAACAACATGATTTATTTGGTTTCTTCAATGACGTTATAACCAAGTTTGACTGTAATTAAAAAGGAAAGATGTAGTGATTGGTATGACTAGTAACATAAGGAACTTCAATTTACAGCAATGGATTATTTGCAAGTGCAGACACAGCATATGTGCTAGCCTATTCTGTGATAATGCTAACTACAGACCTGCACTCTCCTCAAGTGAAGAGCAAGATGACCAAAGAGCAGTATATACGGCTGAACCGTGGCATCAGTGACAGCAAAGATCTGCCTGAGGAATACCTGTCCAGCATCTATGATGAGATTGCTGGCCATGAAATTAAGATGAAGGGAACAGTTAATAAACCAGGAAAACAGTGTAAGCTGAAACGTACAGAACTTTAAATAAATAATGAAACAAAGGCTGAATCTGTATTTTACAGATTTTTATTTGCATAAGGTTTTTCCCCTGTATACTGCTACATGATCTGTTTATGCCATCCTCCTGTTGGTGTTGGTGACACTTATAGGGACATACACACTCATTTATGTGGATAAGCCAAGTGTTTAGTGATGTAATGGTGTATGTGTGTGTTTTGCTCAGTATATAGGTTTCTCAGTGGGAGTAAGGGTGGAGTGGGAGCATAATGTTATCCAATGGAAAGGGGCCATGGTTCAGTAAATAGGTCTTGGCAGTGGCATGCAGAGTGTGGCACAATTGAGTGGGGCAGAACCATGTGGTTTAGAAAATATGGAGGAAATGAGACAGAACCAAAGTTTAACCATGTGAGGTTTGAGGTTTTTGTAGGGTGTTGATACAGTTTCAAGTTTGAGGATAATACTTTAATGTTCAACTGAACTGTATTCAGATGTCTGCTGCTACATGAACTAAATACAGTAACAGATGATTTGTTTTGCTTCAATGGATTTTTCGCCCATAGTAATCTCGAGTGAAAAACGACGGCGCTTCTTATGGAACATGGAAATGGAGGCTATCTCTACAGCTGCCAAGAACCTCATGGAGTCTGTGAGCCATGTCCAGGCACCTTTCACATCTGCTAAACATCTTGAACACGTACGACCAATGTTTAAGGTGAGGGCATGGATATTGCCATCACTGTGTGGGCTTAAACCAGAAAGGTCAACATGGTGTTGGCTTTTAATGTACATTCTTAAATAGATGAAAATTATGAGGCAATAAAAAGTGAAATTAACTTCTGTATGTAAAAAGTATGTATAACAGTATAATTTTCTCCAAACTTTTTCTTTCTGTAAGTATATTTTGTCTTTATCTGTAACAGTTAATGGTATAATTTGGTGTGTGTGTGTGTGTGTGCATATCTGTTCATGATTATGGACCCAGAGAAATCAGCAGTAAATATGTTGTGATTTGTATCAACAGTCATAATAACAGACCTTCGCCATATGTACCTGTTATTGGTTCCAGTTGCCTTTTATGCAGTGTTTAATGGTCTTCTTAATTACCATTTCTGTGTATTGTATGAGTATTTTATGTAAAGTTCTTTCAGGAGTTATTTGTTGCTACTGCTAATTAATGAAGTTTCCATCGCAGTATACCAGTCTTAACAAACTTAAGAGTTGTGGAAATGGCTGTGGTTGTGTTATATTTAATGAAATTAATATATTGCACTCACTGTCTGAAGTTTACTTTGCTGATTATTACACTCAGTTTAAACTCATTTTTTCAGATGGCTTGGACTCCCTTCCTAGCCGCATTTAGTGTTGGGTTGCAGGACTGTGATGACCCAGAAATTGCGTCCCTTTGCCTTGATGGAATCAGATGTGCCATCCGGATAGCTTGCATTTTTCATATGACGGTTAGCAGAATATTTACACTGAAGCCTCGTTTATACAGCTCTGTTTCTACAATACAGTTGAAGAAAAGCATATTTTAAGTAGTGTAATTCTTGCTGTATCTTGTACAAGTCATTTACTTCTTATTTCAGCTGGAAAGGGATGCGTATGTCCAAGCACTGGCCAGGTTCACACTGCTCACTGCTAACTCACCTATCACTGAGATGAAGTCTAAGAACATTGATACCATTAAAACCCTCATCACTGTGGCTCATACTGATGGTAAATGTTTTAGTTTATTTTTTAAACAATAAAATGGTAATGTGATGATTGATGAATGAACCTTTTGGCACCAAAAGTCAACTGTAGTCGACGCACAGTGTGATGCTGAGAAAACCAAATGCCCACTAAAGTTGTTGAAGAACATGCAAAGTAATGGGCAGCCATTGAAATCCTTTGTCTTTTGCAGAGTACACTGGGCACTTAATTGCAGCTCCAAGGGTTAAGGGGAAAAAGTGTGGCAACATAACCAGTGTTTGGATCACTTCGTTGATGTATTTTGTAGGCCCTTTTTAAAGAAAGGTATTGGATGCCCAATCTGTATAATAATTACATTATTCTAATTATGTATATTGGGAACCCAGTATTTTTTCAAAAGAGATCCTTCAAAATTCACCACATATTAGTTGCAAACATTGGTTATACTGCCACATATTTTCTCCAGTTTGTGTGGTGCTTAGGATATGGGATAGGTGACCAAGGAATTATGGCTTGGTTTCCAGCAGGAATTAGATGTTTCACAGCTGTACAATGACAGGACTGTTTGTGGGGCCTACGTAATGTAACATCCTGTCCAGTGAGTACAGGGAACTCTTTTCCGAAGTTAGAGTGTCTGGGGCATGAAGCTGAACAGTTTTCACCATAATTATGTCATGGTTAAAGAGTGTTGCTGTATAAATCACTTCATGTTTCAGGTAATTACTTGGGAAGCTCATGGCTTGACATAGTGAAGTGCATTTCGCAGCTGGAACTTGCCCAGTTGGTGGGTACAGGAGTCAGACCTCAGTTTATATCTGGACCTAGAACCCACAACAGCGATCACTCATTTTCAGACCCTCTGAAGTTGAACCTGAGTTCTTTAGATCGTAAGTACTAAAAAGTGTTGTCAGTCCAAGAAATAGGTTTTCATGAAATCTGTATCTGGCTTTTAAGTCCTTACTGTCAGCCGGGTAGAATTAGAATTAAAATTGAACAAAATGAATTACACCTGAACTGACGGCCTGAATGCATGTTTTGGTTCTTTGTTTTTTAGTGCCTCCATATATGGGCAGTGTTAACTCTTCTGACCTCTGGTTACATAGGTAAGGACGTAGAATACAGCGTGTTTCATAAGTCCATCCGGGATTTAGAGGCTTGGCCGTGCAGTAGCAAACCCACATATAAGAGATAAAAGCATGCCAACGGATAGAGGAAATGTAAAAGTTTTTTCGTGACAGATGCGATGGCGTAGTTACCCGTTTCTCCGCTAGGAGGCAATGGTGTGCAAACATGGCGTTTTCAGTTGAACAGAAAGCTTTTTGTGTCCTGCAATTTGCTAAAACCCAGTCAATTGTAACAGTGCAACGTGGTTTTTGAACCAAGTATCGTACAGAACCACCAATGGACAAAACAGTAAGAGACTGGTATAGAAAATTCGAGGAAACTGGCTGTTTGTGTGTCGCAAAACGAACAGGTAGGCCGGGACCATCGCCTGGGACTGTGGACCTCGTACGAGAATTTGACGTCTGTCGAGTCACCAAAGGGGGACATATTGAACATTTGTAAGGTAGGTTCAAAACTTGGATTTGTACTCTTTTCACTGACATGCTCTCATCCCCAATGTGTGATTTGGCTCCTGAGCTACAGACCTCCGAAATCCCGGAGGGATTTATGAAACACTGTGTATATTTATGAGGGGGGAGGGGGCAACTGTAGGGCAGATTCTGTTAACCCAGTGACAGTGTTGGTCACCAGAGTGGACCCACAGGTTAATATAGGCTCTGAACTATGGGTGGGGGGGACTGTTATTCCTCACATTCCTAAAGTTTTAAGTAAGCTTAATGAACTTTTAGAATGCCGTTGGTAATTTTCTATAGTACAGTATGGAGTACAGCGTTTCCAGTTTTGTTTCTTGGTGCCACCATCTCAAGGCATTTTAAGTTCATGAAGAACTGCATTACATTTATAGTTTATTTGCAGCTAGTGTGAAAGAATCAATTGGAGAGACGAGCTCACAAAGTGTTGTGGTTGCCGTAGACAGAATCTTCACAGGTTCAACTCGACTTGATGGTGATGCAATTGTGGATTTCGTTCTTGCTCTCTGTCAGGTAAGAGGCGTGGTTTCCCTGTTGTATGAATTATTTCCATTCCAGCCCAATGATCCATGTTTGTACAATTCACTTGTGCTTCACATCTGTTTCTGAAACCAGTTTTGTTAAATTTTTGATGTGTCAGTCAGTGTCGTATTTGAATTCATTGTGCTTTAAGAAACACTAATAATTTGAAGTTACTTTTTGTTTCTGTATTTGGAATACCAAGGAAACTTACAGAAAACTGCATTTATGTTATTGAGGTTTCACTCGATGAATTGGCACATCCGGCGCATCCCCGTATGTTCAGCCTGCAGAAAATTGTTGAAATCTCGTATTACAACATGGGGAGGATACGTCTACAGTGGTCTCGCATCTGGCAAGTGCTTGGTGAACACTTTAATAAAGTTGGCTGTAATCCCAGTGAAGATATAGCATTCTTTGCTGTTGACTCGTTACGTCAGTTGTCGATGAAGTTCATCGAGAAGGGCGAATTTGCCAACTTTCGTTTCCAGAAAGATTTCCTCCGCCCATTTGAGCACATCATGAAAAGAAATAGGTGAATATGACAAGTACAAAGCAACTTTATTTTCACTTACTAATTTTTTTTTAATTTACAGTTTTTTGTACAGTCCCAAGGAGAACATAGGTAACAGTTTTGGTACACATTGCCCTGTATCATATTCCCACATGACAAAGATTAAGAGTATGAAGGCTAGATATGTCAGACTACACATTTGATATCTGCAATAAATACGTAAATAAATTCGTAAATGCCATTGTCAGCGATGTATGTAAAATCACAAAGAATGCATTTTGACAATGTTTACTGCCCAAGAGTATACCTCTTGATTGTTAAATAAAACCAACATACTGTCCATCAACACAACATATCTTGCAAACAATTGATCAGATCACACCAACAAATGCACCAAAACAAGTTTGTCACTGATTTCTTTATTAAAAGATTTCCCCAATACGCATTTCGGCACTTCTATATTGCCATCATCAGGGGGATCGTGAAGTTTGTACACAGACCAATGTTCTTATGTTACGTCAGAACAGTTGAGTCAATATTCGTTATTACCACTTTGTATAAAATTGTATAATAGTGGTATTGTTAAATTGCTAAAATTAATTGTAAAATAGTGTGGTATATTATATTAAACAACATGCTGTGATATAATTCATAAATTATTGGCAGCGTGGTCCGGTGTGCTGTTTTGTGCCGGTTATCTGTTTGTATTGCTGTATGGTAGAACCTCCTTCTTTTGTGTCTCCGTGGCAAACAATATTTACAATATATGTTGTGTTGACGGATTATTTGTTGGTTTTATTTGACTGTAAAAACAACAGGGATGAATTGCCTTAAGATAATAAATGCTAGTCAAGTTTGTATCCATCAAGTTAAGAATATAAAAAGAAAACTGTACAACTACAATGCTGTTGATATTGTTTACAATGTATGTTGTGTTGATGGATTATTTTTTGGTTTTGTTTGAATGTAAACACAACGGGAATGAATCGCCTTAAGATAATAAATGCTACTCAAGCTAGTTTCCTTCAATTTCAGAATATAAGGGAAAGCTATATAACTGCAATGCTGTTGATGTTGTTTGCAATATATGTTGTGTTCACGGATTATTTGTTTGTTTTATTTGAATGTAAATACAACAGGAATGAATAGTCTCTTTACTGTTGTTTAAATTAAGATGTAATTCCCTCTTTAATATGTCTAGGTCACCAACAATACGTGACATGGTGGTACGTTGCATTGCACAGATGGTGAACTCTCAGGCCCACAACATAAGATCAGGTTGGAAGAATATTTTTAGTGTGTTCCATTTGGCAGCATCAGATCACGATGAAGCAATTGTTGAACTTGCCTTTCATACAACGGGGAAAATCGTCAGTAAGTCAGTGCAAGAAATCTAATTGCATGATTATGTAACTTAAGCTGTAGTCACTGCTTGTTCCTTCTACTTCATGTCAAAAAACAAAGAACCAACTAGATGCACAATTCACTATTAAAAACTTTAATAGTAGTATTACATTAAACCCGACATGTTTCGGTCAGGTGCCTGACCATCTTCAGGGGTACACTACATTAAAATGCTATGTCCATATGTAAAACACACTTGAAATGTGAGCATATACATATGGACATAGCATTTTAGTGTAGTGTACCCCTGAAGATGGTCAGGTACCTGACCGAAACATGTCGGGTTTAATGTAATACTACTATTAAAGTTTTTAATAGTGATTGTGCATCTAGTTGGTTCTTTGTTTTTTGATATATACGAGATGCACGGTGAAAACAATATTAAATACATTCTACTTCATAGTTCATATTCCTGCTGTTTTCAGTACATTTGCTTATTTTTTAAGGAAACATGATGTCCATGTGTATGTTCTGCACAGTAATTTTTAGTGACCTTTCAGATTCTGACGCTTGGTATGAAGAGTATTCTGTGGGTTGTCGCCACTGTTTTATTTAATGTAGTCATTACATGATTAAAAAGGGACCACTGTGCTGTGTGTTGATTACTTATGGTTCTACCTTATTTTCTATAAACACTAGCACATCTGAATGATACAGAATTATTATAAATCACGCTAGAATTCCTTGTTTGCATATGAAAATGCTTTTGCATATTATGTATGTACAACTCTGTAAGATCTGTGATTCAGCTTGTAATGAACTCTGTATCTATCCTGTATTGCAGATGATCTGTACAGCAAACATTTTCCAATGATGATTGATTCTTTCCAAGATTCAGTGAAGTGTTTGTCAGAGTTTGCCTGTAACGCAAGTTTCCCTGATACCAGTATGGAAGCTATTCGATATATTCGAACATGTGCCAAATATGTGGATGAAAAGCCTCAGGTACATTAAAATTCTTAGCGCAGTCTTATTGCATAAAATTTAACTGACCTTGTCTGGCATTAACTAGTATTTATATCATACAGATCTTAATTCCAATAACACAGGTGACCAACATTTCTATGTTATTGAGTAAGCCTCCTGGTGATGACCATTCTGGTCGAAACATACACTGAAGAACTTGGGATTTATTACACTATAGATGATAAATGCAAGAAGTTTTCCTACTTATCTACCCATGTGCATGTGTATTTAACATTATGTGAAATAAATATGAATATCATAACTTGCAGTTCCATAGGAAATTTCTCCCCTCACCTCCATTACTTATGACATTCTAACAGGTGAGTCACTTAAGGAAAACTGGTATTGTTTAAACAGTTTCCGTAAGGCGATTCATCCCCGTTGTGTTTACAGTCAAGTAAACCCAACAAATAATCCCCTCAGCACAACGTATATTGTAGTGTCAACAGCTACATTAGTAGCCATCATTGGGCTGTGCAGAAGAAAATAAAAAGTTTTGACCTACAACTCCAGAATGTAGAAAGAGATCTCAAACTTTACAATTGATTCAGTCACAGAATTAGAATAGAATATGTAGTCTAAAATAAAATGTATTGTATGTACATTTATAAAGCATATGCATATAGGAGTAGTACACTGTAGCTGTGTGTGATGTAGGTTAAAACAAATATAAAAATATTACATATCTAAGTAACAAATTAAATCGTAGGCACTTCTTTGGTTGGTATAATATGAGTGGATGATGTATGTGTATTTTCTTATTCAGGATTCTGCGGTAAATTCATTGTAGTTGGTAATATGTTGGAAAAAATTTTGGAATAGTTTGAGGTTAAATGATGGTTATGTAATTATATGAAATTGATTTCTGGAAATGCTATCTATAGGTGTAGAGGTGAGCCAAGTTCCTGTATGTCACTATTGTGGTATTGTTTGATTCTGAAGATGTTATATGTATTATCTTGCGGGATTCTAGTTCAGTGTGTCATGTATTCCCAAAGTCTAGAGGGCTATTTTTTGGTTTTATTAAAAAGTTCTGGTATATTTGGTGATGTGATGGCCCAAGTTGTGGTGGAACAGTAATAATAAACCTTGGTTCCAGTTATTTCGTGAACACAACATGGAAGACATCAATGTCCCAGAGGAAGACCGAGTATGGGTACGGGGATGGTTCCCGCTGTTGTTTGAGTTGTCATGTATAGTAAGCCGCTGTAAGTTGGATGTGCGTACACGAGGTCTTACTGTACTCTTTGAAATTGTCAAGACTTACGGTGATGCATTCCAGTCTCACTGGTGGAAAGATCTCTTTCAAGTTCTGTTCAGGATATTTGACAATATGAAACTTCCAGAACAGCATACGGAGGTAAGTGGGCTTTGTATGTGTTTGAGAGGCTAGAAACGTAACTGACTTCTACATAAAAGGTCACATACTTGTGCTTTATGTTCTTCAGAGATTAACAGTTGTCTGCCTTTGCAAGTACATTTAATGTTTCAGATTTATCAATGAATTTGACCAGTGACTGTAGAACATACTGTTTACACAAACATTGAGCACATGCATGTAAGGGCCACACCTTTTGTCTTAAATGGAAAAGTAGGGGAAAAGACTGTCCCTGTAATTGTGGCATCAGAAACTGGGGACCCTTTCACAAGCAAGCATGATATAATATTGTGTGAAACCAGTAGTAAGTGCCAGGAATATGGAACAACAGCAGCAGAACGGATTTTAGAATGTACATATAGTTTTTCTGTGGTCATTGGTTACCAGAATCACGCCCAGTCACAGTACACATTTTTGAATGACAGAAGTAGCAGCATCTAGCTCCACTATGTCATCATCCATAGCATTTAGTAATGGTTTGCGAGTGATAACAATGTAGAAGGTGACAAAGATGAAAGTGGAAGGTGTTAGTACACCCACAAACCATAAACAACTTGAATAAAAATAATAAACAATTATGACCTATATTTCCATGAAAATGAAATGAAATTTTGAAATGTTTGGCAGGATCTGTTTGTAGCAGTGTTGAATCTTGGGGTCTGTCACTTTTGAATTAGTGTTCAGTTAACTTATTTCTGCTATAGAATTTACTGTGGTTTGGTATGTAACTGAATCAGAATGTTGTATTTAATAACTTACATGTCAAGCACAAGTGAATTTTCACACATTTTCAGAAGGCAGAGTGGATGACAACTACGTGTAACCATGCTCTGTATGCCATTGTGGATGTATTTACACAATACTTTGATATACTTGGGCCACTGCTGCTTGAAGATTTGTACACACAACTACATTGGTGTGTCCAACAAGGTATGATTCTGTTATTGTATATATTAATATAAGATCTTTTGAAATTTCAATGGGAAAATTTGTAAATTCCCTTCTGTACCTGTGATTTCACAGTTGACCTTTTAATTGATCCACTTTTGTACATTATAGCATATAAAGGATGCTTTTAAGTCATGATTTTCTTCAGCATGCATGCTGTGAACTTGCAGAGTTCTGGAAAGGCAGCTTTATAAAGTGGGTGGTGGTCATAGATGGAACTATCTTCTTTTGGGAAAGATCTAGGCTCCAGTACTGACAAACATGGGTGCCTCTGACTGCATTGTATTTTATTCTTCCAGATAATGAACAGCTCGCTCGCTCAGGCACAAACTGCCTGGAAAATCTAGTCAATTCAAACGGTCTAAAGTTCCAAGATTCAACATGGGATAAGACATGTCAGTGTATGCTCGACATATTCAATTGTACCATTCCAAGCGCTCTTCTTACATGGAGGCCAGACGATGGACAAGACAGCAAGGAGAGCGATTTGGAGATTATTTCGGTATAACAGTTTGTTGTGGTGTAACGCTGAATATTATTTTTCAAAGACGCCAGTTGCTGTAAAATAACAGTATTTTAGATACACTTTTGTAAATCAGACAAAAAATGTTATGTTGCATAATACATTGAGGTTCTGTTATAATGTGGTTGATATGAGACCATGTTTAAAATGGGGGCGTTTTAAAGGTTCCTGCTTAGTGGCTGGTTGTAATGTGAAGCTGAATACTCCTCATCTCCATGTAGTAGAAAAGTAATGAATGTGTGGATCTGTGTTGTCATCCATCCTTTCTTCATGTCATGATGTTCTTTATTAAGAACAGTGCACCTTTACCTCTAGGACCAATACAAACAAAGATGTATATGTTGTTTGTGTTCTGTGTGAATTAAGTACGTAGAAAAGAGAATTTGACAGCAGTCCAAACCAATTTACGTCAATGTTAACTTTGTTTCCTTATTTTAGATTTCACATCTTGTAGCAGTTTGAAACCGTAAATAGAAATTTAACTGTAGCATGAAGTGTATTTTTTATAACACAGAATGCTCATATAACAGTACGCTGCTATGTATCGTTTTATTTAACAATCTGTTGCTGAGATTGTGTAGTGTTGATCATAGGAGAATGAAACATGAATGTGAAGCACTGGTGGAACAGTGCTGGCAGGAACCCCAAAGAACTTGGAAAGGAACCTGCTCCAGTGCCACTTTGCTCACCACAAGTTTTCCATGGACTGCCATGGAATTGAACTGAGGCCTCTGCAGTGAGAAGCCAGCAACTAACCCACCTGAGTTATGGAACAGGAATTTATGCAGTAAATATTTCTGCTGTGACAGGTTTTTTACAGTGCACAAACTGAGAAACTGCTGCGATTTGAGTTTTTTAGGTGTGTTATTTAACAACATCATTATTTGCTAAGATTATATAGTGTCGGCGATGAAGGAATGAGTATGGAGCATTGGTGGAATGATATTGACAGGAGAAGACCAAAGTACGTAGAGAAAAATCTTTGCTAGGGCTTAGTTTGTCGACTACAGATTCCACATGGACCAGCATGGGTTTGAACTTCAGCTTCCATGGTGAAAGGCCAGCAACTAACTGCCTGAGCCATGACATGGCCCCTGTGATTTAAGGTCCTCACAACTGTGAATGTTAAAAGAGTTCCGTGTTTTCTGATGTGACACCACGTGGCTTGGTAGCTACATGGCATCATATCCAAAAAGACAACAACTTTCATAAATTATTTATTCTGTGTTTATCATGTGAAAAGTATTTTAAATAAATTTTGTAACTCTTAGTAAGAGATATATCTTGGAGCCATTGGTTTGTATGGTGAGCAATTTTGAAAACTTTGATAAAAATTCAATATGACTATCATGTAAACAACAAGAGTTTTGTTGCTGGTCTGCCTGCTGTAGAGCAGACGACATCATCGTTGTATAGCAACCAACAATGCTGCTCACTCTGCAGTGCTCAGTTTAGTGATGAAAAATACTGTCTGTAGAAACTGTAGTCAGTTATTATGGATCATAATGCAACACTTTTGATGTACCTTTAAGGCCCATGCCAGATTTTATTGTAATCCTGGTAGATGAAATGTGCAGGTGGATTGACAGATACAACCTCCACTTTGTACAGAGTAACAGTACCACTGTTAGTAGGACATAGTAACTCACGTTAGTCGCCCTCAGTGGACTAGTGGTTAGCGTGCTCGCCACTGGACCCAAGGTTCGCGGGTTCGATCCCGACCGAGGGCGATGGATTTTTAAGGATGATAAAAATCCGGAACACCACTGCCTTCGGAAGGGAAGTAAAGCCGTCGGTCCCATGTCGTAGATTTACGGCATGTAAAAGAACCTTCGGGCATGAATAGAACTAGTAGTGTCCGTAAGCAAAATTCAAGCAGCCATTTCTCACCCAAGTCTCCTGACTGCCTGCCAGATGGCTCTGGCAGTCTCATCAGGATCGAGCAAAAACTTGTGCGGTCAGTGAGCCAGTCACTCACTATAGAACGCACACTTACGAACCAGGAAACCTTCGGGATGAAGTCCCAAAAGAAGGAGGCTTTGGCCCACACCGGGCTGTAACGCCATGGAAGAAGAAGAAGAAGAAGAAGTAACTCACGTTATAGTTTCCTTTTTTTTTGTGTCTTCTTATACAGCGTGATTATACCTTGTGTTGCAGAGTTTTATTTTGGTTGTGAGTAGTTACGTTGTATGTTATGTATTTGATGAGAATTTGAGGCATCTGTACAAATATCTCCCCCTCCTATCTCTTGTGCTTCAAGTATAGTATGTCCCATATTTTCATTATCATTCATTATTAGTCATTTGTCTAGATGAACATATTACACAATAACTGTAAGTTGGCACATCCCATTGCATTATTAAATACAAATGAAGGATTTCTTCCTAATATAATGTTGTGTTGACTGCAACATTCATTTGTATTACACCATAAGTTATGAGAGACTTAAATTGTAACTTTTTTACAGAGTGAAAATGGAGACGCAAGTCGGCAAGGGATCCTTAAACGTTCCAATAGCATATACAGTATACAAAGCAACAGCACAGCACCCAGCTCTGCAGAGGAGCATAAAATATCTAAAGGAAAGGTGTGTGTAAAATATTTGCTGGTGTATGTAATTGTGTCTTGTAAAATGCAGTGAAGTACCACTAATCAACCCTTTGGTACCTAACATTACCTGTTGGCAATGTGCAGTGCAGTGCTCAAAGCTATGAAGGTTGACTGTTGGTGGCGGGCAGTTATGACTGTTCTTATGTGCCACCCTTATTTAAATTCCAGGTTTCTGCAGCTCACACTGTGCATTTTATTCTGGTGCCAAGAGCTAAATTCAGTGGTGCCAGAAATTTCTTTCCTTCTCAAAATTTCCACTTTTATGAATCAGCTGAAGCCAAGTTTGTCTGTATCCTCCCACAGCTCCTCATCTTCTGAATTTCCTCCCATGTATATAATTCCTTCTACATTACGTATTTTCTATATCGTTCCAAGTTCTATTACCAGACATGATTTCAGGACCTAAATTAAGTGGCTGCTGCTGCACATTGTTGTACTTTTACTATGGTGTTATTATTGATTGTAAGACAATAGAATGTGCAAAGGAGTGTCCTCCAATGGCATAATGTTCATACCAGGTTTCATGAAAATCAGTTGACAAGTTCAGAAACTGAAATGAACAGCATGGTGATGTCAAAAACTTTTTTTTTTTGGAGGGGAGGGTGGAACAACTGAAGGAAAATTAAAAATAAATGTTTAAAGTAATATTTGATTGTCGTGGGGAGAGGTAGTATTCGAAGAGTTGTGTTTTGCTGTTCTAGGTTGGCTCAGACAAGTTGTTTGCTGGTTTACTGATCAAGTGTGTTGTGCAACTGGAGCTCATCCAGACAATTGACAACATTGTCTTTTTTCCTGCAACTTCACGGAAGGAAGACCAGGAAAACTTGGCACTTGCCCAGGTAACCATATGACATATAGTTTGTCTTAATTTTGGAGAAGGCAACCAAGTGCTGTATGGGACTCATAACTGTGATTGTGGTTGAGTTCATGGTGGACAGGCAAGATGACAATCATGGATGGGGTTATCTTAACTGCCAGATGGACTGCTATCAGTACAAAACACATTTCCTACCTTGATCTCCTTTGGGTGTAACAGCTGCCGGGCTTGCGTTGGACTTCGTTACAGATCTGTAGCAGATGTACTGCACTTGATATACTGTACATTTGTACAACAATATGAACAATATAGGACTGACATTCACCTCAGTTTGGCTGTGCTTATGGAGATGTTTTCTGAACTACTAATATGTATAATTTTTCTGATTACAGAATGTCTTTCCTACTTGCCTTTCTAGCCTTTTCCCTCCAAGGGTCACCTCACCCCTCAGATAACAGCCACAGACACTGGACAATGAAAGTATAAACAAGATAATAGTTTTGTCCCATACTAAAGCCACAAAATAAGTCCCATAGATGGCAGGAATGACAGTGCTTGAGGCTTCCCCCTTTCTGTGCACTGTTTTATTCCCATATGTCCTATGTAATTCGGCCCAAAATGCTTGTCATTAGTGAAGGATTTGTGACTTTTACTATCAGCATTCCTTTGAACTCAACAGGTTGTGGAGGGGTTAATTTCATTAAACGTCTTTCTATGGCCTCAGTATAATAACATGTCAACAGGTCAACAGGTTGTGGAGGGGTTAATTTCATTAAACGTCTTTCTATGGCCTCAGTATAATAACATGTCTTTTCATTTTTAATGGTTAGAACACACACGAGTTAATCTTATGAACATTCTTCATTTAAATGTATATCTCTTGCAAATTTTGTAGCGTGCGCAATCATTGTGATTGCACAGGGTTACAAAAATGTCCGAACATTTAAGTTTGATGAAACATTTTGATCTGGACAGGCAGACCTACTGCATATAGAAGCTGGCTTGTCAGAGCAGCAGAGGGAAGAGCAAGGAATGTACCGGAACCTGAGCTCCAAACACCTCTTACTTCTTACCGACTGTCTTCTTCAGTCACACCGATTTGCTAAGGCCTTCAATTCAAATCATGAGCAACGTAACCTGCTCTGGAAAGCAGGTGAGTGCATTGAGTCAGAAGTATATGTTAAAGGAGACCTTAGGGTGGGAGAGCACACCAAAGTTTGCCATTTTGTGTTTGCTGTAGTTAAAGTCATTTTAAGGTCATAAGTGAAGTTTGATATACATTTTTTGAGTCCTTTGACACATTTTAATGAACCTTAGTTTACATCACATCTGTTATTCAGGTGTTATGTGTAAGTTTCATTCACTTTCAACTTTCAAGGTCTACTTAACTTAGGGAGCCAGGATAGCTCAGCTGACATAGTGACTAGGCTATGGGCTGGATGTCCAAGGCATCATGGTTTGATTCCTGGCAGGGGCGCAAGATTTATCTCTTGTCCAAAGCATGCAGACCGTGTCTGGGGCCCACCCAACCTCATATTCAGTGGGTACCAGGGGATCTTTCCCCATGGGTAAGGCATTGGGGGGTGGGGGGGCACAAAGCTGACAACTCACCCCCATCTAGTGCTGAGGTTAAGAAAGTATGGAGCTGTACCTCCACTTAATGTGAAGTACGTTTGGTTCATTTTGCTAAGTATTTACTGTAGAGAAGAACAAAAAGTTGTGGTTAGGCCTAAAGTAAAGTTAAAGTAAAGTTCACCCTAGCACAGGTCAGGAAGGCCCAGAGGAGGAGTAGAGGTATAGCTCTACTCTTTCTTTAACCTTGGTGCTAGTTGGGGGTGGGTGGTCAATGCCACGTCCCAACCGCTTTACCCCGGGAGTGACCCGGTACCCATTGTACAGGAGTCTGTGTAGGCCCCAGGGCCGGTCTGGACGGGTACTGAAAATCTCATCCCCACCGGGATTCGATCCCGGGACCGTCCAGCTTGTAGCGAGTCGCTATACCGACTACGCTATCCGGGTCCACATGGTTAAGTATATAACATTTTTAATAATATGAAATATTTGTATAAAGTAATGTGATTAAGAACATTTGAGTCCACACATTTCATGCTGTGTGACACATATTATTTTAATGTGCCAGCAGGTTTCAGAGGCAATGTAAAACCCAACCTTTTGAAGCAGGAGACTCAGAGCCTGGCTTGTGTACTTCGGATCCTGTTCAAAATGTATAGCGATGAGACACGGCAGGATGCATGGCCAACAATTCAGAAGCGCCTCATTGCAGTTTGTCACGAAGCATTAGAATACTTTCTGTGCCTCCAGTCTGAGGCGCACCGTGACGCATGGACCTGCCTGCTCCTCCTGGTCCTTACACGGATATTCAAGATGTCTGATGAAAGGGTATGATATATGTTATGTCTTTTGAAGATACCCTGCTTTATGCCATTAAATGTAAAGTAGTTCTGATGCTTTAGGTGTTGTGGGAACAATTTTTTTCACTAAAACATTTTGAGTAGTATTGCTGCACTCAACCTGGTTCCATGTCTGCATGTGTGTAGTATACCAAATGTTGCGTTTGCTGTTATTGCCATCCTAATCTAGATTTTTTTAACTACTTTGTGATCTTTTGTGTAGTTCGTTTATAATGATGGAAGTGAAAAAATCATCAAGGTACACACATGTAGGTGTTAATAAGCATCCGTTACTAATTACTGTTCCAACATGTTGCAGTCCTTGTAGACCATCATCAGGGAATACATTAATCCAAGCTTCAGTGAAATTAATAAAGTTTACAATGTATTAACCATTGATTTGTGTTTTATATGTCTTATGTTAAAATTGTCTAAAATATTATATTAATATGTGTTCTGTTATGATTTTGTTTATATTACTACTGTGGATCTATATTTATGGTTAAATTTTATTTGCTCCTTGTATTAAGAGAATTTGCTTCAGTGAAAATCTTACTACAGCATACTAAAATATTCAGTACTTATTATATATTATTGTCACATTATGTTCTTTACATTATATGTAAGGTTTCAGCTTTGAATATTACACACATCCATATATTTCTACACATATATATTCACATCTGTAGCATAGTGTAACTGACTCATTATGTTTTTGCTGTATTATGCAACATTGTGGTGGTTATCTGTCACACAATGCTATTCATGTTGATGTGTGTGATTTCAGGCTGACGTTTGTTTGGATAAGAGCTTGTATTTGTTGTTTGCTGGAGGTGAATGTGATGTCATGTAGATTGTGAAGTAATTAACCGACATTCTAGGGAAGCTTACTGCCTCCATCTCCAGGCTCAGAAGTAGTCCAAGAAAAATGACTACTTGGACCCTGAAGATGAAAGCAGCAAGCTCTCCAAAAATGGCAGCATTCAGCATGACATCATATCCCATACAACTTAAATCTTCATGGTAAATGAATGTTTGTGCTTCATCTAAGGCAATGATTGGCTTGTCATGAAGGACACCGCACCACAGTGGTTTTGTGTCAATAAGATTGGTGTGATTTGAATGCGCCTCAATGCAAATGGCAGTAAAGAGCAATTTTAGGTGTCCATACGTATAATAGAGGTTCAGATGAATTGTTTGTTTATGATTTTAATAATTCTGACTAGGTGTATATTCCTGCTGTATGAAATACTGTCGCAGGTGTGCAAGTCTGACTAAAATTTCTGTATATTTGAATTTCAATCGTGGAATCTCTGTGTCCTTTAAGCAAGAAGAAATGCTGTAATGTGGTTGGTCCACTTTCTCATGATGAATGTTAGCACACACTGTCTCCAACTGAATCATGGTCATCCCTACACTAGTTATGCAGAATCAATGAAAAGACTTGCTTGAAGTACTTTACTGCAGTATTGTGATCCACATTAAGTCACATTTGTTCTGCTGTAATATTTTGTAAATAATTTAATTTACATTAACAATATAATAGAACAGATTTTAGTTAATAGTACCCACCTTGATTAAAATGTCTGTGCAGACACACATACACTGGTACAAAGAAAAGGTGACATAGGTGATAAGGGGGTGTAATCATTATAATAATTTACAGACTGAACATAGACTGGTCTTTAAAATGGGCTATTATTTTGCTTTGCAGTTTGCGGTTCATACATCCAATTACTATCCTCTCCTGTGTGAAATAATGTGCTTTGACTTGAAGCCAGAACTTCGTTCTGTGTTGCGTCGATTCTTCTTGCGAATTGGACCAGTTTTCAACATCACACCAGGAAATCGATCAGGTAGTGTGCCATGATGCTGTGGGACTGGGCGAGCTTACATTCGCCCATCCATCATCACCAACTGGGACATCCAACAAAGTGTAATTCATGAAAGTCATGCCTTGTGTATGGAATCTCACTGAATCCAGGCCATAGTTATAGGATAAACAGGACGAGGTGAGCCTAACCTCATAGCTTTAAAACACTGTTGCAAGTTGCCTTTTAGTTATTTAACTTTCCATCTGTATATACACTTTGCAGGCAGGAAGTGCTACATTGTGACAATCAAAATTGATTTTTACTCTCATTCACGTGAATAGTGTTCCGTGTGAACTAAAACTGGTCGGATTTGTTACTCATTAATAATTTACCTCATTCTGTGCTTCGTCATTTTTGTGCTGAATAATCTGTTCATATTAGGCCTGTATCAACATGAAAATTCAACCTGCTTGAAGATACTTCTTTATATAGTTATAAGAACTTTTAATCTTCAGTTAATTACAGGTAGCAAACATTTTAGTTTCATATCCGGTATTGCTGTAAATGCCTGTGCTTAGTATCAGGACTGAATATGTGTTCTATACAAGAGTAAAGGGATAGAATGTAACATAAATGTTTGCTAGTTAATAGTGAATCGAAACTGAAAGAATCAAACTATAAATTTCACTAATGTGCTTGTTTTCTAGTTTATGTTCGAGGTCAACATGTACACTCTTTGCATACTTGCATATTCGTAACTGATGCTCCAGCATGATATGCTGGAGCATCGTAATTATTATATTGCAGCAACACCACTAACTGTAGTGTGTCTTTTATTATTGTAATGGATAAATGTGATGGAGTTGAACCATGACATTGCTTTCTATAACACCTGAAACAGTGAAGTAAGATGGCTCATAGAACTGGATAGAATCTAACACTGAGCCTGTATTGCACACTAACCTACAGCAGAATTTAATTTCAAATTGAAAAAAGTGTTGCTCTTGTGAATGAAAAATACTTTGAAATTAAGAAGGGAAAAACAGCACATGCATATGTTTTAACTGAAAATGTATTGGTTTATAGTCTGGTAGGTACTCAGAATTCAACTGCATGTTTACAGTTGTATATTAAAATCCACCGAATACACTTAGTAGGTTATATACACCCTGTTATTTTATATCACGGTATCCCCAACATGTTTCAGCTGATACCAAGCCCTAATATGCTGCACACATGGCACCAACTTTAAGCTCACATGGGAATGATCCTGGAAGTTCATAGAGAACATCCATCACTTGCAATGATTTGGCTCTGAATCCACAAGCTCAACCCAATATTCGATTGGCCAACCAGTGACTGCTATCTACCTTTGGCAACTCCGTACTCTTTCTGCAGCCAGCACTAGTGGAATCACTCATTCTTAGACATCTCATCTTGTTAACTGCACTGACTACTGCAGCATCACCTTAGCAGAAAGTCTGTCTACGGAGAACTGCTATGCTTATCATATTTTCTGCCAAGGGTTTAACTTGTCCATTGTCTACAGAAAAGCTGGTGACTTAAGATTCTTTCTGTATCTGATAAGAGATTGTGCTGTTACTGGCCAGTGAGGCATTTCCACCATTTTCTTCTGTCTTGCAACACAAAGGCTGCATTCACCCCGTCCCTCTTTCTGTCTGTTGCCCCTGAGCAATCTGCACTAGAACTGTTATTTGATCTATATCCGTCTTTCTGAATAAAAGTTGTGATTTTCACTTTTGTTTTTATCACCATCCATATTTATATTTGGTCAATCACAGTTATTTTGTTTACATTGATTTTCCTTGAAATCTGTCTTGTCTTGTTCTTCCGTATTAAAATGCCAGCTGATTGTACTATCAGCATGGTCAAAACTATCAGAAGAACGTGTTTATAACTTAAATCTCATTTTAGAGGACCAAGAAAGTTAGCTTTGCAGGTAACACTTGTAACTTGTATTTTGGCTGTGCATGGTTTAAATTTTGGTTGGGTCACTATCTATCTGACTTTGATTCTTGGTGTATGTTTATTTAGCTCTTCAATCACACCCAACAATTTATATTACATACATCTTATCTTGGCAACTAGTTTCGGCTCTGGAACTGAGCCACCATCAGGCCACTAACAAAAACTATAAAATGGAAGCTGAGGTTAAAAAGATAGCAGAGCTATACCTCTACACCTCCTCTGGGCCTTCATGGCCTGTTCTAGGGTGACTTACTGTTTACTGAGAGTAATCCATCTGGCAGTGAAGATAAATCCATCTGATCTTTGTCTTGCTTGTGTATGACAGTTCAGTCACAGCCACAGTTATGAGTTGCCATATAGCAACTTAAGACTTCAATTTGCCTGTGAGATAAGGAAGACAGGATGAACTTGTTTCATGATAAACATGTTCATAATGCCATATTACTTTGAATTTAAGGCCCACACCACTTTTAAAAAGGGTTTTTCAGGAAAAAAAATTTTGCAAACAAATACATTTCACTGTCTGTAAAATTTAGTACTCTTTTAGCGAGGCCACTTGTTCTTCAAAGAAAATTATGTTTTTGATACTTTTGAAGAGTGAAAAATAATACCTCAAATTTAACACGCAACATAATTTTTAGTTCAGAAAAAATTGAGAAAAAAAAAAGTTTTGTCTTAAATTCAGAGTAATATGGTATTAAGTCACTTATATTGGGACCACTGCTTTGATGACTGTGTGGAACATGGTGTTAATACAGGGGTACACAATTTTTAAAAAATCTAAGAGCCATCTGAAAATTCTAGGTGCCAGAAGGGTGACATGAATCAAGTTCCACACTGAGGACCAACAAATAGTATTAGGCACCTAGGATTTGTGCACCTCTGCACTAGTCTGAGTTCTTATTGTGTTTTGTCATAGTAACGTGATTCACATTATCCACACATTGTACTGAAGGATGCAGTGGTTAATGAACTTCACATCTCAGACATGACTGACTGGCTAAACTGTGATGAAGCTGACTGAGTCACCACACAAAAGGTGTGTGCAAGTGCATTATATACAAGACCCTGTCAGGGCATAGTAGATTGATATGCTTTATTAGAACATGGAACAAGACGCTACTTTTATATACTGTAGTTTATCTTTCTTCCTAATTAGCTTTTGCTTGTAATAAGTAATCTGATGCTGGCATTTAGTGTCCAGATACCATTGTTTTAATGGCATACTAATCAGGTTTATGTAAGAATTTACACTTTTATTCTCACATGACAAGTTGACACTCTAAACCAGGGGTATGCAAATTTTCCAAACATATAGAAACCACCTTAAAATTATAGGTGCCAGAAGTTGTGACATGAAGCAAGGTCCACACTAAGGACCTACAAATATTAGGTGCCATGGTACAAAATTTAGTCGCCTGGGATTTGTGCCTCTCTGGTCTAAACAGTTATATTATTATTTACAATTCAGTTATTTTCATTAGCTACTTAGGGCAGGAATGCTTATGCATAGCACAGTTTGTCACTAGAGCATCAGTACTCTTCAGGTTCTGTATCAATGTTAGTACTTGCAAGGAATTCTGGTGGGAGGCAATTGTAGTGCCATGAATCCTGAGTACACACATTTTGGTAAGGCAAAGAACAAATGACATGAGCATCGTTCTGTGCTGTTTTGGTATTCTGCAATAAAACAGAATAGTTGTGCATTGCATTGTACAGTTTTCATCCCATACGTTCCTTGCAGTCTCTTAGTGTATTCGTGATGTATTATAACTTCAGTCTGACAGATTTTAAGAAACTGACAGTAGGCTATAAATTGGATTTATTGGAAATAAATTATGGCCCACTTTGTAGATATTGTGAATATACATAAGTTGTTGCTTTGTTTTTAGGAAGATACGTACAGTAAGATGGGAAATGGTCACCACGTAGTTGTGTTGCTTGTCTTCTAAATAGTAGATTAATAGTGTTTTGTACATATTACGGAGTTTATGGACTGACCTAAGTTATTGTATTGTATATTATGGAAATGAATCTTTTTACCAAACAATTCAATTCATGACTATTACCGGTAGTTATTACTAACAAATGTATGTAATTAACAGATAGAGAAGCAGAGTTGAATAATCTGTCTTTGTAAATAGTGACAGATTTTGTGATCAATAAAGGTAGAGGAAAATGTTATTTATGAAACATTAACTGTTTCATTTCTGTGGAAAATAAAAGATAAAGTTATGCATATTTAGACATTCTCCTGTATAAAACATAATTGTCCCACCTAAAATCATATGAGGGAAAATATGAATTCAGATTTTCCCCCAGCCATTTGTCTACCACTCGTCTTCCCCACTCCCACCAGTTGTTATTTGTATTGCAACTGTTTCTTTTTGTACTTTTTATGTGTTATTTGTGTTGACAGAGTGGGCATGTGTGATGCAGGTAGGATAGGGAAGCAGGCAGCCAGCTTGAGCTCACATTAACCATGTTCATCATTGCCCTCATCCATGTACGGTACTTAATAACAAAATGCCACAGTATCCTTAACATCAGTCACATGTTTTAAAGTGATTAAACTAGTGTAACACACAATATTAATAAAAGTATGATTCGTGTATGTAAAAATATGGGTTGTCAGAAGTATTTGGAACACTGGATATCATGATTGAAATAATGTTAACAGCATAAGAATGATTACAACGCTTATGTTTTGAGTTTAAGTAGAATTGTTAATTATTACTATGTATGTGGCATTACATCATTTTCACTTCTAGTCAGAAATGAGCCACCTATGTACATCTAAGACAGTTTGAAACCACAGCACAAGAAGGCATTCAGAATATTTTGGAAGAGACTTGGAAATATGATAGCTACATATTATGGCTTTCAAAAGGGGTGTCCAAACCTTCAATGTATAAATAACTTATTTATTCCAAGTAATAAAAGATATTGTTATTGTTGGTCATTACACCCCTTGCAGTGCAGTATTACTTTTTCGTCATGTTTCACACATCAATACATTTGAAACTATTCCTTTTAGGACATGGGAAAATTGTGCGTAGAAGAAACAAGTGAAATGGGAGACTGTTCTTTTCATAAACTGTAGAATCTGGGATTAATTCAAACTTTAAACCTACTAGCATGCTTGATGATTAGACTTATTCACACTCATTAACTTATGGATATATTTTAATCAATCTGTATCAGGAATTTACCTCCCATAACAGAATTTATTGCAGGGAGACTCGAGAAGTCTAGAGTAACATTTCTGAATAACAAGCAACCCAGCCAAGAAGTGAATACCTCCAAAACACACAGCTGACATTATGACAGTAAATGTGCTTGGAATAAACATCTGGCATCTTTCTTGCTCGCTGCCTCCAAATGCACTATTTAGTTGGACTATGTGGTGGGCATTAAAATAGACCATGAGAAATTATGATGAATAGCAAACGGACCTCATGCAACATCAAGTTTCTCGAAACAAATTTTGTTTCTATGCCTGTTTTACCTAACGTATCAGGTGAAATTTCAGATTTCTTCATTAGTGACAATATGTTGCACAGTAGGTTACAGAATACAGTAAAACCCCGATTTAATGTTCCCGCATTTATTGAAATCCCGGATTTGGTGATGATTTTTTCATGTCCTGACAATAGCTCCATATTAATTGAAAACCTCCATTTAATGAAAACCTAGATTTAGTGAAATATATTCTAATCCCCCAGCAATTCATTAAATAGGGGTTTTACTGTATTTGATAAAGAATGGTTCAGGTGTTACCCGGAGAATCCCTGTAATCCAGATGTGTGTATCTGTAACTATTACCTCTTTGGGCCTCTGAAGGTACACTCACCTCAGAGGACACTAATAATGAAAACTATGGAACGAGAACCACCACACAGTATGAGATTTGGAGGCTCTCACCAACCCTCTGGTAAGACAACCACATTACCCTTTTCATTGTTTAAAGGCACTTGCCTCTCAGGTCAAGTACAAACCCTTCCTATACATGCTGTATATTAATGAGGTACCATACAAGATTAAAGGCTCTTTATTGATTTTTACATTACAAATTACACATTTATATAAACTTTTTCAAGTGCACCAAAATGTGAGACTTCAATGTTGGCATGTTCTTAGCAAGAAAACTGCACTTATGGCATTTTAAAGGGGTGTCCATAAGTTTCTTAATTTTATCATTGGTCACAGGTGTTATCTTTCCTTGCATTTCAACCTCAGAAATGACTTCTGGAAATAAAGAATGTAATTAACATTGTATAATAGATTTCCAACTACATATTCTGAGATATGCTTTTTGTTTTTAAATTAATGCACATTAACAAGGTAAAGTATGTAGCCATATATTTTATCTTGAGAACTAGTGAATGAGTGGTTGATGACATTTGGTATTGAGGAGTATACACTAAATTATGATGTATTATTTGAATTTTTGTCCATCTCAGTTAAATGCAAACCCAAATAAATGAAGCTCAAACTGAGCATTGTTATTGTCTGGAACACACTACATATGACTTGACAACTTGACTTGACTTGATAACTTCATTAAGAAAACTTTTTGAACCAGCATGCTATGATATTGATTCCTTTTAAATACATACTCTATTAAAATCTCCTTACCAAGTACAGTACCTTGGCACAACAGAATGATCAAGCACTAAATTCAAGAAGTGACTATGAATAATAAATCAGTTGCAACAAATAATCTTTGTTAGTTCCAATAAGCAGAATATCTGTTTATCATACAAAAATTAACTCTGGAGCCACGACAGTTCAGTCACTATAGTGAGCATGCTACAGGCTCAACAACTGACAGCAAAAAATTTTCCATTCTCTGAATTGCCCAGACTAACTATGAGGCCCACCCAGACCATCAACCAGAAAATTATATCTTTATACAAAATTGTAGAATATTACTCCGTAAAACTTGGTGACTAAACCTATAATTTATACCAACTGGGTATCTGTAATAGCTTAATCTGTCCTGTTTAAATTATAACATGTGGTCACTGTTATTTACATTTATTTAACAACTGCTAAAATAAGTTATGTAATCTAGACAAGCAAACTTGCTACTTATATTACTGATGTTATCTGCAATGAACTTACTGGATGATGGCAAAAAGAAATCTGTGGTGAACGTATTCCAGTGCTTCTTGGTTTTAAGGCAAGTAGAATTAAAGTCATCACTGATGACATGCAGATGGAGGCGGCTCATGCTTGGTTGTGCATGATAACCTAACCTTGAACAAAAAATTTCACATAAACAACACTTGGATTTCACTGAAGCCTGGCTGTGTGCAAAGTGATAGGTCGCCAGCTAGTCCAATACCCTTGCTCTTTCCTTTTGAATTACGGTACTTAAAAGTTTACCCTATAATCTGCCATGAAGGCACAGAGGGGGAGTAGATGTATAGCTCTACTTTTCCTTTAACCTCAGCGCTAGATGGGGGTAGGTAGTTAACGCCACGCCTCAGCCGCTTTACCCCTGGGAATGCCCTGTTACCCAGTGTATGTGAGGCTGGGTCCGTGTGGAAGGGTGCAGAAAATTTCGCCACCACAATTTGAAGTACTTAAATGTGTTAATAATCCAGAAATCCAAAGATTCTATCTATTTACTACCCTTTAACATTTCAGTATCACATAACAGAATATAAGCAACCTAAAATTATTTCTTACTTAAACACTGAATTTGGATAACTTTCTGCTATATCTTGACCCACTTTATTCATGTGCTTCAGAAGTTGTAGATGCTCCTTCGTGACTTTGACCAAACTTGTTATATTTTCTTTTGGTAAAACCAGGAAATGATATTGGGCCTGTTTAACAAATGAAGAAAGTATTATTTATGATGAAAATCTTACAGGTTAATTTCAAAACACTCGTGCAAAATTTCCCTCTAAATGAAAGTAATGAATCCATTTGATCATCTGCAACAAAGTGTGGAAGTATTTCAGCAACATTTTGAAATTTAATGGTCTTAAAACTGTTTTCTTTCTGTTGCTTAATAGCTCAATCTCTGAATAAAAGAAACAGAACTGGAAAATTGTCACCAACTTGTCACAGTCCTTGAACTGTCAGAAATTTTGCACTTTATATGTCTTTCACACCTTAATAATAGCTGACAATACTTCAATACCACAACAAAAATTTTATAATCTTATAACATAAAGAATTTTATAATTTACTGGTACACTTTTTTTTTATATTAGTCACACCGTGCATTTTTACAATTCACCGTTTAAAACGCCAACAAAATGCACTTCACTTTCACTTTTATTATGTATTAATCAACCCCTACATATGTTTCGGTCTTATATAAGGCCATCTTCAGGGGGTTCATAAACTACGTTCATTTTACATCCAATGTTACGTCTGCCATTATACTGGTGCAATATCTTTGTATATAAGTTATATATTTATATATATATATATGTTTTAAATTCTGACTTTCCCGTAACATTGGATGTAAAATGAACGTAGTTTATAAACCCCCTGAAGATGGCCTTATATAAGACCGAAACATATGTAGGGGTTGATTAATACATAATAAAAGTGAAAGTGAAGTGCATTTCATTGGTGTTTTAAACAGTTACTGCTACACATTTTACATCCTAGAGTTTCATAATTATACGGGACCAAAAGAATCCCAAGCAATCTACCTTCACTTTCCATCATAACATTGTAACATTATGTTTGTTGGGGTAGTGCAGTAGTTGTGATTGCAGTACAGTATCTCGTATATACGACAATGTTCCAATGTTTGGTAGCATGTGTTTCCTGCAGAAGTGTGGGCTTGGTTGCTGGGTTGTTCACTTATTTCCCACGCAAGGGTGAGAGATGGTATAGGGCATGCTGCTGATCCACCAATGCCAAGGGCTCTTTCATAACTACAGTGACTAGATGTTAACCAACAATTAACGCTGTACCAAAAGTCATACATAAAAATACCTAGTTTAAAACAATCTTTTTTTGCAATTTTGTTGTTGATTGTAAAATAACAATGGTACATTTGGAGAATGGGTATATCAATCAGCAGTCTATAAGCACATACTGTTTTACTGAATGCAAGGAGATAGAAACCAGTTTTTCGTTAATAGCTCAGAAACAAAAATTGAAATGTCTTTATAGGTTCAACTAAAATGTTACTTTTGTGAATATAACCCTATAGCATGCACCTCAGTCTTACAGTCTACCCTGCAACCCCTGATAACGCTTCCATCTGTGTTACCTTTGGATACTTATCCTTTATAACGACCACTGCATCGTCCTCCTTAATGAAGAGTTCAGGGTCCTTCATAGACAACAAAAGACCCATTGCCCAATAACTTGCATGTTTCTTTACAGGTTTTGTATCTTCATCTTGGTTTCTTTTAGTGCTCATTTTCCAGAACTTCCACAGCTCTACAACATAATTTGCACATGTTTTATTGTCAGCATATTATCATTCACATTTCTTGCTTAAAGGAGGGCAGTTCACTAATGGGTGATAATCAGTATTGTTGGTTTACTGCAACTTTCATTCATAATCAAGACACTACAAAAGTATCCTCAATTAATGCAGCACCATCTAACATGTGACATTAATGTAACTACTCGTAAATATTAACGACTCGGCGAACTGCAGTGGTAACACACTTGACAGGTACAGCACTTAGATTTTGGTGATCAATCTGAGAAGGAAAATATTGGGGGGGGGGGGGGAACTGTAGAATGCATGGTAAGAAAGACAAATGCATACATAGGTTAGGTGGGAAAACGTGACAAGAGACCACTTGGAAGCCCCAGACATCGTAAAACAGTATGAGAAAGTGTTGACTGGATTCGTCTGGCTTAAGACGTGGAACAGTGGTGTGATCTCATGAGCATAACTAAGTACCTTCGAGTTTCATAAAATACAGGACTTTACTGACAAGTTGAGAAACTATAAGCTTCTCAAGAAAAACTCTAATGAATTTCAGGGGCATTATGCTCCAAAAGCCTCAGGCACCAACATAAACAAATAACACCCCAAGCATTAACCTACCTCATATAAACTACATTCCATAATGTTACCTATTCTGCTGGTTTGTCAGAATATGCACAAGAAAAGCTGTATTCAATGCCTACAATAACAAGCGCGCGATAAATAGCAATGCATGAACTGTAAGGATCTCGGATAGCAAACATATTCGTAACCGTGCATACGAAGTCTGAAGTAATGTCTGCACAAATATCCTTCATCCCTTAGCAGCAATCTCACAAGAAGTAAAATTTCAAACTTTTATTTAGATGATTCTGTACTATACGTCTGGCGATGTTATAAAAATGCTTATTCTCTAATCATAATTTAGTTAAATGGATGATCCGTGCTTACGACATAATCCTGAGTGACGTAAGGTCGTTTACTTTGCTAGGTGGAAACACATCTACCAAAGTACACGTCACATTGCAGAAAACATATTTTGAATGTATTATAAAAGTGTAATGAGTTGCGCTTGTCAACGTGTTCAGCACTGTTAAGAGTTAATTTGTCTGGGATGTTAACAAGGCATATGTTAGCAGCTAGCACGTGGTTGGTATCACAGATTACTACTACGTTGGTATGATGCGCGACTTAAGTTGCTAGGTAAAATCAAGCATCACCAACCTTTCCAGATTTTTGACCTCCCTCTCTTCACTGCGCCATCGAGCCAAGGCAATGCTCTTGTGGGATGTTACGCAGCGTATGTTGATAGTGGTTAGTTGGTGCCCCCCCCCCCCCCAAACTACCAATCTAGGCCGTGCAACATCCCAGAAGAGTGAAGATCTCACCTACATGGCTGCGGAAGCCTAAAATTTCTCAGGACACTTTTAGTTTTGTATGTTGCATAACTGGCAGGCGGCACGGTAGTAACTTTAATCTTAGGTAGTAACCTTCATCCGTGATGGTCGCTGGTAGACAGCGTGGTTAGCATGGAGATGGATTATTAAGGGTTTGAGCAGATATATTTCGTATAGTTGTGAGATGTAATGAACTATTTATGTGTGAACAACAAGCACGGAATCAGAGGTGGGTTAAATAGCGGGTATTGATTGTACGTTGAAGATATACATAATACATCGCCATGGCGGAGTTTGTGGAGTATCGTGCGGAAGGAATGATTCCTGAGTTAGAACAGTTGGAACATATTCGTCTGTTCGAAAAACATGAAATAAGGTACGGGTGCATTCCCATTTACATCCAGTCTATACAGATGTAGCTGTTCTATAAACTGCGCTGTATGCAGCGGCTTAGAAGTAGCTGGTTTTCTTAGGTTACGTTACTTCGTGTTAAATTTATTTAGCAGTATTACTTTCCAGCTCCTTCGGTACTTTATGTTGCGCAACGAAAATGTTCTATTATGTATAGGTATGTTGTGCGTGGTGGTTTGTAGCACTTGTGTTGTAACTATCCGATATAGCGTATGCATCAAGGCCGCACATGAAAGAAAAAGATTTCCAGAAAATGTATGTCCCGTGAGCAGAAGGTTAGGTTAAGTCTGAATTTACAGTAAAGAATGTCTCCGTAATGAGTCATATCTGCTTTAGTAATAAGTGATTAAGCGTTGATGGGTGTCTAATAGAATAAATTGTGTGAATCTAGGTGCCTATAGGGAGCTTTCTGTAGAGCATTATGCAAGCGAATGAGGTTTTATTATTTGCTCTGTGTGCATTATTTCTATTTTTAGAACAATTGTAAAGAAGAGAAAGGAATTTGAGTACAAGATTCAGCGGCGTACAAAATGCAAAGAAGACTATCTTAGATACATACAATATGAAATGGATCTTCTTAAACTACTAAGACTGCGCAGAGAGGTAGGTTTATTTAAACAGTAATTGTAATTTAGAATTAGGTGTCTGATCAGCTATTATATAGCAGTCAACAGGAAACTAAATAGGAGTTTTGTAGATTAGTCAGGTACTTAAAATATAAATTGTAACGTGGAATGTAAAGAGTTTATGCAGATCAGGTGTGTTGAGAACAATAGCAGTAATGTTAGTTAGCGAAGTATAAATTATATTTAGTGGGAGTGTAGGATGTCAGATGGACAAGAGTGGCACTGGACCAGCAAATGATTATACGTTGGTTGGTTGAGGTAGTTATTTAGTTACTGACTTTAGTTTTATTCTTTTAATGGTGTTTAAAAGAAAACTATATGGAAGGAAATGCTTCTTGAAAAGTTAATAGTTTCTCAGCTAGTCAAGAAATTCCCCACATTTTTTGGAACCCAGAGGTTCATTATCATGTTCACCAGGGCCTGCGACAGAGCCCTATCCTGGACCAGAAAAATCCAGTCCACATTCTCCCAACATATTTCTTTAAGATCCATTTTATTATTATCTTCTCATGTTAAAAATTGAACGGTGTTGTTAAACTTTAGAGAGCTTACATTAACAGTTAAATTTTTTGTGTTGAGTATATTCTTCTGTTTTATTTGCAGAAAAAGGGCATAACTGAGAAGAAGGCTGATATTGAATTCATAATAACGAACCGAGTGAACAGGCTATTCAAACAGGCTATCCAGAGATTCAAAGAGGATGTGAAACTATGGATGTCTTACATTAAGTTCTGTAAGCAGATGGTAAGTGTCAGATACAGATGTAGATACAATCAAAAGACTGAAGATTCAAGTCTCCAGGGATGTTATGCTATGTCAAGTAGCTAAGTCCCAGTGTTTTTAGTGATCTTCATGGTCAAGCCGTTGGACTGCCTGACTATGAAGATGCAGCACTATGATTCTTCAAAATGTTGGGGGCTGTTTACCCATTGACACAGTGTAACATCTCAGAAGACTTGAATCTTCTTTTGTTCTGCTTTTCATTGTTTGATGTTTTCTCACCCCTATTAATACATGTGACTTGATTTACATATGCAGTTTAAAATTAATATTCACGTACATTCATGTCAGCGCTTCCACAGCTGTGTGAGTCGCACATTAGTGCAGATGCTGCAGGTGCATAGTGACAAACCAAACTTGTGGTGCTTTGCTGCCAAGTGGGAATTTGAGGAAAGTCAGTCAGTTGAAAATGCTCGTCAATTCCTACTGCGTGGCCTGCGCTTTCATCCTGAATCCAAAGTTCTGTATACTGAGGTAAGAGATTAAAAGTTTATTTTTGACATAACACTACTGTGTCATATTGTAGGATGTGAAAGCTTGTTAGGATAATTTTCCAACAATTCCAGGCAGCAATAATAAAAATGTTATTAGTAAAAATGTGATCAATATATACGTAGGACTTACAGAAAGTAAAGATACAAACACAATAAAATTTTTTAAAAACAGTTATTAACAAAATTGAGTGAAAAAACTCTTAACACATACCTTTAGCTATTTTTCAACATAATCACCACCTTTGTCAAGGCATTTGTTTAGCCTGGGTACGAGGTTTTGTATTCCGATGTCATAGAACTCCGCCACCTGTGCACGCAACCACGCAGTGACTTCGTTTTTCACCTCTTCGTCTTCGTGAAACTTCTGGCTGGCCAGATGTTTCTTTAAGTGCAAAAACAAATGGAAATCGCTGGGAGCGAGGTCTGGGCTGTGAGCGGGATGGTCTAAAACTTCCCAGTTGAAACTCTGCAACAACTGCTGCGTTGCTCTAGCAGTGTGCAGCCTTGCGTTGTTGTGCAGTAAGGTGACGCCGCGTGTCAGCATCCCTCGTCTTCTGTTCTGAATTGCACGTCTAAGCCTTTTCAGTGTTTCACAATATGCCACAGCGTTTATGGTGGTCCCGTGAGGCATAAAATCAAGAACATAGTTGCCATGATTTTCTTGGTTGAGGTTGACGTTTTGAATTTCTTTTTCGTGGGAGATTGAGTGTGGCGCCACTCCATCGACAGGTGTGTGGTGAAACACCCACGTTTCATCCCCTGTCACTATGGAGTCTAGGAACTCATCACCTTTTTCTGAGTAGCGCGTGAGAAACGTTAGTGCAGCACCCATTCAGTTTTTCTTGTGGTTTTCAGTCAACATTTTTGGTACCCACCGTGCACACAGCTTGCGGTAGTCTAACGTCTCTTTCACAATCTCATGAACCAACGATTTGGACACTTCAGGGATCATTCCATGCAGTTCATTAATCGTCACACGCCTGTCAGCATGAATGTGTTCTTCAAATCTTTGAACAAGATCAGCATTTATCAAAGATGGCCTACCAGTCCTTTGTTCATCATGAACGTCTGTTCTTCCTGCATTAAATTCACGACACCACTTTGCCACATTCTGCCTGTTCATAACATCACCATAAAGTTCTCCCTAGAACAGGCCATGAAGGCCCAGAGGGGGAGTAGAGGTATAGCTCTACTCTTTTCTTTAACCTCGGCGCTAGATGGGGGTGGGTGGTCAACTCCACGCCCCAGCTGCTTTACACCTGGGAAAGAGACCCAGTACCCATTGTATAGGAGGCTGGGTGGGCCCCAGGGCCAGTCTAGACGGCTGCAAAAAATCTCGCCCCCACAGGGATTCGATCCCGGACCATCCAGCCCATAGCGAGTCGCTATACTGACTGTGCTATCCCGGCCCCTAACATCGCCATAAACACTTAACAATTTGACGATGAATTTCAGCTGGAGCTTCTCCTTTCGCGTTGAGAAATCGAATAACAGAGCGCACTTCACACTTGGCGGGATTTGGAATTGACACGTCCGTTTTAAACTCGCACAACACACAAACACGTTGCTGAAAACGACTGCAATGACCACAGCGGAGTGAGCGGGAGTATGCTAGACACGACAGTGTTGCCACCTTCGCAGCGGTGATTTCCCTTCCCCTCCCACCCGTGTTGTATCTTTACTTTCTGGATAACCGTCGTATGTTTTCGTGGCTCAACAGCCCTAATGGGCCTAGGTTGAGATTTTGACATCACACTCAGACACGCCGTACTCGGTAGGACTCATCTGGACAAGTGATCAGCCCGATGCAGATACCTCTGCCTGACAGCACGCAATACTCAAGGGACAGACATCCATGCCCCTGGCAGGATTCGAACCCACAATTCCAGCAAGTGAGCAATTGCAGACCTACGCCTTAGAACGTGCAGCCACTGGGATTGGCAATAAATTTTATTAGGCATTGTGTTTATGAAAATGCCCCCTGATTACTGAATTTTATCTTTTTTAGACTATTTTATTGAATAAAACATAGTTATATGTGCTCACTCTATTTGTCTACTCTTTATACAATTTGAGTCCATTATAAGAATTGTCTATACAGGTTTACGCTGTATCCTAGCAAACGTGCTTGTTTGGGTTTTCCCCAGATGAAGGGCTTTCCTTGACTTGAGCTCACAAAGCTTACTTTCCACCTAATGCTTTTGTGTCTTCAGTGTTGTTATTAGTGATTGTAGCCAACTAAAAAGTATGGTGTTTGGGTGAATTCCATTGACATAGTGTTTATACAGAGTTTGATGAAAATTGGCCATCTACACACAGACACTCGCACACACATACACAGGACGGTGATTTTATAAGCATACTTTTTTCCTATTATGGATGGAAAGTATTCTGAAAATGCAATGCTTGGTTAACTGGATTGTGCACATGAGCAAAAATAGTAATGCAGTACATGGCCACTGAAAGTTAATGTTTTGCGAAGTAAGACAGTGGCTGTATTGTTCACACTGCTTCATCTCATTGGTTTCTGAATTCACAGTAATGGTGCTTTCTGTATTATGAGAATGACATATTGATTGTAGTGAATCAAATGTAGACATTTCAGGAGTGGCTGCACTGAGATTCTTTGCATCCTAATATAAATTCTAGGCTACAGAAACTGTAAGATATTCTTGTTATTCATCGCATGCCTAACCTTTCGTGTTGCAGGCATTTCATTTAGAACTGCAGTATGCAGCTATGAAGCAGAAGCAGCAGCATGAACAGGAGACAGAAGATAAGAATGCAGTAGGTGAGGGTAGCTCTGTCACTGTCCGGTCAGATAAAGAAGCTCAACAACTATCAGGACAAATGGATGGTCAGCATCAAGAAACAGGAAAGGTTTCAGACCAGGTAAGTGACAGAGTGGAAAGGACAGTGTCTGGACATAAGGGTATAATAAAGGGTGTCTACAAAAGAGAATAATATTCATCCTGTCGCAGAGTGTTGAAGAAAGAGTAACGGTTGCCTTGCTTTTGAGACTTGGAAAAGACAGCAGTTCTCTTTCTGCCAAACTACATGATGGCATAACACAGCAGACCACAGTAAAAAGTTTTCTTATAATTTTAAATGTAGTTGTCTCAATTTGCTGTACCCTACTCAAGATATTTACTACTACTGCTGTCACATATTTGTATTTCGGACAAATTATTATCAACTCGTTCTGCGAGTTAATTGGCTTTATGGAATAGCTGTTGACAGACGATAATTGCTTAATAATTTTTATTAACTTTTCATTAGGTGTTGGACGGCCGCTTGGCTGAGGTGATTTATGAATCAGCCATCAAGAAGATACATGATGTTCGTTTCCTGATTGAATTGCTCACTATTGCTCAGGAATACAACTTCACAAAGAAACTCCAATTAAAGATGGTGAAGTATGTGCCCCCTGCTATACGTTTTAACTTAGAGTATGCTTTGTTCTTCTGTAACACACAGGATACAGATAAACTTGTGTCATTAGGGTCATGAAGCAGTGTTGTGTTCTGTATACCTCAACTGTTGCTGAACCCATGAGACTGAAATATGTTGCATGTACAGTGAAACCTCTATCCATCGTTCCCGTTACCGTCGTTCGCCCGCATGTATCGTCTGCCTTATTTGGTCCCGAAATTAGCCCCATATAAATAACACTATTTTTTCCCGCCTCCATTGTTCCTCGAACTGTCGTCTTCCTGCACCAATAGTAGAAAAATCACGGTCCTGACGCAACATTTTCCCGCACTGATAGTTTTTTTTTTAATTTGAAGCGATGGTTTAGCGAGGTTTAAGGACCGGCATGGCCTAGTATACAAGAAGTTAGTAGGAGAAAGTGCGGCAGTGGACAGCGAAAGCACGGAAGCGTGGCTGGAAAGACTGCCATCTTTGTTGGAGGGCTACGAACAACGTGATATTTACAACGTGAATGAGACGGGGCTCTTCTACAACGTGCTTCCTGATAGAACCTTGGCTCTCAAAGGAGAGTCTTGTCACAGAGGGAAAAACTGTAAAGACAGACTTACTGTTTTACTTTGTGTTAACAGTGATGGAACTGACTAACAAGTGCCGATTGTTATCGGAAAATCTCCGAAACCACGATGTTTCAAGAATGTAAAAAAATTACCCACCAAGTACCACGCGAACAATAAAGCGTGGATGACCACAAACATTTTTTCTTCATTTCTGCGTTCATTAGACGCAAGTATGGGTGCACAAAACAGGAACATTCTCCTCTTTGTGGACAATTGTGCCGCACATCCAAAGGATACATCGTTTCTAAGAAATGTAAAAGTCATACGGTACCCGGCAAATTGTACAAGTGTGCTCCAGCCCCTTGATTTAGGGGTAATAAAGTGTTATAAGCAGCTTTATAGAAAACGCCTCGTGCAAACAGCTGTTTGCTTAATGGATGCAGGCAAAGATACGAAAAAGAAGATAAACGTGTTGGAAGCTTTGCACTACACTGTGGCAGCCTTGCAAGAAGTAACCCAGCAGACAATCGAAAATTGTTTTCGGAAAGCTGGTTACGTGCAGGGACAATCTTCAGGCGATAGTGACGTCGTATTGATCAACGATGACGACGATTTCCGCCAAGACTGGGAAAAGTTCAGTGGCATGAACAAAGATAAATTCGAGGACTACGTCTCTGTGGACAGTCACGTGGCAACCTGTGGTGTAGCAGTGCAGGAGCTGTGCGTGAGCCTCGTGACGTCCGGGAGTGTGGAGCGGGAAGAAGGAGAAGAAGAAGCTGGCGAGCTTTGCTGAGACGCATGAAGCGCTGATGGAAGTAAGATCTTTCTTTTATGAGCACAGCACGAGTGACAGTGGTCGTGAAAGTGTTCTAGGCCTTGAAAAATCGTACTTTGAATTGAGGAGGAGTAAAGTTTGCTCAAAACAAACGTCAATGAAAGATTTTCTCAGCAAGAAGTAATAATTATCATTAAATTTTTGTTATCTATAATTTTTAATGGTTTCCCGGTACTATCATTTCCCGTATGTATCGTTCAAATTTTCCGGTCCCCTGAAAAACGATGGATAGAGGTTTCACTGTATATGCATACATGTACGTATGCATATGTCAAAGGTGTTGTTATTGGTTGAATATTCGTTATAATTTTGGAGTTAGCATGATGATAGCTTTACAGTAAGCCAGACCATCTAGCCACTGCATTATATAATAAATAAGGTGTGTTGGCTGTGATATGCCTCTGTTTTTACCTAAAATAATTGTTAATATTTCATTAACTAGTTCAGGATATTTAACAGTTTTCTGTACTCACTCACCATCTCTGCCACTTTTTTCTGTAAACTGAAGACAAATTTATTACTTTTGTGGTAAAGTAATGGTTGTACAGTGTACTGATTGTGTTTCAGATACCTTATAGACACTTTTCAAATGATGAGTTGACATGGGACACCATGGCTCGCCGTGAGCTGCAAGGACTGACCTACCTAGACACTCCATTCCAGGAAGAGAGTAGCCCTAACACTGCCCCACAAGGCACCGTTGAAACAGATGAAGACAGGGAGAACAGTAAGAGCTGCCTGAAGCAGAGAATCAAGTAAGGATCTTGTACAAAGTTGATATTTCTGGAGGAAGATTATCCCGTCTCCCATTTCTGTGGTTCTGATAAGCCATCATTTTCACAGCCCTCTAATACATCTGACCCACTGCCACTAATCACTTCATCATCAACCTCAGTGTAATTTAGCAACCCTGAAGATGGAGGCAGCATGTTTCTCCAAAACATTTCTATCAGCCTGCAAGCCTGCACAGCAGACTCTCATTTTGACTCGTGCTGTTTTCGTTTTTGTGTTACAGACAGTGTTGTGGTGTGTATGTGGCTGTGTTACAGCAGCTGCCTACAGAGAGAATGTGGTCTTTATATCTGGAGATGTTGTTAGAGCTGAATCAGGACCTAACTGACCTCCCCAAATTTAAGAAGAATCTTCTGAGAGATGCATTTAAGGGTGCCCACAATGCTGGGTGTATGCAGGAGAAGTATTATCTCATTTGGGTAAGTGAATGTTGTTTTTGATGAACTTAGGAACACTTAAAGGGTAGTTAAAGCATTGACTCAAAAGATGTATGAACATCCGAGTCTAATAATTAACAAAATTGCTGGTCTTATAAATATATTTAGAATATTTCTGGATTTGTCTTTGTGACATTGTTAAACATACATGCACAGAGAAAAATTGTAACAATCTTCTTCGTTGGACATGTACACTTTTTACAGATCATCCAGCAGCCACGTCTGTCCATCTGTCTCTGTCTTCTGAACACTGCTCCTCAGTTTCTTTTAGTGTCCTGCACCTCACCTTTCCCAACCTGTTGTTGCCATATGGATCAATTTACCTGTTAACATATGCCAAAACCTTCTTTGGGATTGTCCTAATTCTTAAAACATGTTCGTATCATCTTATTCTGTTGCTTATTAATTTAGCTTCAAAATTATTTATTTGTAAATTCTGTCTATTAAATCTGCTTTGAAGAAAAACTGAAAATATGCCACATATAACAAGTTATTTTTTATATTTCAAAAGCCATTTTTCCGTAATCATTCACAGAATTTTGTATTGTGTAAATAAACACATTGTTCTAGGTGGATATGTTGAAATCACAAGGAAAGTTCAATAAGTTGGAGGGTGTGCTTAGAAAGGCCACTGCAAGTATACCTTCCAGTGTTGAACTGTGGCAGCAATGCCTGTATCATCATCTGTCAAAAGACAATGAGAATGTTGGTGTGGCAGTGTTTCGGGATGCTACAGCACAACTGGGAAGTGGCAGTGAGGCTGCTCTTCCACTTTGGAAGACGATGCTACATTATTACCAGACGAATGACATGCATAAAGCTGAACAAATGTTCCAGGATGGTGTTGTGCAAGGACCTGCATTATCCATGTCTCTCAAACCTATGTACATGGAATGGCTGGTTTCAGCTAAAGGTGGGTTAACTACAGGGTTAAAATGTAAAAATAAGAAATAGATAAAGTTGGACATCACAGTTGGGTAGGTAGCAGCTCTGCTTTATATTTGGTAGGTACTGGGTTTGAGTTTCATGCCCAAGACTGGCTACACAACTGAAGTGCTGCCCCCCCCCCCCCCTCTCTCTCTCTCTCTCTCTCTCTCTCTCTCTCTCTCTCTTCTCTTTTGAAAATCCACATACGAACTGAAAATAATTTAATTAATTATATGGTATATTAATTAACGTTGATGAAATTTAAAGAGTGGGGCTGTTGGTATGAGTTTACAGACTGAACTTAGAACTTGTATGGATTAGCTTGAACAATCATTTACATATAACTGCAAATTTGGATTCAAGGGATTTGTTTGTTTTGTATTTATATACTTTGGCACAATTTAGTATTCAGACATCTTAAATAGCATCCAGCGGGATGTGACTGGGCAGTTGGAACTTGCTGTTTGAAGTTTGGTGTAAATTTTGTATTGTCAAATACATTTTTGTGTTCAGTAACTGCATACACAAATTTCATAATTATGTACCCATGCAGAGTATTCATACAGACACCATAAACATGTATTATTCTGTTGTTCATTGTCTCCACTTTTGTGAGTTGATTTTGATTGGTTATATGAGTGTTTCCATTTTAATGTCTGTTCCCCATAATATTGTATTGGATTCATCTTGTCTCATCCATACTATGTATATGTTTTTATATTTGTGATAGGTATTGTAGAAGCAAGAAAAATCTATGAATCCTTGAGTATCCGCCCTCCTCTGTGCTTGGAATTGCATACCAAGATGGCTGCTTTGGAAAGTACTCAACCTGATATAAGTATGAAACATGTGCGCAGATGTTACCAAATGGCTTGCAATCAGTTTGGCAGCAGTAATACTGGTAAGCTGTAGGTTTAAGAATATTCCTTATTAATTTGTTTGTGCCACAGAGGATACAAGATGGGGTACAAATTTCATATGGTACAGTGCTCATCACCTGGGTAATCACCTTAATCATGTTATCTGCTGGACTTGACAGTGTAATCAGCTATGACTCATACACATGTTTATGCAGTTTAATTCTAATGTGATAGGGTTTAAAGCAAAGTATGGACAAATTTATAGGGACATTCTATGTGGCATCTTGTTGGTCTGCAGTAATAGCATTTTTACAGTTCACAGTCAATACAGAACTTTTGGTGATAATAAAATATAATTTTGTTATAAATAAAAATGTTGCAGTGATTGTAAAATATACATTTATATTAACTGATATAGAAACTTCCTTAGTTAGATGTAGGAATTGGATGGAACGGGCTACCTTGTTACTGCGGCCTGATGCAGATGAGTATGGAGCATCAGTGGAATGATAATTGGCCAAGCAAAATTAAATTTTTGGATAAAAAACTGCCCCATTGTCAGTTAATCCTCCACAAATCCCTTATGGGCCACTTGGGGGTTTCATCCCAGGTCTCTGCAGTTAGTATGGTGACTAGGCCATGAACTATGGAACAACTTTGTTACATTCTGACGCTGTGTCTAGACGTCCTGTATCAGGTGAAGCCAAACTGACAACTGAGATTGTGAAATGTGTTGGTTGGTCATGTTGATTGAACCTAGGCATCTGTTGTTAGTTTTCTTATATTCTTGTAAATCTGGAAATTTGTAATGCCTGACTACTTGTTTTAACAGAAGTATGTATGTGTATTTCCATTTTTTGGTGCAGCTAAGCTACAGAAGTGATTTTGTGTATGTAACCTTTAGTTATACAAGCCAGACAGATTTTTGCTGAGACAAAACACTGTGCAGATATTCTTAATTTGATATTACATAATTCAGAGGCTATGTAATTTGAAGTCACTGACATTTAGTGTTCCAGTTCTGTGCCTTATAATGTAGGTAATCAGTTGGTTTGGAGTTTATAATCACAATTTAGGTAGTTTATAAGATCTTAAAACTGCTGGATTAAAAATTGCTGTCTTATAGGCAGTACACGTAAAGCAGAAATATGTAGCAGAACAAGGGAGAAAAGGAATTTAATCAACTTTTTCATCCCAGGAACGTGTTCTTATCATGCAGCAACCAGTTGAGCTGGAGTTAACATCCCAATTAATTACGACATATCATGATCTAGGTTATGAAAAACCATGTAGTGAAGTAGGTGGATAGCAACATTTTGGAGAAACATACTGCCTTCATTTTCATCGTAGAAGAGTAATAACTGTGACATGCAAGACACCAGCAACACAAAAGGAGATATACAGAATCTGCCATCTGTTGTGAATTCTTGTGCAAAATTGTGGTTGCCAGTCAGTTCCATACATTCCTGATGTCCGGAGTACTAAATGCATTACCTGAAGTGAATCAGATATTCAGACCCATTTAAATAGAAGTGTGTAGTTCTTACATCCCTCTGTTTCAGGTTCGTGAGGTACAGATTCGAATGTGTGAAACTACTGGTTTTATTATCTGTGGTGGTTATTCCTTGCAGATGTGTGGCTGGAATATATCAAGTTTGAGCAAAAGGAAGGAGATGCAAAGAGAGTGAGTGACATTTATATGCGAGCAGTGAAGAACTTAGATCCTGTGTACACTGACAGTTTTGTGAGTAAATTCAGTTTGTTGAAGACTGGAATGACAATGCCTTCAGAGTCCACACCATGAATTCATGATTGACGAAGCATGGAAATTCTGTACATGAAGCTTTAAGACCAGTTACAGTAGTGTCCATTTGGCATTTTTACAGACAAAACTGTTGCTAAGATGGAAAGTATGGTAAGAGTGATTTTAACTTTTCTCTAGACAGATCTGCAGGATCTCAGTCGGAAGTGCTGAGCAGTGTATTTAAGTAAGTTGTCGTGTTCTGTTTGTGTGTACTTTGATCTCACACATTTCAAGAGGTATAGTAAAACTTGCCTGGAAAGTTGTCAGTAGAACGTTTGTGTTACCTTACCTTATCTTGCCACAAGTCTGGGTTGTATTTCCATATCCTTGTTGCACAGTTTATATTTCAGTTGTTACCAGTTGATTCTTGAAAGAAGGAAGGTAGATCTGTTTTTGGCATCCATTTATGGATAAAGGCTGTATGACAGGTTGTTCAATTTGTGGCAGGGGAAAGAGATTTTTTTTCCTCTCCAAAGCTTTCAGACCTGCTTGGGGGCCCATCCACCCTCATTAAGACGGTACTAGCGACCCTTTTCCCCAGGGGGTAAAGTAGCTGGAGAATGAAGGTAACCACTCATCTCTATCTAGTGCTGATGTTAAGAATATATTAAGAATGAGTGGAGCTATACTTCCACTCCCTTTTATCCTTTCGTAGCATGCACAGAGATAATTGTACTTTGCTTTATTTCATTATGGTTGAACCTGGTTTGTGAGACTTCTATGTAAGAAATTTATCCATGTAAAAATATACTTGTATATGTCTAGAATTATTCCAAAATTTCTAGCTAGTTTTATTTAAAATCTATGCCTCATTCATGACACTCCAGCTCACCTTGCATGAGTGGCACTTCAGTTGACAACCTTTCTTGGCTTCACTACTAAAGTTGTTCATTCCTGGTAATTCATTTACCACTTTTACCTTTTAAATGTCAGAATTTTAATTAATAAATGCATCTTCAGTCAAAGTTTGTGTACTGGAAGAAAAGAGGTTTCATGATGGGACAGTGTATTGTGTATGTTTCTGAGAGGTTTTCAGAAGGAGGGGATACCACAGTGTGTGAAACAGTTACATTTGCAAAACACTTTTAAAAATTGTGGATGGTTATACTGGGAAATAAATTGAATATCCTGGTAATTAGGGAGTGCAAAGGCTCCCATGCCTACAGCAAGTTGATGTCATTTACAGTAAGCAGTCACCATTTGGAAGTAGAAGGAAGAGTAATACCATGCATTTTACTTCCCATCCAGCCTTCTGTCCAGTAGGTACTGTGGACTTATTCCAGAGTACAAAGGTGACTGCTTGTCTCAATCGAAATGTAAAATCAAGAATGCATGAAGCTGTACCTTCATGCCCCAGTACATCATCTTCACACTGTATGTCCTTCCTACATAGTTTTGAAATCCTGAAAATCTCAAGCAGTCTGGTGATAAAAAATCCAGTATATCATTATATATATAATTATATATTATAATGATATACGGATTTTTTTTTATCACCAGACTGCTTGTCTTAGAGCAAAAAAATATCATTGCTCATCATTGCTGCATAGTGTTGATGGTAGCAACTGGTCCGATGATAAAAAATTATCTCTGTATTTTATACTAGTATGCCATTAATAAGTATAACAATTCCAGTTAATAAACACAGCTGTAATATCATTGCATCTCTTTCATGAGTTGATATGTGGCTGATTCATAAATATTCCATGTTGTAACAAATATCAACTACTGACAACACTACTTTGCTTTCCAGGTATTTGTTCGAATGTAACTGTCTGTAAGAAGCAGCAGTCACTTTTAATAGTACTGATATACTGAATCTTTACTTACAAATGTGATTGTCAATTAAATGACTCCTCCATATTATTGTTATTAATTTGCAGTAGTTACACTTCATTTTGATAGCAAGGTAGTAAGTTGTTGAAAGCATGATGGTTGTGAGATTTGAGTTATTTTTGGTCTGAGCAACATCTGTACACAAAGTGTTTATCTGATATTTCATTAAATAGTGTGAACAGCATTGCTCCTTGATAAAGTGTAATTGGGCACAAAAACTTGCAGTCATGCTACAGCACTGTGTGAGATTTGAAGTTCTGACAGCAGTGTAGATGTAGATTCCAGTCTGGTGAGGTATGATGCCATTTGTATTGATATATAGGTATTGGCATTTTAGGAGGAGCTTGCTGATTCTATCTGCAGGGTAGTCCGCAATGTGTTCTATATACCAGGCCACATGGTGCAGAGTACAATTTAATTTTCCATTTTTCTTGTATGAAAATTGCTGTTCAAGTTGTGCTTTTTCACATGGCAAGCCTGTTCCTTTTTATCCTCTATTTCTTTTACCTTACAGACTTTTACTTAGTGTGGCAGACATTGTGTTGAATGGTCTGCTGATGACACAGTTTATAACAGTTTCCTCACCCAATTTTGCTCTCAACTGCCACAGACTAAGGACTGTGGTGCAGATCCCAGTTGTACAGTAGAAGTCATAAGTGTTTGAATTCTCTGAATTTTATTTTCTATTAGAGCGTGTAGAAAAATTTTTATTATTGTGGGTCGTCCTTTACACATTACTGACAAGAGTTTATTGAAGTATGATGAAATGCCAATTTAACGTAGAGATTAAAATATACAAAGCTCTAAGTTTACTAGTTGTTTTGCAAAATCTGGTGCTCACATTACTGGTAGGACATCAGTTGAGGGTCTTTGAGAAGAGAGTGCTGGGACCTAACGGATGAAGTGACAGGAAATGGGACAAAATTGCATAGTAAAGAATTCTAAAAGCTGCACTCCCTACCTTGATGAAATTGAGAAGGATGGGATAAGCTGGGCATGTAGCATGTGTGTGAGATATCTGCATACAGAATTTTGACAAAAAATTTGAAGGGAACAGACTGCTTGGAAGACCATTAAATGTACACCGTCTTCGTCCAAAAGGAAAACATGTCGCACAATGGGCGTTTGAATTGAACAGTGCTCCAGCCAGAGCAGAAACCTGGCACTTAAAAGGCTGCCACACCAAAGGTTAGGGAAGAGAATTTTAAAGTAAGGGGACTGATAGCATCAGCATACCTGAAATTGGAATGGAGTGGTTGAGAGTTAAAGATTGTCACAAATACACAAACAATGTGAAGGGAATAGCATTTGTGTGTTTGGTTTATACGTTTATTATTTGACTATACAACACATTCACATATGAGGGAAACTAGTTTTTTTTACATAAATAAGAGATCATTTTACAAAATGCATGTACTGTACTCAGGTCATTTGCAACTACAGCAATATAAAATACAGACAGTTTCTGACTTACGTTAGCGTTCCATTCCTGAAACTTTTACAAAACCTGAAATTTACATAAGTCGGAATTGACCCCGACCCCTCTCATTTATCACACCTCATCGGTTATAAATACGTTTATACAATGTCAATGTACATGTTGTTTCTATCATTTTTTCTCATATGAGACATGCAAAGTAAAATACATTTAATAATTACAGTATTAATAATTAATATTAATATATATATCAGTTAATAGTATTAATAATTATTAAGAATTTTTTACTTAAGTCTTGAGTTTACGCGAGTCACAAATTACATACCCCGGAAACTGCCTGTACATGAAATTATTAACTGCCTAATATATACCAATGTTTTGTTGTTATTGTAAGACTAACCTACAGCTTTGCAGTCAAAAGGGAATGGCATGGTTTCTGTCTCGGCATTCAGAAGGTGAAGTAATAGGCCTCGAAAACCGTAACATACATTCGCTAGTAATTACCCATTTTTATTCTAATACTTTGATTATCTAACCTCACTCAAACACCTAACTCACAAACATCGTTTCACTGTTAATCATCTTCAGAAGTTCTGTAACTAAAGTCTGTAGAGTAGGATTTTCATAACACTTAACACTGTTAATAAGTTTAATGCTATTAACAGTGAATGACGACTTGGAATATTCACATCTTATTTGTTCAAGGATTAGATGAATAAGAATTTACAGACACTGAAAATGGGACACGATGAACACAGTAGCAAGTGTTAAAATGTATTTTCTAACATGCAACAAACTTTCCATTAACAGATTTTAGGACACAGATACAAGAACAAGTGGCTGTTTCTTAAATTCTTACACTCCTTGCATTTTGTAATGTACATACCTGAAACAAATTAGCAAGATGCATGTACCTGGCATATGCTTTCCCTTAACCTTGCAGTTATGTTTATAATCTTCCATCTTAACAAATATCAATTATTGCTATAAATCTTCGGTTACAAAGGTTCATACTGATACTGTGATTACAAACGTTTAGTGATTTTGCCTTTTTTTAAGGCAACGAGCATTGTTCTTTTCATGAAGGTTTGTACGTCTGATGTGTCACTACTGAAGAAATGAATTGAAAATGTGACCTTGGAGTGAACTGCTGTAGTAGAGGGAGTTCAGTTGCAAACCAAACCCAGACGCACGGCAACCTTAAAGGCCTTACATTTCAGCATGAAATGTATATAACTTAACACATGTTAAGGTAGGTGTTGGAAATGACCTCCTTCATCTCTCATACATGCTTGATTTCAAAGAACAGAAACACAGGGAAACCATAGTCTAAATTGCCTGCAACACAGTGAAAACCCTGTGTAATAAATTGTATTGCACATGCAGTAACAAAAAAAATTTACATTACACTGTGCTTCACACATCCATCTGGACTGTGTTATTAAGGTGATTCAACGTAACCATACACTTAACAATAGTACTGGCATTGTGTGTGTCGTGCGGTAGCCATTTCATCAGCCGTACAATATCAGAAATTTCTAGGCAAGAATTGCAAACAGTATTTAATAGTCTGTTCACCAGGTCTCAAGCATGTCGGAGCTGATTTACAACACCAATTCTAACATGTGGTAAGTTATGTACAGGGTGCGTCAGTGAATCGGGCGATTTTAAAAACGTCATGAACAGTAAATGCTTTCATTTATTTAGTTTTAACACATATGAACACAATGTATATATAAAAGCATTTACATTTTTTCAATTTCAATTAACACATTTAACAATTTAACACATTGAAAACAAAAGCCCTACTCTCCGAAAATAACATCATTCAGATGACCACCATTCCGCTCTAGGCACTCGGTAAGTCTCTTGGGAACGTCACTCATTACTCTTTGAAGCATCTCCACAGGAATTTGTTTGACTTCTTGCTGAATTCGATGTTTCAACTCCTGAACTGTGTGGGGTGCTGGAGCTTTGAAGACTTCAGACAGATGCCCCTGATTTCAGATACGCTGAGCGATCACAAAACTGTCACTGTTTTTTGTAAAACGCTTTCACAGCAAAAGCACGTTGTGCTCCAGTCCACGGCTCCATTGCAACTAAAACGCTTTACAGTTGGCAGCAACATGGCGATAGCGGCATCCGCCCCAGTGTTGCCAAACCGGAAAAATCAGTGTTGCAAAATCGCCCGATTCACTGACGCACCCTGTACTATGTTATTGTTTGAGGAAATGTGAGGCCATTTAGCTTGCTGTGCATCTGGGTTTGGTTTGGAACTGACCTCCCTGTATAAGACTGCAATAGATATTCAAAATTATCTGTGCATATATATCATGACTGATGGATGTGATCTAATTTGTAGTTGTTTTGGGGGATAAATAACATGTGTTTAATGGACAGTTGTTTAAAGTTTCATCATACATAGTCAGATATTGTTTACATTAATTTCAGAAACTGCACAGTCTGCATTCCTGTCAGATGCTGATACATAGTTCTGTGCATAATAGTGACTGCTGTTCATCAAGGGTAATCTTATCATCGTCATCATCATTGATGATCATTATTCAATAATAATAATAATAATAATAATAATACTTTGAAAGTACTAATGTAAAATTTAAAACCGTTTATCTGGGAAACAGCATTGCATGTGCCATAAACTGTAACCAAAGAACAGCTGCAACATTACATAATGTAGAAACATGGTTTGTTTCAGGTATGTAAGTGTAAATACACTGCATAAAGGTGATAACAAAGTAACAATAATAATATTAGTCATATTTAAAAAATATTAAAAATAGATTACAGTGTACAAAACAATATACATACAAAAGTTTGTAATTATTAACAACATACATTAGAAAGTTCTTGGGCTCATACATTCATCTTCAAATTAGTCTGATGGAAGCCACACATCAAAATCAGAGTATCTACACCTGCTATGAAATGATGATGATGATAAACAGGTGTTCAGTAAACTGCACATTGTTTTCTGTGTCTTTTCCCCATGTACAAAACATTCACAACAAGACATAATTTCATCTGGTGTAAAGACAAAACACAACCACCTGAACTGAGCTTCAGCCTTGCAAAGTGAATTCATTTTTATTCATCATAAGGAGTGTTTCATACATATTTTCTTCTTACAGTTTCTCTTTGGGACCTGGAATTTGACATTTGTTCATGTAATTCAGTAACACAAGACAGAACTTAAACCTTAACATTTTCCATGAATACCGTATATTCTCGAATCTAATCCGCACTTTTTTTACAGTTTTAGAGGGCTAAAAAAATCAGATGCGGATTAGATTCGCGGTCTAGAGCTGGATTTTGGAAAAATGATTGAGCTGCTGTACAATATAACAATAACGTAATTAATAAACAACGTAAGAACAATACAATACAATAATCTATTATTTTATTATTTATTATTATAATTTATTATTCATCAGACTCGCCGTCATCACTCATAATTCGAGGAATGTTCAAAGATCTGGCCTTTATCGCCTCCTCGTGAGTAGATCATAACTCACAAACAGTCCAGTCTTGCGTCTGTCTTGAAAAAACGTGAAGACTGCATCATCAATTTCAGGAAATCGTCCTTTCTTGGGTCCAGTGAATTTCCTTCGTGACGCCTCACACCCGCTGATCGCTGCCTTGTGTTTCCGCCATAGTCGAATGTTGCTTTCATCAACTCCAAAAATTGCAGCGGCTTTGCGGTTTCCATTCTCCTCTGCGCACCGAATAACTTCACGTTTGAACTTTGCCGTATATGAGAGTCGTTTAGATTTCAGGTGTCCCTCTTCCATAACTACGGTACACGACAAATTGGAACAAGCACCTCCCACGTTTCAACAACTAAAGATCAGCTGGCTTCAGACGAGATTGCGCACGTCTGTTGAGAAAGACCCCGCCTCTATCGGTATGACTCATCGGCCACAGGCATAGCGTCGGATTTTAACGCATTGGTAACATCCAATATTATTCAATCAGTCGCCCCGTGGGCAAGGGGTGGTTGAAGGAAAGGTGCGGATTAGAATCGCGAACTAACTTTTTTTCGTTTAAGAAGTCGCCAAAAACTGGGTGCGGATTAGATTCGAGAATATACGGTATATATGCTGATGAACAAATCAGTTAATACCAATATGTAATCTGTATCAATCAAAGACCTTTCCCAATCAAATTGTAAGATATACATTTAAATTTTATATTGTTCATACCGTGCAATTTCATTTGATCACATTTTTTAAACCAACAAAGTGCACACTTCTTATTTATTATACAATACAATTTTTTACAGTAAGATCAGTCCAACATGTTTCAGATCCCTAGTTTGGGACCATCATCAGGGACCCATATCGTGACTTACACAAAATTACAAATCAACAAATAATGGTACATATTAAAACTTCAAGAGGTAACTGAAACATGTTGGACTGATTTTACTGTAAAAAATTGTATTGTATAATAAAGAAGAAGTGTGCATTTTGTTGATTTAAGAAATGTGTGATACATTTAAATATCACGTGTATGATTTATATAATACACATCACACAGTCTGGGTTGATATATATTGGAGTCACAAAGCCAATTCATATAATATTGTATTTGTTATATTTGTATGGGGCTAAAGCATGTTTTATTTTTGAGAGATCTCTCAAACAGGTCTTCATTTATGAGGTCTGATCAAAAAGTATGTGGACTGAGTTCATTTTGTGCACCATGAATACAATCCCCAAGGCCAAACTGTAAACCAGCATTTTTATTGAGAAGTACTGCGACATATCCATGATACAGTTCGCCATAAACAACCAAGAAAATGGCAGTCTGGTGCATGGCAAATTCATCATGACAACATATCATGGCACTCGGCCGAACTTGTGCAGCAGTTTTTGCCACATGCCACAGGTGTGTCAACCCCCGCGCTCCCAGACATGGCCCCAAGTGACTTGTCTTCCCTTGAATGATTTAAAGGTGTGGAAAAGATGAAACTTGCCGCAAGTTTTAAGCATATCCAAAACAGAGTACAAGAGGTGTTTCCAGCCGTGGAAGAACCACTGGAATAAGTGCATCCAACCAGAAGAGGTCTACTTCGAACGAGATTAGTCTGTCATCAAGGTAAGTTTAGTACTGTTAGTTTCACAGCATCAGTCTGGATACTTTTTGGTCAGCCCTTGCATTTTCCTCAGTTCTGCAAGATCATTCACCTCGTTTGTTATCTAAACAATAAAGAAATGCACACTCTTATGTAATTTTGTATGATACTATCACTGACTCAAATATTAAATACAGTACTATGAAGTTATTGGAGACAGGCTGATATACCCTTAAAAAAAGCTTTAATCCTTTTTGGGGGAAAAAATGTGATTGATAAAGTATTAAATGTAGATTATTTGGATAAATGTAGTTTGTGAAATCATGCTTTTCCTTATACATATATACATTTTAAGAAGTTGTAATATATAATCTCTTAGGCTAAGGAACTTCAAACATTTGTAAGAATTGTAATATGAAATGTTTTCATGTTATGTCAGCACTAGAATATTTTACAGTGAAGTCACATGGTTAAGGTTCCTAGTGGTGACAGCAGATCCCAGTACCACAAATGGAGGGCAACAAACACTGTCATTACTGCGATGGCACCATAGATACTGGATGTTAAATAAGGGAACATCTTAGATCAAGCAACATTAAATTGGGATGAACATACAACATAGGTATTTAACTATACTTGGGTTCACCTGTAACACTAAGAATACACCCTATTGAGTTCAGTTACATTTAGAATTCTGTTTTCTGTTGTTTTGGGTATAACCCTGAACTGTATCTTGAATAAAGTTCAAATTAGTAGTTATACAGAGGATGAATATTGTAACATTCTACAGTACACACACACATACCATCCCACAAATTTCATAACAGAACAAAATGACAAAAAGTAGGCAGAGGAGGAAGGAGAACCAAAATTGTAAAATCAAGAACACAGTCAAATTACTTTTAACTTTCATGCTTCAAGAATTAATATACATCTTCCTTAACCTTTAGCATACAGTCCTTTAAATGCCAGTTTTCTGCTGTGGCCAGAGCACTACTGAATTTAAATGCCCACTGCAGGACAGTGTTTTCCCTTTCGGACGAAAAGGATGTACATTTAATTGGACAATATTGTCCCATTCGTCCAGTAAAGGTTAAAGTAGGCTAAAATACCACCAGCATAGCCAAATTGTGTAATTGTTTCCCCAATAAAGGACCATCAATGATGTTAGTTACAAAGCTATGAAATGAGATTCATGAGAAGATAACCACAAGTCACAGGTTGCACTATTGACAGCATCTCATTTGGTTCCATTTACTGACATGTTGTGTAACCATGCCATGTAATCGTAGCACAGTTAGAAAAGACATCAGAATATGAAATTGTGGTCTTGGTGTTATGGCAGATAGGTACCAACTTGCTGTTGACTCATATAGCGTAGATGAGTTGTATGATTCTTGCCGGTGTCATGGAGTCTCCATCCATCTATACCCAATCTTCAGTGTAATGTGTTCTGTATGTCATGAGTTGGCAATGCAGCATGTACCTATCTTTCAGCTGGTCAGTCATTGCACCCATTCTCACCATGTCATATAGGCTAGGTATGTGTGACCATGGTCACTACCTAGTTTAAATTGTGTTGAATATCATGAAATAACGTCTATCATCCAAACGTATATAAAGTGTAAGGACACGAGAATGGCATTCAACTTAGCTATTAAGAAATTATTATACAGACCATCAAAAATACAAATGTATCTGATGGGTTTATTGATGTAAAGTGTGTGTATGTGTCTGTGTGTGTGTGTGTGTGTGTGCATGCGCTTGTGTGCATGCATATGTGTTAGGAAACCTTACTGAGACTGGGTAATTTTTTTATGTTGAGACCTTGAGTAGCTATACTGAGTTTAATTACCTGGTAAGAATTTATTTCTGTGTTACAAATTCTTGTACCACATTGTTGCTGTACCATTATTAGCTAAAATCTCTGCACAGTTCACTAAATTCATCATAATTACATCTTTTGAATCACACATGATAGCTGACAACGGTTACTAAATTGGACGATGCTACTTTATGTGAAAATGACGTAACAAACTGTGTTTCATTAGCCATTCTAACATTGACCAATTTACCCTGCCTTAAATGAGGAATCTAGACAAGTCCATCTTACAAGCATACATTCAAAAATGGACTTGCCTTACAATTCAGTATACATGGTATTGCACAAATTGCGATGCTCATTCAATATACAGTACATTCTTAAGCAGTATGATATCACACTGTTAGTGCAGTGCAACCTGTGTTATGTAGTGACACTGTGATCACCATGTAAAAATGGTGTTCAGTGGCATTTGCAGATGTAATTTTCATTCATTTTCCTTTAAATACAAAAACAATTCTTTCAAAGACCAACCTAGAAAGTCCTGATTTCTACACAAAAAAATTGCAGTGGCTTGCACTGGTGGTAAATCACAGGTTTAAATAAAATTTAATATAATGTGAAATGCAAGTCTGTATTATGTAAATGCAAAGTAGCTGTTAAATTAGAGTCACTTAATACAGCAACTCTGACTACACAATTTACTGCTCTGGAAGTTGTAATAATCAACCAATATCTTGTTATTTCAAAGCAAGCAAGTATTGAGATTTTAGTATAATATGAATGACACTGCCAGCATACTTTACTTGGGTAAATGTCAATTTTTTCAGTAGGTTAATCATATGGGGAAAGACCCTGCATTTTCATCCATCAGATTGATCATCATAAATAGCTGTGCTACATTATGCTACAAGATTTTTATTCCTCAGTCTGAAGCCCCTGTGTTTGGTCTCTCTTCAGTCCATTTGCCCTGTTTTAAACAACAGAGGTCCCTTGATAGAGCAGAATATTTTATGTACTATATTTCCTGCCCCATAAGATGCATTTTTCCCACTGAAAAGTCACCAAAAATCACCCTGTATTTAAACACCAGAAGGTCAAACTGTAGAGAGGAGTTCATCAGTCCTTGCTAATTATAGGGTGTATTTTATGACATGTAGTGTCTTATGATTTGGTAATACAGTACATTTGTATCATACTATACGCTTTATTAGAAACAGAAGTAAAAGTGATGTTGTAATGCTTCCTGCTTTCATACAGAAAGTGTTTAAAGCAATATGATTGAGCAAGCACTAGATAGCTAGGATTGTACTGTAATTACAGAGTAACTTCGAGTCACTACAAAACAGATGACGAGTCTGTTACTGTATTTTATACATTGGCAGTGAATAAGACTTCTTGTAAGTGTAATACAGACCTTTACGTCCTTCTTTTCTTCAGTGCACAAGAGCAACCTGCAGTAGTGGTTACAGCACTCAGCCTGACTCATGAGTCCTCACACAAGTGTCCACAGAAGGCGCAGCAGACATGGATTGTTGCGCATTGGTGGTGGATGTGGTTGCTGCTGCTGCTGCTGTATATGTGGAAGTTTCTCCAACCATTTCTGTCAAGACTCATTTGCCTTTAAGGGGTTCTTTCTCATCTAACAAACAGAGAGAGGTTCAATATGTAATAGGAGCACTGGATATATTTGTAAGTATAAAAGATACAGAAAGTGTACAGTATTAAGAATACTCAAGATAATGCATGTGTGTGTGAGAGTGTGTGTGTAAGGTGAAACTTTGTATCTGTGTGTATTCGGTATAGATTATTACAAGTTCGGAATGAAAGAGTTCCACAATTTGTTAACTAGACACATGGGTGATTCAGTCTTCGCAACTATCTGGTTGATCGATTGTGAATTTAGTATAATTTCCATATTTATGAGAAATGTTCTGTCATCAAAAAATATGGATCACATAATGCGCATTATCTTATGTTCCAAGTTTATTAATTTTATTAAAATAACATTTCTTCCGGGTCAAACATTTAAGGCCATTAAAGGAAATGGTACAAGTGATATCCTACCCTGCCCATTATATTTATGTGTGTTTAACATTTAAAATTTTATTCACAGCTCCTGGAAAAGGGGCAGGTGTTGCTACTCTTGCATAAACAATCATCCGTAGATAATATATACTAGATTGAAGTAATCCATCAATCACAACTAAAATCATGAAATCAGTCTTGCACTTACAAGTAAACCCTTAAAACTACATGAGCAGGAACTTGCACAGAATCAGTTTACAGAATTTTGTATGTCAGGTTTAAAAATTACAAGTTTCAGACTTACATCTCTTTGACTCTGAAGGAACCAATATGTATGCGTGTGTATTGATTTCTAAATGACATGAAAAACTGTTTTTGCATTTACAAAAACAGGATTTGATTGCAAGATTTGAGGTTCTCATAGCAGTGTTGATGAAGATTCAAGTCCTACTGGCTGTTACATCATATCAACAGATAAGCAGTTGGTAAAGTTTTGGAAATGTCAGTAAATGTTTACCAGTTGACATGGCGTAACCTTCCAGAAGACTTGACTCTTCAGAATTTTATTACTTTCTGGTGGATATAATTGTGCAGGCGTTCGCCCTTGCCTCAATTCAAATTTTCTACCCCTTTTATGTTTCAGGTAGTGCTCAAAGTACCTGTTACTTTAGTTTAGTATCCCACTAGTTTGTGCTTATGAATATGGGCAGTAATGACAACAGGAAATCCAGCAGCTTGAATTTGAGTGTTGTGTGATACTAAAAATTAAGAATACATAAATGGTCTACAGAAAAGTACAGCAAAATTCCATTAATCCAATTTGCATGGGACTGGACAGATGCCAAATTATTGAATATTCTGGACTATCAGATGGTACCCATACTGACCTAAGTCACTGCAGGTAATTTTTTGTTACTTCTCCTATACTTGGGCTGTACAGTTCTTCAAACGAGTACTCCATTTGGATATTTCCTTCATCTGCTGGTTCAGGGTCATCAGGGTCCTCTTCTCTGTTTTCTGGAGTCTTTTAACAGCGGAAATATTTGATGGAGCAGGAGACAAGGGGTCAGGAGATACTACAACAGTTGATGTACAGACACTCTTGGAGGCATCTATGAACATGTCCCTGAGATCTTCCTGTTTCATTGATGAAGCTTTATTCTGGTAAGAAGCAAAACTTCCGGTCTTGGGACTACTGTCTTCAAGTGCCAGATCATCAGGATTTCTGAATTACTGGACGTCTGATTAAAGGAATTTTGCTGTATATGTCCACTTAACTGTTAACCCTATGAACACACAGTTTTTGACCAAATAATTATATATGAAAAGGACTGATAATACGTTTACTTTGCATCAGCAAATAAATAAAAGCCAGTTAATAGCAGGTTTAAATTATTTACTCAACTTGCCTTCCAACAGATGTAACAAATCGAAGTACAGTATGCAATGTTTTAAATTTTTCAAATCAGACATTCCTTAAATATGTTTGTATACAATATCAAATAAAATTAATACATTCAATTCAGGGAAGGTTCTAAGATATTTATTAGATGTCACAATTGAAAAAGGTTGTTTTATTATGACATACTCTGATTTGTTTCAGCACACTTTGGACTGTAAACAGAAGAAAAGGGCAATGGAAATACTGCTTGAAATAAGATATTTTGTAGAAGACTACATAAAGAGGAACTTAATTATCTGTACTCATCACCAAATATTATTCGGGTGATCAAATCAAGAAGAATGAGGTGGGTGGGGTATGTAGCACGTATGGGTGAGGGGAGAGGTGCATACAGGATTTTGGTGGGGAGACCTGAGGGAAGGAGACCATTTGGAAGGCCCAGGCATAGATGGGAGGATAATATTAAAATGGATCTTCAAGAGGTGGGATGGGGGGGGCATGGACTGGATTGATATGGCTCAGGATAGGGACAGGTTGCGGGCTCTTGTGAGTGTGGTAACGAACCTTCGGGTTCCACAAAACGCGGGGAATTTCTTGACTAGCTGACGACCTGTTAGCTTCTCAAGAAGGACTCTGCTCCATGGAGTTAGTTAGTTAGTTACTATGTCAGTGGTAACGTTGAATATTAATTGGAGCATGTGTGATCCAGTTTACTACCTAGACATTATTATGGGTGAAGAAGTAAACACCTGGTTACTGTAAATGCTAGAGCAATTTATTCACATCAGACACTTAAACAATCAGATAGTGGTAAATTGGTATACTTGACAGTAAATTGATGAAATTATGGCTTTGAGAATTCAATGATATAAGGTGTAAGGATGATTATAGTCGTTAGGAACAGGTGAGAATATGATCATGGTTTGGCAATTGATGGAAGAAACTAGGGCAGCGATCTGATATTGACAGAGTTGTTCCCAGTGAAGGTTTGGGTAACTGTCTTGTGTAAATCAGGAGTGGTACACACTACACTGCATTGTTTGCTTGCATACTATGCCTGTTGTCTTGATGTCTGTCCTATAATGAAGTTACAACTCCACAGTCAAAGTACAACCACTCTAATATAACACATTGAAGCCAACATGCTTTGATCATTTAGATCACCTTCAGGGATACACTGTACCATTAATGTAAACCATTAAAACTTGCATGTGGCTATTATACTGTGTTTGTGTGAATTTTGTGTAAATAAGAGTTTTAATGTTTGCTGGCTAAAAAGCCAAATATTTATTAAGAAGGTGAAACAAATGACATCCATAAAGGTAAAGGTAAAAATGTCCCTATCCATGCCATAAAGGCGTATAGGAGTAATGATACAGCACCACTCATTCTTAACCTTGGCACTAGATGGAGTAAGTGGTCAGCTTCATGCTCCTGCCACTTTACGCCTGGGGAAAGAACCACCAGTACCCAATGTATGGAAGGCTGCATATGATGCCATTTTCTTTTAAATCCTTACACTTACATGAAGAATCTAACAACACTTATTATTCATAGTTAAATAACTTATTTGATTTATAAACTTTATACTTATTTGTTGTTTCTATATAAATTTTCAGGCAGTATAATTTATAATACTTGAAACTTCACAAACATAATATGAGAATACCAGTCACTTCGTTATTTTATACAAAATATGTAGTACATAATGCAATGACTGAGATTTTAACCAAGCTACATATCAAAAATGGGTCATCAGTTATTACCATAAAGCTGACAGTGAATAGGATGCCAACGATGTTGAATCTGACCACACATCTTTTAAAGCGACAAAAATTCATTAAGGTGGGCATTACACTTGCCCATTTTGTACAAGTCACATAGCAAACAGTTACGGTCAACACATACAACTAACTACATACATATATTTATTTTCAGTCTTTGCCAGGAGGAAGACATCACTTGGCTAGCAATGGAATAGTGGCTTTCTTACTTGAAGTGGGACACAGCTAAGCCATGACCTGGATGTGGGCATATCTCCTGTCAGCTGCCAACTGTCAGTTTCAGCAGAGTAGCACTCTATTGTGTCATGGTAACGGTCCCAACCCTCCTCACCACCAAGTACAAAAATACGACTGTCTACGACTGCTACTCCTGAAATCAAAAGGATGCAGTCAATCACGTAACGGCCTACATTAGCCGTTTAAAGACTCAACTGAACCTGAATTACATTTAAAGATTCAGTCCGTACCGCGCAGTAAACACACCCATCTCAGTTACAAAAAGCAATCAGTAATGCTGTATAGGGAAATAATCACCATTTATTCTGAGAACAATACAAAAAACACACAAATACAATCTGGACAGAATGCAGAATATTTTGATGTTAAACCTGGTAGTACATAAAGTAACCACAGGACTTTAAAGGGTTAAGGTGTATATGCATTGCTAAGAAAGTATCCGAAAATGTATTCTGTCAAACTTTCTTGAAAACACATAATTATCTTTCTAAAACACAGTGGTTATTGTATGTACTGCCTGCTCCAACATTAAGAGACTGCAGTTTGCCCACACAGCTTCCACATGATTCTCAGAACATACAGCGTTAATGGTTATAATGAACACGCCGTGTTTCTTTTGTGCGGCAGGAACCAAATTTTTGTTATTAGACAAATTTGAGGATTCAAAAGATTAGGCACACCTCTCATTTTATAGGTTTCATTTTAATTTATGTCATCATCCTGTTGGACACTGTCCACTGTCTGACATACTGGTACACTGATACTTCATATACTGTACACTATTTTACAGGAACTGGATCCATTTCCTAACCACAGATTTTAAAATGAAAATGACAACCTGCAGACAGCACCTGAGCCAATTCTGAATAACTGTGTCTATCAAATATTCATCATTCATCATACAACAGACAAAGTCTGTCATATTTGTATATTGAATCTACCAGTCATAAATCTTGAGAGAATTCATCTGAAATCATATGCATCTGGCAGATGAAGACTGCATGCTGTGGGAGATTCCAGGTTCTCATGGTGATGAATATCAAGGGTATTCTGGGATGAGATGTTGTAGCGTGGTAAATAGGTACAAACATTCCAAAGAGACTCTTACATTCTAATGATGGAGACAGTAGTTTTCTACAAAATACCAGTACATATCTACCAAATTATATGGCATCAGGTAGGATGGGTTCGAAAAGAAAAACATTCACCCAGTCTGTTCTCACATATACTTTCTTTATCTCACAAATACTGTGTCCTTACCTCCATCACTGTCAGCAATGGGTCATACATACCTGGCCTGTACCTCCTCTCACACATGGATGCTTTGAACTCCCACGTGTTGGACTGAACATCGTAACGTTCAACTTTATTGGTGTTTTCTGTCGATGCATGCCATCCTCCTGTCCAGTATATAGAATTACACAGGTTACTTTTTCCTCTCTAATCCTCAAATCATTACTTCGTTTTTTTTTTTCAAGCACATAATATTGTGCACATCTTACCAACAACATAGATGTGACCATCCAGAACACAGGCTGCTGAACCGCTGCGGGGAATGAGCATTGGTGCCATTTCTGTCCAGGTGTTGACACGAGGATCATACCTCTGAACCAGCTCAATTCCATCCCCATCTTCTAGAACTGCTCCACCTGAAATGACACAATTGAAAGTGGTTCAAAAAATTTGGCAAACATGCAGGTAACACTCAACAGTTTATCTGCATGCCAAATATGTATAATTTTTTCTTCACTGTACTACAAGAAAATGTAAAAAAGTCACCCCTGTCATAAGTGCCATACCATGAAGGTGTACTAGGACACAGAAATTCTCCCATGATTCCACTTCTGACAAGTTTCACCATACCTACTCCACCCCTACCACAAGCATTTAATTTTTTGGTCTTATTACAATTGCTCCAATTTTGAAATACAGTCGAACCCAGTTATAACGACATCGGTTTGTACAACACCTAGCCTATAGAGTCAGATATTCTGTAGTACCAATTAATTCCTCACTGTTAACCATAACATTATACTCCTCAGTTATAACGACACTCGTTTATAATGACACAAAACATTCAGTCCCTTTTATGACTTTGTAACTGAGTTCGACTGTACTTCCTAATTAAGAATTGTAATATTATTTGGTTCTACAAATATTTGAACTGAGATGGCTTCTTTTATTTTAAGATTCATACATTCATAACTATTATGGATCAACAGCAGTTAAAAATACATGCAAGAATGACAATTAATGCTGACACAGTGAAGACGCATCTTACGCCCAAATTCCATAGTAAAAACAGACCCAGAATTAATTCATAGTCCTGCAACAGTACCTTTTCAAGCCATATCTTTCTTTGGCAGGTTATTTTACAGCACTGTCAGTATTTCAGGTTGTGTAGTGTCAACAGTAGGTTGACTGCTGTACAATGAACTTGAAAGCATTTGGAACGAAATGATCATGGGCTAATTGATGTACTACATTTGCTTTTAGGAACTAAGGAAGACCATGAAAACCTAGTCAGGACAGGTTGTGATACAGCGAAGATTCCAAGTGGGTACCTTCCAATGCAAGTCTATAGCGTTACCCGCTTCTACATGAATGACCACAGGAATTACAGTAAGTTTATCAATCACTGAATTAGTTTCATAACACATGACAATCCATACCAGTAACATAGAGCATCCCATCATGGGCCACAACAGCTGGACTAGTAACAGCCATCTTCATGGGCGCAATCATGTGCCATGAGTTGGTGTCAGGATCGTAACGCTCCACTGAGTCGAGACGAAATGAACCTTCCCAGCCACCCACAGCATATACGCTACCATCCAGCATTGCTAATCCTGAAGAACCAAATTGGCTACAGTAAGACTATACAGTATGTTTCATTGTCATAAAATGTATCTACCAGTACACCCTATATGCTTACCTAGCTCCGAGCGTGGCACCAACATGGGTGCCATCTCCTGCCACACATCCAGTACCGGGTCGTAGCGCCACATGGAACGAGACGCGCTACCATCTGGAAATTCACCTCCTGCTAGGTATAATGTATTCTTCCCTGATGCTACCAATCCGTGCTTGCTTGAATATGCAAAATACATTAGACATCCAATCAGTATATAAATACAGAAAATGTGTTGTCATTTTATATTATCCAAGTTAAAAATTAGCAAAGAATTTAATATCATTGTCACATAACTTATACTCTAGAAAAAGTTTGAATTTGGCATATGTGATCAATCCATCATAAGTATTTGAATTAACTGTTGCCCATTTTCTGCTCCAATCTTCAAGGATACCCATACTGTTGCAGCATTGACTGATTAGGCACTTAATTTTGTAATAAAAAAAATGTACTCTTCAGTTAACTATTTATTGACAGCCATTTAGCCTGAAATATGTTGCTTCTATATCATTATAATTATCATCATCCTATTAAATACATAGTTCTTTTATTCACTTATTAATAAGACTGTATTTTTGTTGTGTTTAGACTGCAAATATTATAATAATGTTCAACTGTAAGTTATAAGTCACTGGCCACTGGATACATAAAATTGACATACCATAGAACTATCACATCTCAACATAACAGACAATACTATATTTGCCTGCAAGGCAAATTTTTGAAACAGTGTTCCCCTATAAATACAAGATTCTATAAATTACAGCAGAACCCGGATAAGAAGTCCCCGCATAAGTAGTTTTCCCCTGTAAGAAGTCTGATTTTTCAAGTCCTGAAATAAAATCCATAAGGCGTACATTAATTTTTCCTGGATATGAAGCTTCCCGCTTATTAAGTTTTCCCACCTAAGAAGTCGAATCTCATGATACCAAGAGTATGATCTTTTATTAAATTTTACCCGTTTAATAAGTTTTTAAAGATATGTATAAAAAAATGTAATTTCCAAAGTTTTATTTCCTTCAAATATGAGAAATCTTAAGTTGCTGTTGATTCATCAATCACTTGCTATCCGACTATCGATATATGCGATATATACTATGTTGTGCCTTGTTCAGTACAAATTATTGAACAAATATGTGAGGGGGCAAAAATGTGTCAGAGAGTGAAGAAGAGGAGGAAGATAGTGTAGTGTCATCTTACAATGAGGCTCTAAATGCCCTAGCCACATTTCGAGCATTTATTGACAATGTTCCCGAAACTATTCTTAAAAGCATTAGAGAAGTAGAATCGTTTTCTATGGCACTAAGAAGAAACTTCACAAAACAATCCACTCTGGATTCATTTTTTGTAAAAGAACTGTATATTTAATGTACTAGTTACTATCCTATTCCTTTTAATAAACTTTCCCTCTTAATAAGTCTTCCCGCTTAAGAAGTCCCTAATCCTCTGGTCCCTTGAAAGACTTCTTAACAGGGTTCTACTGTATAATGTAACAGAAAAGTTTTCATTTAATAGTACCTGACAGCAAAGGGCAGACAAGCAAGAGTATGCCACTGATGAGACACAGGGTCATAACATTCAACAGATCTCAGAACCACCTTGTCGTCTTCTCCTCCCACTGCAACTATTACCTGAAAATTTCAGATGTAGGATGACGAAAAGTACACCAACTACAAAAACGCAGGCATTATTAGAAAGATCAAAAGACAGCTTCACATATTTCATTCTTATTGTGACTATGGTACATCAATGATCACTGTTCACTATGTGTGGAATTCTTTTTGAACAGAACTAATGCTTTTCCACCTGTGTGGGAAAGAACATGAAACACACTTTCTTGCAAGATTACTTCTTCTTTTGAAATCGTTGCACACAAAATGTCGTGCCATGTACCAGCACTGCATGTGGCACAGCAATGGCAGCTGATGGCACACCACTATGGCGGGCATGAGTGTGCCTTCCTATCCAGCATTAATGGCATTCTTACGTCACACAACAGTTTCATATGCAGGGACATAAGTTCTGAAGCCAGCCTTCAACTGCTCAGGACACTTACATGTCACTTTCTCACAAAATGCAATGAAATGCAATCGCCTCCTATCTTTTAATTGTTTCTATGCTCATAGCTTAGAAGTGTGTGAACCACTTTTCTGCCACCATACTATATACAGCAGACACTAATTACATGGTTACAAGGAATTCACTCATAACGTAAAGGTAAAGTTGTCACTGTGTATGCCATGAAAGCTTGGACTTTAACTTCCATGCATTCTTAACCATGGCACTAGATTGAACTGAGCGGTCATCTTCATGCTCCAGCTGCTTCATCTCCAAGGAAAGACACTGGTACCCACTGAATTGGAGACTTGGTGGGCTCCAGGGCCAATCTGGACATTTTGGAGAAGAAAAAAAATCTCTTGCACCTGCCAGGCATCAACCCACAATTCCTCTGTCATCCAGTCCATAACCTAGCCACTCATAGAAAGCGTTACGTGCTGATACTACTCATACCACCATACAGGAAGTTTCCAGGATGCCCTTTATATACATTTCTACTTAACTGTAAGGAAGACTCAATACTACACCAAGAAAAATATGACTAATCTCTTCAAAATCACCATTTAGTACTTGACAGATTTACATCACACAACATATTCAAAACCTGAGTTTCATGTACCTGTACCGTGCCGGCACTGTTACGGTGTTTCGTACGTGAAGACTGTAGCTCAGCACGTCTATCAGGAAGCAAATGGAACATCTTCGCTTCCTCCACCAGGTGGCGGCATTCAGAAGACTGGCGCACCACAGCCTGACTTTCCACACAATCATGCAGGAAGTAAGGACTTAGTAAAGGTAAGCGAACATGCTCCAACACCTGTGCATAACATCTACTATCAGTCAGGCACACGCCACATATGTTTTAGAATATCATTTATATGCCATAGGTCTGAATTACATCACAAGGTCTAGTGACCTGCATTTGTAAGGTCACAGTGGCGAGTTGTAAATGTCCATTCTTCAGAAAAACGGTGGTGTGACAAGAATTATTAAATAAGTTCATAAATTCAAATTGTGTAAGCAGGGGTGTATCTTCACTTATTTATACTGTTGTAACTGCTGTTATATAGGTTATAAAGGTAAAGGTAAAGTCATCCCTGCGCATGCCATGAAGGCCCTGGGGCAGTGGACGTATAGCTCCTCTCATTCCTAACCTCAGCAGTCGACGGAGGTGAGTGGTCAGCTTCACAATCCAGCTGCCTTACCCCCAGAGAAAAAGGCCGCAATGCCCACTACGTAAGAGGCTGGATGGAGCCGAGAGCCAGTTTGAATGTTTTTGGAAAAGGGAAAAATCCCCTGCCCCTGCTGGGAATTGAACCATGGTTCTTCAATTGTCCAACCAGTAGCCTGGTCACTATACCAATTACACTATCCAGGCTCCATCTATACAGGTTACTTGACATTTAATGTTATTTCATTATTTTTTTTTTTTCAGTTAGCTGTTATATGCTTACATACTGATGTATGTCACATAGGTTACAGAGTTTTAAACAAATATGTATACTTAATCCTTCTTGTAAAATACCCTCCTTGTAACTTAGTATTACTCAAGAGGTGGAAAATTTCTGAACATGATAAACATTTAAATTGCAGGAGAATAATTCCTAAAGCAAGTAAGCACAATGACATAAATGAACTATAAGTTTTGTTTACTCAAAAAAAATTTACAGTCTGGATAAAATATATGATATAATTCTGAAATCAGCATCTCTGCAGTGATAAGTATCTTTTTCATTCCCACATATAATATTTACAAAATCAGCTGTATCTTTAGCAAACGCACCTTGTGAAAATCAGCTCTGCGCTGCTCAGGACTGTGGTTAAACCACCGCATAACAGCCTGGAACACAATCTCCTCACGCTCCACTTGCAGCTCATCACTGCTTATAAATTCTACCAACTTGGCTGACGTTAAGCCTAGGAACTCATCACCATGACCAACATCCCAGAAATTCCTGTGGGTAATTAGAAACCAGAGGACATTCTCAGTACAGACTAGGACTGGATGGTGTTTTACTTTTTCAGACAAAAACTGCCATAAAATGAAACAAAGGGAGTTGAAGTATAGAACACATACTTCAAAATGCATTATTTAATGTCTGCTACCTGATGGCCCTACCTGTTCATTTATTGCAATGCAAACCCTTAACATTAATACACAAGTTTTCAGGTTTTCACACTGGTTGTTGACCTTACCATCAAATTTCATTCAAATCCACTGAGTAGTGTAGAGATGGAACGGGTAGATGAATGATTACAGTGTACTCTGTGGGATCACTTCATGCATAGAACACGTGGCAGAGTACATTACATCAACAGTGGCAGTAGTTACTAATCTGAGGGTAATTTTATTAATGGATATATGAATGAGGGTTACAGTGTGGGGAGAGAAGGGGGTTACTCTATTGTACACACTGATAAATTGAAGTTTTGCATTGTAATAAAATCTGAGTTAACATGTCAGATGTTTTATGCTTATACACGGACATATTTTATCTGGCAACTGTTGGTTGTCGCTGCCTGTTGGCTTCTTTATTATAGATGTATAGCCCAATCAGCTGACTGCCCACATGCACAGTGGAATTGAGGCAGGAAGTGACAACCAACAGTTGTTAAATAAAATGGCTGCATGTTCTGTGGAACATACTTCATACACATTAGTTAAAGAAATTTACTCTTATGCAAATATTTTACCATCTGTGGGCCAACAGCTGGCTGGCACCATTTTTAAATTCATACATCACTATATTAAGAATGTGAAGCAGATCAGCCTCTAACCACTCTCCCCTATTCATATGAAATATTCTCTAACCACTCCCTCCTATTCATATGCAATATACAGTAGAGCCTCAATTATCTAAAGGGGGGGGGGGGCGGACCCGATTTCAGATAAGCAATATTTCGGATAATTCGGAAATTCGGCTTGACGTGATAAGGTTTAGCAAGATCTCGCCACTTTTAATTCGTCTCACAGCCTCCAATTTCTGTTCAATTGTTATTACAACACGTTTTTGTTTAGCCAACATTGTTTGGAATCACTGTTAAATGAAATTTTAAAACTGCACTGTAAGAAGCACACACACGTCAATTTGCCAGTCATCCGCACCGTCAACTTTTCACAACAAACTGACAGGGAGAGGCTCAGAGGTGACTCACGGCAGGCAGTTCTGGGAATCGCAGTGCCTGACAGGCTCGGTTAACCCAAGTTTCGGTTAAGCGAAGTTCGGATAACGGAGGTTCTACTGTACTCTAAACACTCTTTCCTATTCATATGTGATATTCTCTAACCACTCCTGCCTATTCATATGCAATATACCCTAAACACTCTTTCCTATTCATATGTGATATTCTCTAACCACTCCTGCCTATTCATATGCAATATACTCTAAACACTATTTCCTATTCATATGTGATATTCTCTAACCACTCCTGCCTATTCATATGCAATATACTCTAAACACTCTTTCCTATTCATATGTGATATTTGTAACCACTCCGGCCTATTCATATGCAATATACTCTAAACACTCTTTCCTATTCATATGTGATATTCTCTAACCACTCCTGCCTATTCATATGCAATATACTCTAAACACTCTTTCCTATTCATATGTGATATTCTCTAACCACTCTGCCTATTCATATGCAATATACTCTAAACACTCTTTCCTATTCATATGTGATATTCTCTAACCACTCCTGCCTATTCATATGCAATATACTCTGAACACTCTTTCCTATTCATATGTGATATTCTCTAACCACTCCTACCTATTCACATTCAATATATTATACACTGTTCTAAAACAATATCATATACATAATGAACTAACTCCATGCAGTCGATTCATTCTCGAGAAGTTAACAGTCACTCAGCTACGCAAAAGGCCTGTATGCATCAGGACCAAAAGGGCTTGAACCCATTACCTATTCTATTCTATTCTATTCTTCACTCAGCTACGAAACAAATTCCTGGTCTTTCGTGGAAGCCTACTGATCATTATCATCTTCACACAAGCTGCTATCCAAGTAGTCTGTTCCCATCAAGTATTCTGTTCAAATTTTGAATAAATTTCTCATATCTCCCAGGTATGCTACATGTCCCATCCATCTCATCCACCCCAACTTGATCATCTTTGTACCTGACAAAGAGTATTTGTCATGAAACTCATTATTCACTTTTCTCCATCCTCCTGTTACTTCCTCCCTCTTAGGTCCAAATATTCTCCCCAGCACACTGTTTTCAACCCTGTGTATGTTCTATCCTCAAGTTGTCAGACCAAATTTCGCAACCACACAAAACAAGGGTAAAATTATAGATTTGTAAGATAATATCAGTTACAAGCGCTAAATAAAATATTTGTTCATTTATTCATTGCATGGAAAAGTACTTATTCTACATGGAGATGGGTGCAACTCAACTTAGATGGGCAGAAGAGGGAACCCTCTCAATCTGCATAAGAAACAATTACTCAACCCAACTGATCAATAATAAGTCAGTTACTAGTCTTCAGGAACACCAAATCATTCTCCCTCAAATACAAATTTATGAAGAAAGGATCATGAAAAGTGATTATTCTTTCACAGACGTAACAGTTTTATTTTTAAAATGCTATACAAGTACCTGATTTATGAGACTTAGTTATGGACATTCCCAGGAATGAGATGACTTTTTAAAACTAACTTACTGTATAAGTTTTAAAACTTTCGCGGCGACATGATTCAATATAGTTTTCTCGGGCGCACAGCCACGTCAATTCGTTTGAATACAACGTTTCGGGGACTCAGTTTGCCTGAGGATGGGGACGGAGCTAGTCCCCGAAACGTTGTATTCAAACGAATTGACGCGGCTGTGCGCCCGAGAAAACTATATTGTAACTTACTGTAGCGTATACTGTCTGGTCCTAATCTGAAGATCACTGCAGGCATGTGTTTCAGCAAAGCAGTGGATACCAACACAGTTACTTGTATCCATATGTCGCTCCAAGAACAGGCAAGCTGCAGCCTTCACAGATAACACCTGCAGGAGATTGGCAGCTGACAGGAGTGACTGGACATTAGTTCGAGTGATCACCACTGTGCTAGTATAGGCGAATTCCAGTAATAATTCCATCATTGCTGGCTCAACACCATTCACTGCTACAACTGTCTGCCGGGATTCTGCTAGTTTGTTTGTGAACATAGCCTGAAAAGATACTTACAGACAATTCTCTTAACCTTTAAACAACCAAAATTCGCATATGCAAATGCACATAAAAAAACACCCCTAGAAATTAATTTTATATATTTAGGCAACAAGGAAATTTACTGTCTTAGAAGGTTCAACCTTAAAAGTATCCTGAAACCATTCAGTCCAGTTCATATTATAATAATCTACTTCTCTAAGAGACATTGCACATTTTGTCACAGTTCTAAAATAATGCATTGCCTGGTACACATGTAGTGTTAACCCTTTGCTCCTCTGCCTGTAATGTAGTGCGATACCATTTAAAATTTAAATACTTGCAAAATAACTGGGTTGATAGCACCGAACACTAATGTTTTACACGGAATGGGCAAATGATTAATGTGTTTTTTTACAGTACATTACTTATATGTACCAAAGATGGAAGAACTTAAATTTTAAAACTTTTCTTTATTTCCTTATATTAATGATGCTTTACACAGAGCCTCACTAGTCAAGTTGATTACAACTGCTTGAATTTGCACCATATACTTATAGGAAAAATTGTTGACAAATTAAATTATTTCATATTCCCTCATCCATAATTTGTATTTGTGAATGATCAATGGAGGCATTTCAATTTTAGTAGCATATATAGGTGCTCACTCTTATATCATATGCAGAAATATACTATAAGTCATGGCATGGGCAAGTGATTTTCCTCTTCTTAAAAGCATCCTGACCATTTCTGGGGCCCACATGACCTCTTTAACGGGTACCTGGCTTCTTTCCCAGGGGTGAAATGGCTAGGATCTGAAGCTGACCACTCACTTCCATCTAATGTTGAGGTTAATGCATAGAGCTATTATCCACAACCCTTTACATATTCATGTTATGGTGCTTAACGAAGGGCAGGGATATCTTTAATCTTGCTTACTGAAGGTGCCTCAAACCAGAAGAAAAAAAAACATGAACGCATAATTTATATCCAACTGACCATGTTTTGCGAGATTTGAGGTTCTCACAGTAGTTGCAGAAGATCCAAGTCTTCCAGGACATGATGCTGTGTCAATGGCAAGTAGTTCCTGACACTTCAAAGGATCTTATTGCCTTTGAAAGTCTGGGAACTACTTGCCCACTGACACAGAAACACATCCCAGAAGACTTGCATCTTATGTTTTGCATGTAACATCACGAACACTGTGTTTCATATACAGGATTTTTCAGATGGGACTAGTGGATTGCCTGTTGCAATTCTTCTAAAATAAGACTGATTTTACAACATGTTCTTATACAGAGTGTCTGAAATTTTTTGGAACCATAAGAAATTTGTTAAAATTAATTTTATGTATTGTTCCCTGTTTCACGATGTCTGTGAATAAAGGTATTAAGCTTACAAGAGCATACAGAGATTAATCATTAGATTTAAATTGACTTGACCACGCAAAGGACTATGTTAAGTTGCAGGTTTACAGTATCATAATTGCTGGTGTAACTCTTCTCAAACAGCAAACTGAAGAAGTCTGCCAATCCATTACAGCAGACATGCTGCAAAAAATATAAAATGATATGAAGTTTCATCTGCAAACATGTCTCAAGACAGGGGGTGTATATGTTCAAAAAATTTTGTAAATAATTTTGTAAACAAAGCATTTACCCTATATTTCCAGACTTCTCAGATACCCTGCAGAATTCATAATTTGTCCCACAAGAACTAACTATAATAAATATGAAATATTTTATTGCAGGCACAGAATAAAGGGTGCTCTCTATTCTACCTGGACAACTGTGGTTACTCTCAACAGGGCTATCTGCCTCATCAGTACCATTGGTTGGGTTTATTGTTTGATCAGTTTCAACTTTGTTTGCCTAATTCAGTGCTTCAACTAAATGCAATACACAGAATAAAAAATTAAAAATCTCACCTTAAAATATGGGCTGAAGGATGCCAAAACATTTCTGTGAGCAGGAAATTTTACTCCATCAACAGATAATGTTACATCACAGAAATGGCCTTCTTTTCGTAATTCATTTAAGCCCAACAGGATCTGCCAAAGATAAACACAAATAAAGAATTAATTTTATTTATGTTTGGTCTATGGAAGTACAGTGACAAAAAGACATGCAAGAAGTTCCCTTCAAGAAACCTCAGCCAAAAGAATTAGCCTGTTTGGGCTAAACAGAAACCAGCTGAGCCATGTCACACAACTACTTACAAGACAGTGACACCTGCAAGGTCATCTGTTAAACTAGGACTGCTAAATGGTGCAAGAAATGAAACAGCCTAACATGTCCTATGTGGCTCAGGTTTTCAGCAAAGCAAGAGTCTGTCACCTATGACTACATTCCAGGCAGCCAAGTGACTATCAGAAGGCACCACTGAGCAAAAGTGCAGGACTGCTTGAGATCTGAATTTAGATCAGGGATGGAAAACAGGCAATACAATGGTCATGAGCAGCACTTGCCCTTTCAATCAGTCAATATTATGGTATATTTAATTATGCTGTCAGTAACTCATCTCATATAGCATTAAATAGTTCTGTAATTAAGAGATTAATGAATTGGAAGGGACGTGGAAGAAGGCACTTATGGTCTAATAGGAAGTACTATTGCACCATTTGTATGAAATGACTGAGAAAAACCATGAAAATCCATGGTCATGATAGCAAGTTCCTGGGATGAGACTTGAACCTAGGAATAACAATTTACAAAGTATAGTACAATCTACTCAACTGCAGTATTAGGGTTTTTGGTACCCCTTTACAATAATATGACCACACTATTGTGTAAATGGAAACAGTCTGTGTTATGGCTAGTTAATGTACATAAACTCTCATCGAATGACAAGTTAAGAGGGTTTGGTAAATTTGAAGGATAGGTAAATATAGAAAGGAAATGAACCTTAAATTCTGCAACACATGTGCATGGTTACAAAACACTAATATTGTTCCTTAGTACTTGCAATGAAGGAAAATTATAACAAACAAATATACATGTGACAATTAGTGAATGTCATCTACATCTATATTAGGAATTAAAATCTTATTTATATAATACAGAACTGAATATTTATACATGGAATCCTACAAATCATCACACACTATAATAAGCACATTGACAGTCTGCAATGTTCATTACATATGACAGTAACAGTTAAAAGTTTGCATACACTTATAACTCAGAATTCCCACGCAATTTATTCTGAGTTGCATAACACCAACAGAACTGATATTCCTTCAACCCATCTGTTTACAGAGAAGTCTTCCAAACTATACTTAAAACAGATTGATGTCATATCAGTTATGACACAAGAAATTAATTTACCTCTTGAGGGTGTGATGATTCAACAAACTTATATTGATCAGCAGCAGGGCCATCAGGACTGTCAGCTGCTGAACTTGAGTCGCTGTCAGTACTTGGTTTCCGTTGCCTACTGTTGTATGGCAACCGATTAGTTGGTACACTGTTGTCACCTCCTAAAATTGACTGACCTATGGGTGCTAATAACATTCTTGCTTTAATTTAAGGCAATTCTTCTATTCCATATATGTAGATCCTCCTTCTGCTGTCAAAAGTACAAACTACATGTCTGAACTTTCCAGAGTGTGAATATTAGGTTAAACCCGACCCAATCCACTTACGCGCGGATACACTAAAACAATGCGAAGGGAACACTCCTCTATGCACTTATACATGCTTAAGTGCAAATAAAACATGCTACCGTATGCAGTTTACATATTTTGGTGACCTAGTAAATCGGGAATTTGGCAAGTACTTATATACACCGGTACAGATCACTGCCGCTAATTGCCTACAATCTGATCAGATGGCAGCACTAGCCCATAGCACTAGCTAATCCGTGGAATTGAGGATTTATTTATCCCACAAACATCATTGAAAAACTAAACAAACAGATCAAAAACAGGATTGCAAACAAAACACAAAACAACCCACAGACAAAGCTAAACAAAAAATGGGCAACATTTGAATACCATAACCCCATAATACGAAAACTAACCAATATATTCAGAAACACCAATCTACAAATCACATACCAAGTTAGAAACACAACACAAAACATACTAAAGGCACATGATAGGAAACCTGATATATATGAAAACAGTGGTATATATAACTTGATTTTTTGTTCACCGTGCATTGTGTTAATATATATATTGAATAATACCGACAAATGCACTAATTTTGTAGTATATACACTACACAAACGCCCTACGTATGTTTCGGTCACAAGTGACCATCTTCAGGGGCTCAATAACACTAAGATTTACTTCACTACACTTCACTTGTTCATCCCACTGCACTGTTAACTTGTACTCTCTTTTTTCATATCCACTTGGGGTAGGTATTGGTTGTCTTCCGTTTTTACTGGTAGCTGTGATGAGTTTGGTGTGTTGACTTGGTCACGGTCTATTTTGTACTCCGTTTTGCGTCGCTATATATGAGTGTTCAGAGTACAAAATACACAGTGACCAAGTCAACTCTACACAGCAACCTTCGAAAACTGAAGATAACCAATTTCGACACCAAGTGAAAAAAGATAATACAATAAAAGTTAGCATTACTTTGAGAACTATGTAAAGTCAACACTAAAATACAGCGACGCAAAACGATGTACAAAATAGACCATGACCAAGTCAACACACCAAACTCATCACAGCTACGAGTAAAAAACGGAAGACAACCAATACCTACACCAAGTGGATATGAAAAAAGACAATACAAGTTAACAGTGCAGTGGGATGAACAAGTGAAGTGTAGTGAAGTAAACTTTGAGAACTATGTAAAGTCAACACTAATATATAGCGACGCAAAACGGAGTACAAAATAGACCGTGACCAAGTCAACACACCAAACTCATCACAGCTACCAGTAAAAACGGAAGACAACCAATACCTACCCCAAGTGGATATGAAAAAAGAGAGTACAAGTTAACAGTGCAGTGGGATGAACAAGTGAAGTGTAGTGAAGTAAATCTCAGTGTTATTGAGCCCCTGAAGATGGTCACTTGTGACCGAAACGTACGTAGGGCGTTTGTGAAGTGTATATACTACAAAATTAGTGCATTTGTCGGTATTGTTCAATATATATAGTGGTATATATAGTTTACGCTGCAATAGTTGTAATATGCAATATATTGGCCAGACTGGACAAAATCTCAAAACATGTTATATAGAACACTGTAGAAACATAAAAACCAACGATCCAAAATCTGCTTACACAATAATAAACATGAATATGGCCCAATACAGTCTACAATGAACATGGGTACTGGCTGCTAATGATATGGCAAATATTAGGAGATTCGAAAGGAAAATAATACGTCGCATATACTGTCCGATGAAAGATGAAGAATTCTGGAGAATACGGACAAATGAAGAAATAAATAACATTTTACAACGACATGACATAGTACGATGTATCAAATCGCGACGACTAGGTTGGCTGAGACATGTACAGCGAGTGGGAGATGACAGAATGCCAACGAGAATGCTGAACAACAAAATGGAGAGCAATAGAGGGAGAGGAAGACCACGCAAAACATGGATGCGGGATGTGAGAGAGGACTTGGAGGCTATGAATGTGGCTATGAAGATAAGAGGATGGAGACCGAAGGTGCTGAGGAGAGAAGAGTGGAGGCGGATTGTTGAGGAAGTTAAGGCCCACCCCGGGCTGTGATGCTAAGGATGATGATGATGATGATGATGATGAATAAAGTCTACAATGACACTAATAAAAACCTGCAGTAAAGGATGGCATATGAACATTTTAGATAACTTCTATATACAACAATATTTTAAAAATGGAACAATGATCAAGGAACAGCAACCAGGAGAGGAAAACATCTTATTTAAGATCATAAAACCCCATACGCAACACACGCATGCGCATATCTCTACACCGATAAACACGACCTAGGCACAGAGTAAAAATCAATACCAGTCACCACATAACCATTGGACAGAGCAGACAAGGCGTAACACGCGCTACATAATACAGGTATGTCTCTCCAAAAGTTCATACTCCCTTATAAATAATACTTGAATTGGAGTTGGTGTTATGATACTAATTATAACTAATATCTCTACAGAAACCTACTGCATTACCGCGATACTGAAATGATACAAGATCAGTCTGCCATTAATTTCCTGAAACTTTAAAATATGTAACAATTTTAACGAAATTTTAATATCTTAATGTACATATGTTTTAAGAGCTCAAAGTGGAACTTTTGGAAACCACAGAGTAATATTTTATTGGTTTACTCACATGGCTGTAAATACCTGTACAATGGATGTATAGTCTATGCTATATTTCTATGACCCCCTGAGGATGGCTTAAAATAAGCCGAAATACGTATAGGCGTAAATGACACTATTGTAATATTGTGCATAAGTTGGTAAATAAATCCTCAATTGTGATAAGATGCACGGTCAAAACAACGTGAAATTTAGGCACAGTTTATTTAGGCAAGAATCAGAGGGCAAAGTTGGAGGGTCGAATGAGTACTGTCCTCGTCAGCTAACTTGATACCTTCTAGCGCAGGGGTGAAAAGGCAAGCTGGTCAGGGGGGGGGGGGGGAAGCACAGTGTACGCCGTTCCAAAATTTTTCTTTCCCTTTCAAAAACATTGTCTGATAACTAACAGGACTCTGCAGTCTCGTTTAAGCAGTGGAGCGAAGTGGAGGGTCAAAAATTTCTTCCAGGGGGCCTTCTAATATAACACGCAAAATTTAACCTTAACATAAGTGATTTCATTGCGGTAGACAATGTATTCGTACTGCCAACAGAGTACATGTTTTTCGAACAACTGTAACATTGCCAGGCCATGCAGACGTGAGCCAAGCCGCGGCTGGACCGTGCCTACTACAGCTATGTGCAGTGTTAGGGAGCACAGGTATCAAGTTGTCTGAATATATCTGTAGTGATGTAAAAACGTAACAGCTCAAACCGACTCGTGTAGGATGTAAAATACGTGTTGCTACGAGGTGATGAGACTTGCTGGTGAACATAAGGGCGTACACCGACAGTGCATATTTTACTGCTAAGTGGAGTTAATCATTACGGTTCTCATTTTTTAAAATTTCGAGACATTCGTTACTGAATCCACCCAAAATTGGATAACCTATTTTATCGTAAGTCGAAACAAAACATTACGAGAATTTCTTGCTGACAACCAGCAGTGCAGTTACCTTTTGCTAAATAAGCAACAGTAAGTGACTTCGATTCCAATTATCTTTATAATTATTTATTATCTATGTGCAGACTACATTATTCTCCCTTATTTCAAATCTGTGGTCATCACGCATTTGCTGCCCACATTACATACAGACATACATACATGCATCCGCGTTTCAGAGTATTCATAAGTATGCTATCAGCAATGAATATAAAACTTGTTAAAAAATCAACAAATCACAGGACAATCACAAACAAGATCACAAGGACATCAATTTAACTATAGTTAAAGTCTAGACTAATCACATCAGTTGATATACATACAATAGTTACACATACAAACATGCAAAGCACAATAGGTAAAATAAGTATAATGATAAATTATAAAATATATACAGGGCATACACAAAAGAATGGTGCGGTATCAAAAGTGAATAAAAAAATATTTCTCACCTTACACGGGCACAACATACACCATCAGCGGCGGCAACTGTCCAAGTTTCTCATTTGGTAATTACAATCCTTCAATGTGTGCACCCTGGGTCACACGACACACATCCACACGGTAATCAAACTCATCCCAGACCTGGTGTAGCATGTCCGTTGTAATGGCCTGCAGTGCATGCGTTATCCGATCACGAATTTCATGGATGGACGTGGGCAATGGTGGTACATATAACGCTGTCTTTAACGAACCCCAAAGAAAGAAATCGCACGGTGTAAGATCTGGCGAACGGGGTGGCCAAGGGAGAAGGTTCTTGTCTCCATTTAGAGCAGCACGTTCGATCCAGCGCTGTGGAAGAACACGATCTTTGAAACTGGCCCGCGGCCACGCAGTAAGCATGAGAAGCGAACTGCTGGTAGCGCATGAGAAACTTGGACAGTTGCCGCCGCTGACGGTGTATGTTGTGCCCGTGTAATGTGAGACATAAATTTTTTATTCACTTTTGAAACCGCACCATTCTTTTGTGTATGCCCTGTATATTAAGACACCGTAACATTGCATAATGATTTACAACTTCCTAGTCGTGTATACATATGCATATGATGAAATATATAATTGTCATGTATTTATGATATAAAAATCTGCTCAGAAAGTATAGTAAATGTACCTATTTCCTATATTTCTCAACTATAAATCTTGACAACAATGCAAAAATTCATCAACTGAATGGAACGAATTATGAATTAAAATTTCGTTTAGCTTTCCTATGAACTGTTTTTCATCTCCTACTGAGTCAATTAAAAACGTAGGCAAACTGTTAAAAAATTTTACACTCATATAATAAACCCCTTTTTGCCTTATTATTAGATGTGATTGTAATACATTCCGTAATTTCGTAAGAGTCCAATTTTAACTACGACTTTTTCGTATACAACCCACCAATACTATATCAGCAACCTAATGGAGCGACGGATTTTAATCACATTTTGTAAAGTTTATTACTTCTTGTTTTTCAATCTACTTATATGTCACGATTGAAATCTCAATCATAAAATAAGCACGTAGGCAAATCCAACATCCCGCGAACCTTATTTTACATTTTGTAGCAACAGAGCCTGATGATGATCTATAGGGTTGAAAGATGTTGCCAATTAATATGAATATGTAATAATTATATCTTAATTGAATTGTAAGTTGTGCGGACAGCAATAATAGCCAGTATTGTGTCTATTTTCTGCTTGCTGTATGGCGCGGTGCATCTGGGTCACTGATCAAGGTACATAGCTCTTATCTGTGATGACGGTATGGTCTGTGAACCTTTAATGCGTGTTTGTTTGTGCGTGCCGAATGCAACCCATTGTCCATGAGTCACGGTCTATCGTGGGCACAGATTATCTATAGTGGGAGCGTGGTGGTACATGCATGTGTTTTGTGTGTCGGCGTTAAGTTGTCGCAAATAGAAATCTTTGTGGTTTTTATTGTTGGTAGTAGTGGCAGCAGTGGTAGAATCCTCATCGCCACAGTAATTTGGCTAGTACTTCTTTTGGCACTGATGTAGTTTTGTCATTGTGATACTTCTCAGCGTTCATTTTTAACCCGAACAGATTTTACATTATTTCTTCTCACACAATAAACATATAAAAAGGGTATAAGTACATGGAAAATGTCATAGTTTGAGCATAATGTATGTAACCAGATGCGAAGTGTAGGTAGTCCATGTTCACTAACTAACTCCATGGAGCAGAGTCCTTCTTGAGAAACTAACAGGTCGTCAGCTAGTCAAGAAATTCCCCGCGTTTTATGGAACCCGAAGGTTCATTACCGCACTCACAAGAGCCCGCCACCTGTCCCCTATCCTGAGCCATATCAATCCAGTCCATGCCCCCCCATCCCACTTCTTGAAGATCCATTTTAATATTATCCTCCCATCTACGCCTCGGTCTTCCAAGTGGTCTCCTTCCCTCAGGTCTCCCCACCAAAACCCTGTATGCACCTCTCCCCTCACCCATACGTGCTACATGCCCCGCCCACCTCATTCTTCTCGATTTGATCACCCGAATAATATTTGGTGATGAGTACAGACCATTAAGTTCCTCGTTATATAGTCTTCTCCACTCCCTTGTTACCCCGTCCCTCTTAGGCCCAAATATCCTCCTCAGCACCCTATTCTCGAACACCGTCAGCCTATGTTCCTCCCTCAGTGTGAGAGACCAAGTCTCACACCCATACAAAACAACAGCCAAAATTATAGTTCTGTATATCTTAATCTTTGTATTTTTGGATAGCAAACTGGAAGACAAGATCCTGCACCGAATGATAACAAGCACTCACCGACTTCAATCTGCTCTTAATTTCTTCCTGAATGGAATTTTGATTTGTTAGGGTTGTTCCCAAATATTTGAACTGTTCCACCCTTTCAAAGGATTTATTATCTACGTTTATGTTGTGATTTTGTCCTGCATTCTGATTGCAAGACATGACCATGTACTTAGTTTTCTCAGCATTTACTTCTAGACCAATCTCCTTACTAGCGACTACCAAAGCTTCTGTGTTTTTCTTTATAGCATGTACACTTCCACCCAATATATTAATATCATCAGCATAAACTAGAAGCTGATGTGTACCATTCAATTTTAAGCCCTCCTGGTTTGCCTGAACCCTCCTAATGGCATATTCTAAAGCAAAGTTGAAAAGCAATGGCGATAAAACCATCTCCTTGTTTCAAACCATTCTTAATAGGAAATGTGTCAGACAAATGTTTGCCTATCCGGACTCTGCTATACGTTTCATTTAGACTAGTTTCATAGGGATACCAAATTCAATGAGAATATTATACAAGACCTCCCTCCTAACTATATCATAGGCTTTCTTGAAGTCTATAAATAGCTGATGAACTGCCTCATTGTATTCCCATTTTTTCTCAAGTATTTGACGAATGCAGAATATATGATCAGTAGTCGACCTGTTACGTCTAAATCCACACTGATGATCCCCAATAATTTCCTCTGCATATGGAGTTAACCTTGACAGAAGGATGTTGGGTAGAATTTTGTATGTGGTTGACAAAAGTGATATGCCCCGATAATTACTGCAATCTGTTTTATCACCCTTCTTATAAATAGGTACAATGATTGACTCCTTCCACTGCTCAGGCAATTCCTCTTTATTCCAAATAGAATTAATAAGTTTATGGATCTCAGAACGAATTGTCCTACCTCCTGCTTTAATCAGTTCTGCTGGTATTTGATCAATACCTGGTGATTTGTGCCTTTTTAACTTTTCAATAGCCCTCTCAACCTCAGAGTCACTGGGCTCAGGCACCAGTGGCTCTGCTGTCTGTATTTCAGCCTGCCTGACATTAACCCCATGTACATTCAATAGCTGAAAGAAATTATTCCTCCACCTAGCCAAGATACTGTGGGAGTCTGCAACCAGATCACCTTTCTCATTCTTTACTACATTATTTCTAGGCTGGTAACCCTTCTTAAAGTCATTGATGCCCCTATACAAGTCTCTGATATTCTTGTTCTTGCTGTTCGTTTCAAGTTCATTAATTTTAGCTTTCAGATATTCCTTCTTTTTGTTCCTGAAATGTCTACTAGCTTCACGTCTTACATTGTTCAGATTATCTACATTACTTTGGTTTGGATTCTGTAACCACTGCATTTTAGCCTGCTTCCTTTGATCTAAAAATTTTGAACATTCTTCGTCAAACCATGGTTTATGCTGCTTCCTTTCATACAGCCCTAGACTCTCTTTAGCTGAGATTTTGATACTCTCTTTAATGTTTCCCAAGCCCTATTTATGTCCTCACTAACATTTAAGTTCTCCAAAGCTGCAAACCTGTTTGAGATCTTTATCTGATACTGGTTCCTAACCTCTAGTTCACTTAGCTTCTTGAGATTAAATCTCTCCGCATCAAATTTCTGTGCTGCTTGTTTAATTACCGCCAATCTTTCCCTGACTTCTGCAACCACCAGATAGTGATCAGTATCACAGTCAGCTCCCCTGAAAGATCGCACATCGAGTATACTTGAATGCCATCTCCTATCTATCAATACATGATCAATCTGATTATGAGTCTTCCCATCCGGAGAGGTCCAGGTGTATTTATGAATATTTCGGTGTGGGAACATTGTGCTCTTAACAACTAGATTTTTTGATGTGGCAAAGTTTACAGCACTAACACCATTATCATTACTATCCTCATGTAAACTCTCATTCCCGATTGTCGGTTTGAAAGTATCCTCCCTCCCCAATTTTGCATTCAAATCTAACAGAATTTTCATATGGTACTTAGGAAAATGATCAAAAACCTGTTCTAATTCCTCATAGAAACTGTCCTTTGAGTCATCACTTTTCTCCTCAGTTGGTGCATGCACATTCAGAACAATGATATTACACCAGCGACCCCTCAGCACCATATATGACATCGTATCACTAACAAACTTTACTCTCTTAATTGCTGATACTATTCTCTGATGTACAAAAAAACCTGTTCCCAGGTGATGACTTTCATTTCCTTTTCCATAGAAAAAAGTATAATCCCCTGCTCTTACTGTGCCTCCTTTGTGCCACCTAACCTCCTGTACACCCACTAAATCTAATTTGTACCTAGCTAATTCCCTGGCCACTGTCATAAGTGACCCTGACCTATACAGGCTCCTTACGTTCCAAGTTCCAAATCTCATGTTCCTTTTCCATTGCTTAAGTCGTACCAAAGAATCAGTCCAGGTCCGAGGCTCTGTATAGTGTTTCGTAACATGGTAATTTTTTACGGTGAGGAGTTGTTAGCACCTCGCCCAACCCCCAAGCTGGAGGACCACCCTTGTCGGCTGTCCGCGACTGCATATTCGCAGCTACCCTCCATATTTGGAGGCCGTTCCTCCATCCGCAACCCGAGGACGCGCCATGCTGTGGTGACAGGGACCCACTAATCATGGGCCCTTGTTCACACTAATGTTATATTCGTGAGAAAGTGGGCGTAAATCAAATATAATATTCCCATAAGAAATAATGGAATAGGTAGGGGTTAGGGACAATCACACAGGCTTTTCATGTATGGTATGTATACATATTATTATTGTATTACTGATATTAGTATAGAAATAAGCAATTAATAATTTTAGTCTATGTACATTGGAAAGGAATTATAAACAACTTGCGGAAAACCGACGTTAAATGCTGGATAAGATGGCTTGAGGAAGATGGCATTGCTGGTGCTAGCTGTGATAGAGATGGGGTAGTGTAGGTTGTCAGCTGGGTCAGATAAGGAATCAGGTAGGTGATGGTGACTGTAGCTGTGTTAAGACCTACAGGAGGAGGAGGAGTTCCTAACTTCGCACTTTCTGTAATTTTTTCAGCATTATCACAAATTGTACATACAGTGCTCTTGGTCATGGCAGATGTTAGCAACGTTTTCCCGTTTTCAGGCTGATTTATTATGTGTAGTTTCTTTTCAGTACAGTTTGCTTGTCACTGTTTTTTCTTTGGGCTACACTAGGGGATATAGATTTATGTTTCTCACTAATTTAATTTAAAAAAGACTTAAATTAAGGCAAATAAACACACCACAAATATCAATCTGAAAGAAAGAGCAAGCACACAGTGACTGCCACAGTTTACTGCCAGCCTCATTTTACGTCATGAGTTTCGTATGCTCTTGGCAGTGTCCAAGTGCACAGCCAGTCAAAGGGTGTTAAACTGAAAATGAGAGGGCATAAATTAAGAAGTGGTGTAAATTTGTAAGGGACATTAAAGTAAAAATAAATAGAACAAGGGCAACAGTACTTGGAACAAGCCTGAAATGTCTTATACCTTACTTCTGCTGATGATGATGATGGTGATGATGTGAAGGATGTGGTTTTTGGAGCTCTTGATAGTCTTGTTGGAATAGCACATCATATATATAGACCAAAAGTGTAGCTGCATATTTGTGTCAAAAATTACATAATATGTGCACTACTTGTGTGCAGATCTTCCATTGAGTGGGAGGAGCTAAGAGCTATCTTTCAGTGCTGGTTTAAGTACATTTTTATATCATGGTTTCAGATCTTAATGTCAAGTGGAAGAGCACTGTATTACTATTTCCTGCATAGCACACACCTCTTTGGTAACTGCAGAAGTTAGCATTTGGTACACTGAGGTTATGTCTGCATTTTGTGTGTATACTGTCTATTTTTGGGCTTGAATTTCTTTGGAATTTTTTCATGTCTGCAAGAAAATACAGTACAGTGCTGAGAATAGGTATGTGCTGGCAATGGGAAGTGTAATTTATTAAATTCACTGCAAGAGACTTGTCTTTACACTGCTATTAATCTAATAATTTTCTTTCACAATTTCCCATAAAATCCTGTAATGAATATTTGTTTCTTGGTTCTTATTTTGGCTACTGAGGTACATTCTCATTTATACATTTAAGGTATTTTGATACCTTGACTTATCCATTCAGTTTGATTCCCCACCCCCACCTCCGTAGACTTATTACATAAATTTGCATCAAACGTGTTAAAGCGTGCTTAAAATGTAACCAGATATTTGATTGTCTTGCAGTATTTATTTAATACTAGTGTATGTCTCAGTCAAATACAAATACAACTCCATATATAGCACACTTGATTTGAGAGTTAACTGTGTGCATGCTATTAATATTTCAGTCGGTATCATTTAATATTTTAACCTGTAACATTTCAGTATGAGAGGCTGTTCATTTCAATGCACTGTCGTAAGGTTGCCTGAATGTGGTACAGCCGTACTGATCCTTACACATGAGTCTGTAGAAATATTACTATTGGTAGAATTACGTAAGTCAACCCCTGTTGTGGAATTGACAGTTGACATGTGATTCAAAGGTGTTAGTACAGGCTTATAGGCATTATTTATGGTCAGTTTTGGCAAGGCAGTCAGTATGTATGTCACCACAGATGACAATTTCTGCTTTCTGTTTATAAAGAAATTTATAACTTTATCAAACTTGTCTAACATATATCCAGAACTGCCTGTGGGAGCTCTGTATAGAGGTAAAACAAGTATGTTAGAGAGTTTAGAATTGAGATGTACACCACAGCTTTTAATGTCCTGTTCCTTGCAGTGATGCTTCAGATCTGTCTCAGTACATTTGAGGTAGTTTTTGAAAAAAATACTCACTTGAACATTTGCCAGATTTTGTCTGCATAAGGTAGCTTCTAGTCTGTGATTTTATCTCCAGATTTTTGTTAATATCATGTGGTGCTCCATTAAACATAGAGATTGATAATTCTTCAGTTTGTTGAGAAGTCCTCCAGTGTTTTGATGACAAACTGTAGTATTGTTGTTATGAGTGTTCTAAATTTTTGCTTGGCTTATATGCAGTTATTTGAGCATACTAAATAAGTATTTCAGTAGGAGGCTTTAAAGTTAAAAAAAAAAAGACAAGATTTTCCATCAGTGGTGACAAGAATCTTACCCGAATGTGGTTTACGTTTTGACTTGTTTACAGTGTGTTGTACAAGCTTTCCTTTACCTCTAAATTAAGGTGCAGTCCATGTCTAGTATAGTCATACCTGTTCGAGGCTGATACATCTGTTGTAGTTACGTCATTAAAGAGGTATGAGAACTAATAATCTGGTCAAGTAATTGAAGTTGCAATATATCCAGATGTTTCTTTATCTCTTAGAATTATAAAATATTTTCCCATAGAATATGCTATGTTCAGATATAACTTTTAGCCACCATGTTTGTTTTCAGTAACTAGGTAACTTCAAAATACGTGAGGCATCATGTCTGATGAAGAGTCGTTAAGCTTACAAAATACTCTGCAGTCTCTTCCAAGAAGAGAGCCAAAAATCATACTTCAAAGAGTTGAAAACATATATCCTGCTCTGAAGGACAGTTTGGTGAGTGTTTCTATGCTTGTGTGCACAGAAAAGAAAGCTGTAAATGCATATTTCCAGAAACTGATTTTTGGAAACATTTTGCCACTAAATATTTCTCTTCATCTGTTCAACTTAATTGCATGACATTTTTTACTGTGTTGTATTTAGAATATATTGTCATACAGGGTGTGTCAAAAACATCTGACAGTTTTTGAAATGAAATAACATATTAAGACAAAGTGGAAAATTTTAGTAACACTAGCAGGTACATTCCATGTCCATGAGAATTCATCTAAATCATTACTGTTTGAATATGACACCTTGTAGGTGACCACCATGTCGTTCAGTACACTCCTGCAGTCGCGATGGATAGGCTGTCATCACACATTGTAGCATTTCCTTAGGGATCCCTTGAGTACACTCCCGAATTTGTGTTTTTGGTCTTCAATATTGGCAGGATGTTTTGTATACCTTGCTTTTGACATAGTTGCAAAGGAAGTAGTCTGGTACCACAAGATCAGACGAGCGGGCGGGCCAAATGATGTCTCTGAAACGAGAAATGAGTCTGCCTGAAAACATTGTCCTGAGGACTTGCATGGAAATCTGTGCTGTGTGAGCAGTTGCTCCATCTTGTTGGAAGCATAGCAAATCAAGCTCATTTTGCATAAATGTTTCCAGCATGACTTTGTACCACTCTGCATTCACAGCTATTGTACCCCCCTCCACATTCTCAAAGAAATGGGACCAGTAATGCCATGAGAAGAAATTGCATGCCATACTGTCACTTTTGCACTATGTAGAGGATATTGGTGAAGTTCGTGTGGGTTGTTTGGTGCTCAGTAGTGACAGTTTTGTTTATTGACATAACCAGACATGCTGTATGGAAGTGAGCTTCATCTGACATCAGAAATGTGACTGTTATTCACCAAGTCCAAGAATTAATTGCAAAATTGCAGTCAGCTCACCTTGTCCTGTTCACAAAGTTCCTGAGCAATGTGGATTTTGTGTGGATGATAATGCAAATCCTTGTGGAGAATTCGGCAAACGCTGCTATTGTTTAAGCGAAGTGCGAGAGATTGCCGACAAGCTGGCCAGCGCGGACTTCGTAATATGGCATCTCTTGCCTGCTCTAATTTGTCAGGTGTACGAGCCGAACGTGGACATCCTTGTGATTTACTGGCCTTCACCGATTGTTCTTGACAACTTTTTGACACCCACAATAGCAGAGTATTGCGGCTAGGAGCATCACGTCTTTGAAACTGCTGTCGGAAACCATGCTGTGTAGCTGTAACAGATTCCGGTTTGACAAACAATTCTACTGCCACAATGCAGTGTTGCACTGACCAGTGCTCCACTTCAACTAAGCTACAAACATCACTGTACATGACGACGGTCAGATGGAAGCACATGTAGTGAGGACGGTGGTTTTCAAATTTCAAAAAGCATCAGGTGTTTTTGACACACTTTGTATAAGAGATTTGATACATTATGTATTGCTGTGTAAATTGTTTTATAGATGTGCAGGTTTACAGTTTTTAAAATTGAGATTGAAATTGAAATTTTGCAAACCGTAAATGAAATATAAACTTTTCTGTGAGGTATATTGTTGAAATATCTGTTACAAACATATTGGTTCAAGAATGATAGCATTAGCCTAAGGATTGGCAACTTAACATACTTCTTTTCTGAACTGTTATTTTTTTTAATTATGGCAAAAAATGGATGGGTTACATAGAGGGTGGGCAACTTCTTGAATAGCTGAGAGACTCTTGGCTTTTCAAGGACCCTGCTTCATGCAGTTAGTTAGCAATGATTTTGGTAGCTGCAAAAATGAGCCGAGATAGTGTAGTTAGAACCGTGACCAGGTTGTGGACTAGATGATCTGGGGTTTGAATCCTGGCAAGGACTAAATATTCTTCTCTTCTCTATAACATCCAGCCTGGCTCTGGGGTCCACCCAGCCTCCTATTTACTGGGTACCAGGGTAATTTCCCAGAAGTAAAGTGGTCATGATGTGATTCTGACCAGGCACCTCCATTTGCAACCAGGGCTAACAATGAGTGGCACTATACCTCTACTTCCCCTATATGCCAGCATGGCATGGACAGGGGTAAATGTTGTTGATGATGATGTTGACCTTGTTGACATTCCATAGTTGCAAAAGGAGAGGACAGTACAGAACAGCCACAATTTGTTATACTAGTTATAGTGTATCCTTTTTTTTTTTAGTGCCAGACTATGCACATGTCTGATTAGGGCACTTTGGTTTTACAGAGCTGCACAGGTACCTGGTTTGTGTAGCAAGACAAGTGTGCAGTCTTCTGATGATGGAAATGAAGTCATTATTGTAAAAGTTGTGGGGGAGGAAATACATATAAAAGAGGAAGATGAACCTATTGCTATATCATTTCCTTCAGTAAAGGATGAACCTGAGGTGAGTCCACTATTATCTGGGATTGCCTACTGTTATCATGTCCTTCTGTCTCCCTGTCTTTCCACATAAGTCAGCTCCCTATGGTGAATGGAAATGGTCTGTGTATATTTACAGGGAATGTTCAGTACGAGGGTTGAATGAAAACTAGTAGCAATACTCCACTAAGACATGACATAACTTGTTGTGTACAAGTTAATGGAGCGCATGTTCAACAGTACAGAAAAACTAAAAGTATTCCTGTTTGTACATGTTTTCTGCATACTGAAATTCCTTTCACACAGTGAAAATGCCACATTGAGGCAGTTTAATTTAAAAAACAAGATTTTTATCAAGGAAAGTTACTTGTGAGATAGAACTACAGCCAAGTATTTTTATAGTTTTTATCACTTACATTTATTAGACTTTCTCCATTGTCACAACACATAAAGTTTCGGGAACTGCCTGTTTCCATCTTCAGGTGAATTAAAGTTTTAAAACTCCTGAAGGTGGAAACATGTGGTTTCCAAAACATTGTGTGGTGTTGTGTGTTGTGACAATGGAAAAATTCTTAATAAATGTCAGTGATAAAACCTGTGTGAAACCATTGTCAAAAAGTTATATGATTCAAGCAGTACTTGTTTTAAAAATGTGTTGTATATAATTTAGAAAGAAGATAAATTCATGATTTGTAAGTCACTTAGAACACAAAAGTGTATTTAAATGTCACATAAATCATTAGGATGTAAACATTTCATGGTTTGTTTGCCCTACTCTGTGTCACTAATATATCAACACTCTCTGTATGGCTGGTGGGGTGGGGGGAGTAGCATAGTTGGTATAGCTATTGCTACAGGCTGGACAGTCAGGAGTTTGAACCACAGTGGGGGACAAGAGATTTTCTTTTCCCCATACCTGTCCAGACCAGTCTTGGGGCCCACCCAGCCTTCTCTACAATGGGAACTGGCCCACTTTCCTGGGGGTACAGCACTTGGGGCATGATTCGATCACCCATACCCATCTAGTGCTGACATTAAAACTGTAGAGCTCTCTGCTCTGCCCTCTGTGTTTCCATTGGCATGTTATGGGTTGACCTTTGCCTTCTACCTCTGTGTGACTTATGGTCCATGAATTCCATTTTTATGTATCACCACAAAAGAAAGACAACAAACAATAAAAGTGTGAAATCCAAGGAAGTTACATAGAAAGTTTGCTTCTTCTTATCCAACAATGTGTAACAAAAAGTAACAAAAAGGACACAATTCAACATCTTGTTCCAAACCATCAACTTGTTATTGTAAAAAAACAAATATTTCTAGTATATCTAAATCGTCCAGGTTACAGTATCCACAGAGAAAAGAATGGTACTTGGTCCAAGACAAAATGATATTTTGACCCTGCTGCATTACAAAAGGTGAACATGTGAAACTCTGCTAACACAAATTCTAAGTGTGCCTTCTCATCTTTAGTTTTATTGAGTGATGTGTTATGGCTATGAAAATCAGTGATTTGGAACATGAAACCCATTTTGTGTACATTCTGTATATTAGTTCTCATCTGCCTCCACATACGAAGTAGAAGGCAATGTAATATGTAACATTCATTGCCTATGCTGTGCTATCCTTTACTCAGATAATTTTTTAGGGGTTGTTTGCAATAGTGAAAAGGGACTACTTGATTTATCTGTCTGTCCATATGTGACGACCGATTCCCAACAGACAGATTTTCAAGAAATTTTATATTGGTTATTTTTACTGAAATTTTACTCTTTTTTAACAGAGTACTCTGAATGAATATCAACACATGTGTGTTGAGGATCATTCATATCCTTGTGCTGTGTGTAATAAGGAATTCAATCAGCATATGACATGGAGGCTCATCGACAGCATCCATATACCTGTGATGTGTGTAATAAAACATTCAGTCAGAAATCTGCTCTGAAGAGACACCAACATATACATAGTGGACAGCGTCCGTATGCCTGTGATGTATGTGATAAAACATTCATCCAGAAGTCTGCCTTCAATATGCACCTGCGCATACATAGTGGACAGCGTCCGTATGCCTGTGATGTATGTGATAAAACATTCACTCAGAAATCTGTTATGAAGAGACACCAACATATGCATAGTGGACAGCGTCCATATGCCTGTGATGTATGTGATAAAACATTCATCCAGAAGTCTGCCTTGAATATACACCTGCACATACATAGTGGACAGCGTCCGTATGCCTGTGATGTATGTGATAAAACATTCAGTCAGAAATCTGCTTTGAAGAGACACCAATCTGTGCGTAGACGACAGCGTCCGTATACCTGTGAGGTATGTAATAAAGCATTCATTCAGAAGTCTGACTTGAATATACACCTGCGCGTACATAGTGGACAGCGTCCGTATGCCTGTGATGTATGTGATGAAACATTCAGTAAGCTATCTAATTTGAAGAGACACCAATCTATGCGTAGACGACAGCGTCCTATGCCTGTGAGGTATGTAATAAAACATTCAATCAGAAGTCTGACTTGATTATACATATGCGCATACATAGTGGACAGCGTCCGTATGCCTGTGATGTATGTGATAAAACATTCATTCAGAAATCTGCTTTGAAGAGACACCAACATATGCATAGTGGACAGCGTCCGTATGCCTGTGATGTATGTGATAAAACATTCAGTCAGAAATCTGCTATGAAGAGACACCAACATATGCATAGTGGACAGCGTCCGTATGCCTGTGATGTTTGTGATAAAACATACATCCAGAAGTCTGCCTTCAATATACACCTGCGCATACATAGTGGACAGCGTCCGTATGCCTGTGATGTATGTGATAAAACATTCAGTCAGAAATCTGCTTTGACTAGACACCAACATATGCATAGTGGACAGCGTCCGTATGCCTGTGAGGTATGTAATAAAGCATTCTTTCAGAAGTCTGCCTTGAATATACACCTGCGCATACATAGTGGACAGCGCCCGTATGCCTGTGATGTATGTAATAAAGCATTCATTCAGAAGTCTGCCTTGAATAAACACCTGCGCATACATAGTGGACAGCGTCCGTATGCCTGTGATGTATGTGATAAAACATTCGGTCAGAAATCTGCTATGAAGAGACACCAATATATGCATAGTGGAGAGCGTCCGCATGCCTGTGATATGAGATGCCTCGGCTTGTAGAACGCTGAGTAGCGTATTCTCGGTCGACTGCTGAGCGCTGGATGCTGACTCCTTGAACCGGGTCTTCTTCTTCTTCTTCTGTCTATGGGCCCGTCGGCATTAGCTCCGGACGCACCGCAGCCTTAGGCTTATTGTGCTAACCCTTAGTCTTTCAATTATCAAGTCTGCAGCCACAGCCGTTCCTTGATCAGGTTCATCGAAGGTGGAATACTCGAGTAAGAGTGGGGTCTGTTCACACCCCCACTACTTCTCGCCACCGGCCTTCTCTTATTTTAATGAGCTGCTTCTGCTGCATTCCCGAGAGTCGCCTGGTCTGCAGTTTGGTCAGCACCTGCAGCCAGTCTGTCCTCATCAGAAGAGACAGCACAAGGCTCAGAGCGTACAGCCCCTCTATGGGCCCGTCGGCATTAGCTCCGGACGCACCACAGCCCTAGGCTTATTGTGCTAACCCTTAGTCTTTCAATTATCAAGTCTGCAGCCACAGCCGTTTCTTGATCAGGTTCATCGAAGGTGGAATACTCGAGTAAGAGTGGGGTCTGTTCACACCCCCACTACTTCTTGCCACCGCCTTCTCTTTATTTTAATGAGCTGCTTCCGCCGCGCTCCTGACAGTCGCCTGGACTGCAGTTTGGTGACACCTGCAGCCAGTCTGTCCTCATCAGAAGAGACAGCGAAAGGCTCAGAGCATACAGCCCCAATATCAAGTTTGCAGTCACAGCCTCTCCTTGATCAGGTTCATCAAAGGAGGAATATTCGAGTAAGAGTGGGGTCTTTTCACACCCCCACTACTTCTCGCCACCGCCTTCTCTTACTTAAATGAGCTGCTTCCGCTGCGCTCCCTAGAGTCGCCTGGTCTGCAGTCTGGTCATAAAGACACCTGCAGCCAGTCTGTCCTCATCAGAAGAGATAGCAAAAGGCTCACAGGTTCATCGAAGGTGGAATACTCGAATAAGAGTGGGGTCTTTTCACACCCCCACTACTTCTCGCCACCACCTTCTCTTACTTTAAAGAGCTTCTTCTGCTGCACTCCTGTGAGTCGCCTGGACTGCAGTTTAGTCATGTAGACACCTGCAGCCAGTCTGTCCTCATCACAAGAAACAGCAAAAGGCTCAGAGCCTACAGCCTCCGTATCAAGTTTGCAGCCACAGCCGCTCCTTGATCAGGTTCATCGAAGGCGGAATACTCGAGTAAGAGTGGGGTCTTTTCACACCCCCACTACTTCTCGCCACTGCCTTCTCTTACTTTAACGAGCTACTTCCGCTGCGCTCCCAAGAGTTGCCTGGTCTGCAGTCTGGTCATAATGACACCTGCAGCCAGTCTGTCCTCATCAGAAGAGATAGCAAAAGGCTCACAGGTTCATCGAAGGTGGAATACTCGAGTAAGAGTGGGGTCTTTTCACACCCCCACTACTTCTCGTCACCACCTTCTCTTATTTTAATGAGCTGCTTCCGCTGCGCTCCCGACAGTCGCCTGGACTGCAGTTTGGTGGCACCTGCAGCCAGTCTGTCCTTATCAGAAGAGACAGCGAAAGGCTCAGGGCATACAGCCCCAATATCAAGTTTACAGTCACAGCCACTCCTTGATCAGGTTCATCGAAGGAGGAATACTCGAGTAAGAGTGGGGTCTTTTCACACCCCCACTACTTCTCACCACCGCCTTCTCCTACTTTAACGAGCTACTACCGCTGCGCTCCCAAGAGTCGCCTGGTCTGCAGTCTGTTCATAATGACACCTGCAGCCAGTCTGTCCTCATCAGAAGAGATAGCAAAAGGCTCACAGGTTCATCGAAGGTGGAATACTCGAGTAAGTGTGGGGTCTTTTCACACCCCCACTACTTCTCGCCACCGCCTTCTCTTACTTTAACGAGCTGCTTCCGCTACGCTCCCAAGAGTCGCCTGGTCTGCAGTCTAGTCATAATGACACCTGCAGCCAGTCTGTCCTCATCAGCAGAGATAGCAAAAGGCTCACAGGTTCATCGAAGGTGGAATACTCGAGTAAGAGTGGGGTCTTCTCACACCCCCACTACTTCTTGCCACCACCTTCTCTTACTTTAATGAGCTACTTCCGCTGCACTCCCGAGAGTCGCCTGGACTGCAGTCTAGTCGTATAGACACCTGCAGCCAGTCTGTCCTCATCAGAAGAAACAGCGAAAGGCTCAAAGCCTACAGCCTCAGTATCAAGTTTGCGGCCACAGCTGCTCCTTGATCAGGTTCATCAGAACTCAGCTCAGAACTTACTTGTATCAAGTCTACAGCCTCAACCACTCCTTGATCAAGTCCATTAATTACTGTGTCCATTTTATTCCCACAAGTAATGGGGAAGTAACAGTCACCACCCGCAGAGCCCCTTACGGGTGGAAGGCATAAATACAACGGGGTGCTGCCGGGTTCCCCGAGGGATCGTAAATGCACTGCTGTTTTTCCACCCCAGTGCCATGCAGTCCTCGGCACGATACCTCACACCTTGACTTGGGTGAATAGGAAGGATGTTATGGAAAGGTTATTGGTTCAGACAGGTCGTTGTGGAACACACTTCGTCTGGCCCCTCAGCTGAGGCCTGCCCGGCTTGGGAGACCCTACCAGTAGCTAAGCTACCGCCGGTTTAGCCCCCAGCTTCTTTGGGGCACTCAAACCCTCTCCGCCCGCACGGACAGTGCCTCGTTAAGGCGGTGTCCCCTGGGAGGGTAACCGGGTTTTGGTGGCCTCTTTTATTCACAGCCATCGCTGGCTGCCTGCTCTGTAATTGGTTGGTGAACAGCGCACGTTGCCACGGTGGGGAGGCCGACCATCAGGTCTCACGAGCCAATCTGCGCGGTCTGCGACCGCTGCTCTGAAGGGAGCCGTTTTGCGTATGTGAGGAAGCTACCACATGTAATAAAACATGAGTCAAAAGTTTAATGTGAAGGTGCATCTGCACATGCATAGTGGACAGTGTCCGTATGCCTGTGATGTGTGAAGTACAACATTCAGTCAAAAGTAAGGTGTGGAGGCACATCAGCATACCTCACATACATGCACATAGTGGAGCATGTCTATATACCTGTGTTTGGTGCAATAAAACATTCACCTTCATGGGTAATATGGGGGCACATCAAAGCACAGGTAATAGCAAGTGTCCGTGTCTGTGTGATGTGTGTAATGAAGCTTTTAGTCTGCAGATTCAGTTGAAGAGACATCTTCACATACATAGTGAGTAATGTCCATAAGACTTTAAAGTTGTACATACCGTGCAAGGCTTGAGATAATTATAACTTAAAACCAAAAAAAAAAAAAAACCCACATACATAAGTGTATCAGTGTACAAAGTGAACAATATAGGACCTAGACAATAAGACAATGCACAATACCTAGTTACTAAGAAACCAATAGGAATCAAATGTTAGTGAGAAATACAGTTAGTGGACGCTGCAAGAAAAACCCCTGATGATGGCTGAAGTACAGCCGAAACATATGTAGGGTTGCAATATACATATATAAAATAAGTGCAATATTGTTGGTTTTAAGTTATAATTATGTCCATCAGACTTGTTCTGCAATAAACCATTTATTAATTAGGCTTATGTGAAGTCAGTGGTTTATAAACAGTTTGGAGTCTCCATATTCCTAGGATATGTGTACTGAATGTTTCAGTTTGTTGTACGTATGTAATACAGTCACGAATGGAGCATCGCATTTTCAGTTCTGTCATATGGAATGTACTTTGTATTATATGAATCTGAATGACTGTCAACATATATATGTGTGTATGTGTGTGTTTGTCTGTCTGTCTGGTGTGTGCAAGTATATTTCTTGGATTGGAGTAATTCTTCAATCCAGAAACCTTCAGAAGATGAACTGGCTATGTGTGGTGTTGTTAACAACTTACATTTGGTTTTGTACATTTCAGCAATATTTTGATAGCCGAATCAGCTAAAGAGTGTGTGTAATTATGAGGTGAAGCAGCATAATTGTACGTAGCAAAATGTCAGCCAGAAACAGCACGTGGAGCTATTCAGCTCTGTGACTTGTGTAATATTACACAATGTTTTAGGCTTTCACCATGGTGTAGTTGAGGTGTTTGATATTTTGGGATGTTGTGCCACACCATTGGTTGAACTGTTGCCTGACAAACTACCCATTGACGTTGTGCAACATCCCATTCTGTGCCATTGGTTGAACTGTTGCACGACAAACTACCCACTGACGTTGTGCAACATCCCATTCTGCGCCATTAGTTGAGCTGTTGCCCAGCAAGCTACCCATTGATTTTGCACAACATCCCATTCTGTGCCGTTGGTTGAACTGTTGCCTGACAAACTACCCATTGACGTTGCGCAACATCCCATTCTGCGCCATTAGTTGAACTGTTGCCCAACAAACTACCCATTGATTTTGCACAACTTCCCAGAAGATCAAAAGATGTCTTCTGTAATATTAATCATACATATGTTATGCAGGGTATAAGTATGTGGAATAGTTAGTCCATGCGAATTGTTATAGCACATAGAAGTCATAGATCAGAAAGTCCCAGGCATCTGGTCACCACGTTGCCTAGATTGTTGTGGAATTTAGAATCCATTTTGACAAGCACTTTGTTACTGAGGAGCTCACACATCACCACCAACAAATAGGTTAACTGCTGAATTCAGTTGAGCTTAGTATGAAAGTGCATAGAAAGAATAGTAAGCATCTTTAACATGGCTGGCACGGAAGGTGGAGCAAAATAAAAAGGGAGCAGGGCTGGAGGATCAGGTGGTCCATACTTCTTGATGGGTTCATTTTGTTTGTGTAAGATGTTGAGTAAGGAGCCTTAATGTAAGAGATTTCACTGTATGTCTAAGGCTTTTATTTTTTTCATTTTGATTTTGTATGGTTTTTAGGGCGTTTTTGATTGTGGTATTTGCAAGAAAAGAAAGTAGTATTATGTTAGAAATATGTTTGAATATCTTATGATTTATTAGGTGCACACACACCATGAATAAGATCAGTAGTGGAATAAGTTTGTTAGTCATTACAGTGTAAATCCACAGCAGAAAAAAGGTTTGGCTTTAAATGTTTGAGCTAGTGCCTAGTGTCAGAGAAAATTTGTCATGCCTTGGTATAAATATGTTTGTTTCAATGTAATGTGAGGAAATCTAAAATGATGAGAATTTGGGTTAGTGCAGTTGCATGTGTACGGTTTCTAATAAAGCATATATTGGGACAAAATTTTGAGTCAGCCCAAACACAAGCTTTACTAGGATTATGGATTCAGTGGGTGCAAGTCAAAGGGATGCTGCATAATGTTGGAGGAGGTTTAAAAGCAGGCTGTGGCCCAGTATGAGCAGAACAAGGACAGAAAAATGTTGTTACAAGGGTGGTCAAAGAATGTAGCTAAAACAGTTTTTTGCTGCCATATGTCTTATTCAGCACCAGTAAACTTGCTCATGACTGAAGCCACATATATTCCGTTTTCTTGTGTTTCGGCCTTTAAAGGAGCACCTTCATAGAAGGTGTTTCAACACAGATGTGGAAGTTCAACATGATGGTCATGTTTGGCCATCATGTTGAACCCAGGCTCTTACTTCAAGGACATGGACAATCCCGTGACACTGTGAGACAAGTACCATGATAGGCAGGGTGATTTTGTGGAAGAGTATACAAATGTTTAATGTTATGCATATTCCGGGCAGTTGCCTTTCACATACAAGTTTTATTTCCAACCACTGCACAAAGCAATTTTTTTACACTTGTACATGTTTCGGCTACATATTGTAGCCATCATCAGGTAGCCAATATTACAAAGACGTTAGCAGCATACTGTACGTTGGCAGATGGTAATATACATAAAGGGCTAATGTGTGTAAATAAAACTTGCATGAATATACAAATGTGTTTCTTCATTCCTGAAATAAAGTCTTTTCACAAAATTTGTGATATCTTGCTTTTTGGAACCGCATCATCCTACCTGTGTATTTGTACTGAACTACATGTCTCCACATCCAAAAATACAATCATCTTCATAACAGGGTTTATTTATGTCAAAACAGATTTGTTAAAAATTATTACTGTGTTCAGAAACTGCAGGGATATGTTTTAGATATGTCATAAACTATTATGAACCAAAGCTTACTAGAAGTTGGGGCCCCAGGAGGGATAATGGAACACATTGAAACATATTTCAGCTACCGTCAGTGACCTATAATTATATCTGGCTGGCCATCTGAAACACTGCATGTGTTGTGGGTAATGCTAAGCACAATCATAAGATTTGCTTATGATCTGTCAAATTTCTTGACTTGTGAATGTGCTTCAGAATGGTGAAATACGCATACACTGTGTTGGCTATCTGAAAACAAAAGAGGTGTGGTATAAAGGCAATGTAAAGAACACATACTTGTCATGATTTCAGGCTTCCACCACAGTGTAAATGAGATCTTTTTTCTTCTGGGATGATACACAGCGTTGATTTGTAGTTGCCGACATTTCGGGACAACCTATCGGTCCCATCTTCAAGGGTCAAGCTGTTCAAGAAGACTGCTTGACCCTTGAAGGTGGGACTGATATTTTGTCCTGAAACATCGGTAACTAACTACCAATTAGCGCTGCGTAACATCCCAGAAGAGCAAAGATCTCAACACCTACCCATCTATGTATAGTTAAGAATTATTAGAAACATAATGTAATTACATACCAAGCAGACAGCTATGAAATGCTGGATTCCTATTGGCTGCCACATTTATTTCACAACAAGATGAGCAACGTATGTATAATGTAACATTGAGGCGTGTTCCTGTAACCATCGTTGCCGTGGAAAAACAATAAATATTACATATTCTGAGAAAGAGAGAGAGAGAGAGGGACTGTGTGTGCATGGGTGTGTGTTATCCAGCATGCAAATTGCATGTGCCATGTTATATTGTCATCTGTGGCCTGTCCAGCTCTACCATATTTTTCTCACATCTCATAAACGGCACGATTTTGGGAAAAAGTTATTGAACATAAAATGTGTGTTTTGATTTTCTCTACAACTTTCATATGAAACACTTCTTATCCTAAGAAGAATTCAGTGATATTCTATAATAAATGTATGTAGGTCTTCATGCAAAGTAGCTGTTATTCTTGTCAGAGTTTAATAAAACTTGATTTTTCTTGACAGTTTTTAAAAAAAATACTCAAATATCAAGTTTCATGAAAATCTGCCCAGTGGGTGCGGAGTTGTTCCATGCAGATGGACAGATGGACATGGCGAAGCTAATAGTGGCTTTCCATAATTTTGCGAACGCACCTATAATAGGTGTACAAGTGAGTGTATATATCTTTTCAAAACACAGACTTATTACTGACAGTAATAAGTCTGTGAAGACATGAAATGGAATTTGTGTCACTTTGGTTAGCTAGCTGATCAACTGTATGCATGGAACAAGTCCATTCTTGAAAAGCTGACAGTTGATTAGCTAGTCAAAAGTCCTCAGCCTCCTGTTGAAGCCCAGGGATCATTAGTGTATTCACAAGTGCCCACCACTTGTCCTATCCTGAGCCTGATTAATCCACTTCATGCCTTCTAAGCCTGTTTCTTTAAGATCCATTTTAATATCCCCCCATTTACATCTGGGTCTTCCAAGTTGTCTCTTTCCTTCAGGTTTCCCCACCAAAACCCTCTGCATATCTCTTCTTCCTTATACATGCCACATGCCTTGCCTATCTCATCCTACTTGATTTAATTGCACAAATAATATTTGGTGAGGAGGAAAAATGATGAAGCTCATTATTCAGTTTTGTCCTGTTACTTCCTCCCACTTAGGCCCAAATAGCACCTCGCCCAACCCCCAAGCTGGAGGACCACCACTTGTCGGCTGTCCGCGACTGCATATTCGCAGCTACCCTCCATATTTGGAGGCCGTTCCTCCATCCGCAACCCGAGGACGCGCCATGCTGTGGTGACAGGGACCCACTAATCATGGGCCCTTGTTCACACTAATGTTATATTCGTGAGAAAGTGGGCGTAAATCAAATATAATATTCCCATAAGAAATAATGGAATAGGTAGGGGTTAGGGACAATCACACAGGCTTTTCATGTATGGTATGTATACATATTATTATTGTATTACTGATATTAGTATAGAAATAAGCAATTAATAATTTTAGTCTATGTACATTGGAAAGGAATTATAAACAACTTGCGGAAACCGACGTTAAATGCTGGATAAGATGGCTTGAGGAAGATGGCATTGCTGGTGCTAGCTGTGATAGAGATGGGGTAGTGTAGGTTGTCAGCTGGGTCAGATAAGGAATCAGGTAGGTGATGGTGACTGTAGCTGTGTTAAGACCTACAGGAGGAGGAGGAGTTCCTAACTTCGCACTTTCTGTAATTTTTTCAGCATTATCACAAATTGTACATACAGTGCTCTTGGTCATGGCAGATGTTAGCAACGTTTTCCCGTTTTCAGGCTGATTTATTATGTGTAGTTTCTTTTCAGTACAGTTTGCTTGTCACTGTTTTTTCTTGGGGCTACACTAGGGGATATAGATTTATGTTTCTCACTAATTTAATTTAAAAAAGACTTAAATTAAGGCAAATAAACACACCACAAATATCAATCTGAAAGAAAGAGCAAGCACACAGTGACTGCCACAGTTTACTGCCAGCCTCATTTTACGTCATGAGTTTCGTATGCTCTTGGCAGTGTCCAAGTGCACAGCCAGTCAAAGGGTGTTAAACTGAAAATGAGAGGGCATAAATTAAGAAGTGGTGTAAATTTGTAAGGGACATTAAAGTAAAAATAAATAGAACAAGGGCAACAGTACTTGGAACAAGCCTGAAATGTCTTATACCTTACTTCTGCTGATGATGATGATGGTGATGATGTGAAGGATGTGGTTTTTGGAGCTCTTGATAGTCTTGTTGGAATAGCACATCATATATATAGACCAAAAGTGTAGCTGCATATTTGTGTCAAAAATTACATAATATGTGCACTACTTGTGTGCAGATCTTCCATTGAGTGGGAGTGAGCTAAGAGCTATCTTTCAGTGCTGGTTTAAGTACATTTTTATATCATGGTTTCAGATCTTAATGTCAAGTGGAAGAGCACTGTATTACTATTTCCTGCATAGCACACACCTCTTTGGTAACTGCAGAAGTTAGCATTTGGTACACTGAGGTTATGTCTGCATTTTGTGTGTATACTGTCTATTTTTGGGCTTGAATTTCTTTGGAATTTTTTCATGTCTGCAAGAAAATACAGTACAGTGCTGAGAATAGGTATGTGCTGGCAATGGGAAGTGTAATTTATTAAATTCACTGCAAGAGACTTGTCTTTACACTGCTATTAATCTAATAATTTTCTTTCACAATTTCCCATAAAATCCTGTAATGAATATTTGTTTCTTGGTTCTTATTTTGGCTACTGAGGTACATTCTCATTTATACATTTAAGGTATTTTGATACCTTGACTTATCCATTCAGTTTGATTCCCCACCCCCACCTCCGTAGACTTATTACATAAATTTGCATCAAACGTGTTAAAGCGTGCTTAAAATGTAACCAGATATTTGATTGTCTTGCAGTATTTATTTAATACTAGTGTATGTCTCAGTCAAATACAAATACAACTCCATATATAGCACACTTGATTTGAGAGTTAACTGTGTGCATGCTATTAATATTTCAGTCGGTATCATTTAATATTTTAACCTGTAACATTTCAGTATGAGAGGCTGTTCATTTCAATGCACTGTCGTAAGGTTGCCTGAATGTGGTACAGCCGTACTGATCCTTACACATGAGTCTGTAGAAATATTACTATTGGTAGAATTACGTAAGTCAACCCCTGTTGTGGAATTGACAGTTGACATGTGATTCAAAGGTGTTAGTACAGGCTTGTAGGCATTATTTATGGTCAGTTTTGGCAAGGCAGTCAGTATGTATGTCACCACAGATGACAATTTCTGCTTTCTGTTTATAAAGAAATTTATAACTTTATCAAACTTGTCTAACATATATCCAGAACTGCCTGTGGGAGCTCTGTATAGAGGTAAAACAAGTATGTTAGAGAGTTTAGAATTGAGATGTACACCACAGCTTTTAATGTCCTGTTCCTTGCAGTGATGCTTCAGATCTGTCTCAGTACATTTGAGGTAGTTTTTGAAAAAAATACTCACTTGAACATTTGCCAGATTTTGTCTGCATAAGGTAGCTTCTAGTCTGTGATTTTATCTCCAGATTTTTGTTAATATCATGTGGTGCTCCATTAAACATAGAGATTGATAATTCTTCAGTTTGTTGAGAAGTCCTCCAGTGTTTTGATGACAAACTGTAGTATTGTTGTTATGAGTGTTCTAAATTTTTGCTTGGCTTATATGCAGTTATTTGAGCATACTAAATAAGTATTTCAGTAGGAGGCTTTAAAGTTAAAAAAAAAAGACAAGATTTTCCATCAGTGGTGACAAGAATCTTACCCGAATGTGGTTTACGTTTTGACTTGTTTACAGTGCGTTGTACAAGCTTTCCTTTACCTCTAAATTAAGGTGCAGTCCATGTCTAGTATAGTCATACCTGTTCGAGGCTGATACATCTGTTGTAGTTACGTCATTAAAGAGGTATGAGAACTAATAATCTGGTCAAGTAATTGAAGTTGCAATATATCCAGATGTTTCTTTATCTCTTAGAATTATAAAATATTTTCCCATAGAATATGCTATGTTCAGATGTAACTTTTAGCCACCATGTTTGTTTTCAGTAACTAGGTAACTTCAAAATACGTGAGGCATCATGTCTGATGAAGAGTCGTTAAGCTTACAAAATACTCTGCAGTCTCTTCCAAGAAGAGAGCCAAAAATCATACTTCAAAGAGTTGAAAACATATATCCTGCTCTGAAGGACAGTTTGGTGAGTGTTTCTATGCTTGTGTGCACAGAAAAGAAAGCTGTAAATGCATATTTCCAGAAACTGATTTTTGGAAACATTTTGCCACTAAATATTTCTCTTCATCTGTTCAACTTAATTGCATGACATTTTTTACTGTGTTGTATTTAGAATATATTGTCATACAGGGTGTGTCAAAAACATCTGACAGTTTTTGAAATGAAATAACATATTAAGACAAAGTGGAAAATTTTAGTAACACTAGCAGGTACATTCCATGTCCATGAGAATTCATCTAAATCATTACTGTTTGAATATGACACCTTGTAGGTGACCACCATGTCGTTCAGTACACTCCTGCAGTCGCGATGTGTATTCACAAGTGCCCACCACTTGTCCTATCCTGAGCCTGATTAATCCACTTCATGCCTTCTAAGCCTGTTTCTTTAAGATCCATTTTAATATCCCCCCATTTACATCTGGGTCTTCCAAGTTGTCTCTTTCCTTCAGGTTTCCCCACCAAAACCCTCTGCATATCTCTTCTTCCTTATACATGCCACATGCCTTGCCTATCTCATCCTACTTGATTTAATTGCACAAATAATATTTGGTGAGGAGGAAAAATGATGAAGCTCATTATTCAGTTTTGTCCTGTTACTTCCTCCCACTTAGGCCCAAATAGCTTCCTCAGCACCCTATTCTCAAACACCCTCAGCCCATGTTCGTCCCTTAATGTGAGAGACCAAGATTCACACCCATACGAAACAGCAGACACAATTATGGTTCTGTATTTATAATTTTTTGCCTCGGATGTCAGCTGCCCCAATTCTTGTATCATGATTTCTCTCTTTCCATCCAGACAAATGCTTTGAATGAAGTAACATTAGGTAAGTACGTTTTCGACATCCATTCTAATTTATCATTTACCAATCATCCTGCCTCTTGACGCTGTACAGGCTGAGCTATTGACAGTGTCATTAAATAAAGTGTAAATAAAATGAACTCACAGCAGCGAAAGTCTCCAGGGACACAGTATAGAATTTTCCAACAGTGAATGTGACAGGTTGCTGGGAACACAGTATGAACATATGCAGCATCTTCTGGAACTTTAGTGAACGGTTGTACCACACACATCCATAAGCTGCCTTCTTCAGGTCCAGACTCTGTGAAGTAGATCATGTCTTGCAGTCACACTGTACGTAATGATGACAATTCAACTACCAGAATCATATTCCTTCTTTTCATATGTGTGTCAGTATGAATTGCAATATTAATAAATAAACTTGCCTTTACTATTTCATGAAATGAAATAACATCAAATACTCATAATTTTTATCTAGTGAAAGAGTAAAGAAAAATTGGCATGAATCCAAAAAATGTTATTTTTTGTAATAAATTATTATACTAGGTATTTCCTTCAAGTACAGTTTTTACATACTGCCATGAAATATCACCTGAGCTGTAAGGTAATCACCACCAGCAGATCATCAGAGGCCAGGAACAAATGTTTCCTGCGCTGACGATGAATTTGGCAAGTCTTTCGTCATCGCCCTGTAGATATGTTGAAAGAAGCCATTTAGGGTAATTTGATGTACTAAGGGGAAACTGTGCAGAGACTGGGGTGAACTGCGGAAACTCGAGCCGAGGCCAATTGTGACGTGCAATCAGTTTACCTGCATTCGATATCAAGGTTTATAGGCGTAGAATGTTTTCTCCATTTATTGTCGACGTTTCCAGCTACCCAGTATTACCTGTAAACCCCTTCATAGACTTATGTTTGAATTTCTGCCATTAAATAAACTCTGCCCAATTGTGTATTCCGAAGTGCGGTTTTGGCAACTCTTAGTTTTGCTGTCATCCGTTTCTCCAGGACATTCCCGGTGGTCGCGCGGTCTAAGGCGTGCGTCTGCGGCCGCCCGTTTGCTGGGATTATGGGTTCGAATCCCGCCGGGGGCATGGTTGTCTGTCTCTTGTGAGTGTTGTGTGTTGTCAGGTAGAGGTCTCTGCGACGGACTGGTCACTTGTCCAGAGGAGTCCTACCGAGTGAGGTGTGTCTAAAAAGTGTGATCGTGAAGCCACGAAAAATGAGGCGGCCTAGGCCCCCAAGGGCTGTCGAGCCATAAAAAAATATGTATGCATGAGAACATGTCTTGCACTAATATACTCCCAGGCAATCAAAATCACGCAAAATCCAACGTTTCGGAGACTTGTGTTTTCCCTGTCTTCAGTGTTAATAATTGATCCTGCTGGAGAAAGGCAGGTCTTCGAAACGTCGGTTTCTATGCTGGTTGTGACTGCGGGGATGGTGACGTTATTTTAGTGCATTTGTGTGCTGTCAAAGTTTTAAATTTTACAGAACATTGATTTTTATTTGAATTTGGTAGGAACGATAATAATTAATTTCAGTTTAAAATAGTGGGGCTTCTTCAGTCGACACAACAATCCTTATTGTATGATAAACATTTACACATGAATTACATATTTCGACTTAATGTAAGTCATCCTCAGGTAATATGTATTTCAAAAACAAAGGAAGGTGGTGTGTTTGTGTGATGCTGAATTTTATGTTTTTCGTTCAATGTATTTTACGTTTATGGCTGTTATTCTGATTTTGTTTTTGTGTTTAATGGGAGTGAAACTTAATTCCTGTTTCCTCTGACGATACATGTTTTGGCAGAAGTTTGTGTCGGTGTTTCTTGTGTTACAGTTTTAGTTTTTTGTCAAGTTTTGATTTTTCAATTTAAGTTCACAAAGCACAGCGGATTCAGGTGCGCACCCCGAGTATTTATTGAGGGGGGGGGGGGGCTGACCCTGATGTTATACATAATTTATGTTTAATTTTAAAAATGATTTTATAAAAATCATGTCGTAAGTATAACTGTAACATAACACTGTTTGCAGCCGCATTTATATACATACAAATATAACTACACTCTCCATGACTCAATCACAGTGTTCTATCTTCTTGTTTTTTGATTTTATTAATTTATTTTTCAAAATTCTAATGTACTAGTCATCAGCCGATTTCGGCTGAAGGGTAAATCACGTACAGCTTTTGATATCGTATCTAGAAAATTTGTGTTTTTTAAATTTTGGTTTGGGGTGGAGGCTGCAGTCCGGCAGCCCGCACCCCCCCCCTCCCCCCCACCTTGGGTTCGCCCCTTGCGGGATGCCAGCACTGAAGGCCATAATGAATGAAGTATTGCTTCATGCCGTGTTAGTTACGAGAACATTCAGCATATGACCTTTCCACTCGGAATGAGCAGCAGTCAGTGTTCACTCACCCCAGCTACCTGGAACACTGCCGTGCACATCGTAGCCGCACTGGTCAGGAAATACACCAGGAACATGGGCTCAAAAAGTCCTTAACGATTCTGCAGTATCTGAAAAGAAGTCACTAAATCACATCTTTACCTTACCGAAAAAAAAAGGAAGGTGTTTTCGTTGTATTCCTGTCCATCGAAAACCACATACACTTAGATTATTACTGTCATCTGCGATGTTCGTATCTTGTGTTTGTTGTGTGTTGTGTAGGTAGAGGTCTCTGCGACGAGCTGATCACTCGTTCAAGAGGAGTCCTAATTATGTGTGATATAGAAACCTCAACAACGAGGCGGCCTGGGCCCGAGATGGGCTGTTGCGCCACAGGAAAGGAAAGACTTGACGTATATATATCATTCATTCTGTAGTCTGTCTTACGACAGGTCCGTAGCCTCTTCCAAAGCGAGTTCTCCACAGGGTGCGATCTAGTGCTTCCTCTTTCAATTTCCAGTATCTTTTCTTTTCCTTAAGGTCATCCAGTAGCTGCTTACGTCTTCTCCCTCGTCGTCCCGTCATTTCTATCCTTCCTTCTAACTTTCCTTCAATCACGTGTTTCAGAAGACAGTTTCTACGCAAGATGTGACCAATCCAGTTAGCCTTTCTTCTTTTTATTGTATGTAGTATATTCCTCTCCTCCTTGACTCTGTGTAATACTTCTTCATTTCTCACACGATCGGTCCAACTGATCTTCCCCATTCTTCTCCAGCACCACATTTTAAAACTTTCCAGATACTTCTGATCTACTTTCCGGAGTGTCCACGTTTCAGCACCATACAAAGCTATGCTCCAAATGTAGCACTTTACTAGTTTCTTCCTTAAATTTAATTCCAGTTTGCTGGTGAAAAGATTTTTCTTCTTGTTGAATGCTGTTTTTGCCATGGCAATTCTGGATTTAATTTCACGTGTACACCTTGCATCACTTGTTATCATGCTACCCAAATAATTGAAATATTCCACATTCTCCAATTGTTTTTGATCTATCATAATTTTCATTGGGGATGGTTGCCTTGAGATTTTCATTACTTTAGTTTTTCCCACATTCATTTCCATTCCATAGCGTCTTCCAATTTCACTTAGTCTATCAATCATGCCCTGTAGCACCTTTTCTTCCCTAGCCAGTAGCACAAGGTCATCTGCATATTTCACAGTGCGAATTACTTGTCCTCCTATTTTGAAGTCTCCAAACCCTTCAAGAGCTTCCTTGGTAAGGTACTCGCTGTATAAGTTGAACAGAATCGGTGACAAGCAGCAACCTTGTCTAACTCCTCTTCCAATCTTCACACTTCTCGTCTCCCCTTGGTCCAGTCGTATTTTGACACTCTGTTCCATGTACAATTTGCTGATCAATCTTCTTTCGCGCCAGTCTATCCCAATTCCTTTTAGGATTTGCATTAATTTGGTCCAGTTGACACGGTCAAATGCCTTCTGCCAGTCTATGAAGCAAGCACACAATTCCTCATCTATGACCAAGGTTCGTTCTGATATTATTCTCAGCATCCCAATTGCATCCCTAGTTCCTTTTCCTCTTCTAAATCCAAACTGATCTTCTCCAAGTGCATCTTCAATTTTCCTCTCAATCCTTCTTCTAAGTATCCTCGCTACTATCTTTGCTGCATGAGCGATGATGCTGATTGTGCGATGGTCGCTGCATTTTGTAGCTTTGGGCTTCTTCTTTAAGGCAATCATTGTAACTTCAATAAAATCTCTGGGCCATTCTCCAGTTACATATATGCTGTTGATCATCTGTGTCATTAGCCTTAGACCACCTTCTCCCAACAATTTGAGTACATCCCCAGGTATATCATCCTCTCCTGTAGCCTTCTTATCCCTCATCTCCTTGATAGCTTTTTCCACTTCACTTTGCAAAATATAAGGGCCTTTCTCGTCTTCATCTACTTCATCTTCAGGTTCGACGTCTAGATGTTCTGGTCGATTAGCTCGATCGTAGAGCTCTGTGATATAATTCTCCCAAATTTGCAATACTCGTCTCTGATTTATTATTATATTGCCTTGAGAGTCTTCGATGCCAATGTTTTGAATCCCATGGTTTTCTTTCCAGCCCAGTTCCTTTGTCTTCATGTACATTAAATCATAACGTCCTATTCTTTGAAATTCTATGATCTTGTCGCATATGCTCTCCAGATATTCCTTCTTGGCGTTGTCCGTGGCTCTTTTCAATTCATTCCTCAGTCTTCTGTAGTTCTTCCTTCCTTCTTCATTGTTGACATTCTTCCATTTCCTTCGTTCATCCATTTTACTGATCATCTCCTGTGTAATCCATGGCTTTCTTGCTCTCCTCTCGACTTTTCCAACCAAACCACTCATAGTATCTAACACACATTTCTTGATATTGTTCCACTGCACTTCCACATTCCCACTTTCACATTTGATTGCACCAAGCTGTTCTTCTAGTCTATCGTGTACTACCTGTCGTTGAGCATATAGCTTCTCCAAATCCCATCTTGGTTTTTTCTTGTGGAACCTCATGATCTTCTTCAATCTGGTGCAGATCTTTGCAACCAGTAAATTGTGGTCAGAGTCAACATCTGCTCCAGGTAGTGTCTGCACATCCTTCACACTGTTCCTGAATCGCTGTTTCACTAGTACATAGTCCAGCTGATATCGATTCCTATCTCCTGGTGATTTCCACGTGTACAATCTTCTTTTAGGTTTTTTGAACCATGTGTTTGTTATAACAAGTCCATTTCTTTCATAGAAGTCAATAAGCATTTGACCTCTCTGATTCCTCCTTCCCAGTCCATATGGTCCAACAGTGTTGTGATGTGCTTTATCTCCAACCACACTGTTCCAATCTCCCATTATAATCGTGTTTGTCGCACCCTTTCCATCCTCTTCAAGAATTTCTTCAATTATATCATACAACTCTTCCACTTTGTCATCTTCATAGTCCGATGTTGGCATGTACACTTGCACTATCAAAATACTTACCGGTTCTGCCTGCAATTTAATAGCAATGATTCTGTCACTATACACACTCTTCTTAACAACACTTTTCACTACGCTTTTATGCACTACTATAGCTACGCCTCTTTCAGCACTGTCACCCCCGGAATAATACACTGTATAATCACCACTTTTTATTTCACCTTGACCCTTCCACCGCACTTCACTAACACCTAGCACAGACACTGCGTTCTTCTGCATCTCTTTCTTCAAATTTTCGAGTTTTCCTCCTTGATTCAAGGTCCTTACGTTCCAAGTGCCTATCTTGAAGCTGTTATGTTCATTCTGTGTCTTCTGCTTTTGTCTGTAGTCATTACCGCGTGGTGTCTCCCCTAGAAACACTCCCCCCCGGAGATCCGAATGGGGGAGTAGTTTACCTCCGGAATGTTTTGTCTCCAGAGGAAGCATCTCGCATTTGGCATTTGTCTCTGTTTCTGGAAGAGACTATCCAGGAAAAGTAATAATGTGGTAGTTTTTCCATTTGCTTTCCACATCGCAGTACAGCAGCCGTTCAGACCACTCTGGTCACGCCTGTTGCTACACGATCATGAACCATCTCGAGCATCATTTGCTCTGTGCTTCATGTCGCTACTGATGTCGCTGCTTCCGGCATCAGGGGAGTTTTTATTCGGTTTCCCATCTCCTAGGCATCTCTCTTCGTCTGGTTCCTACCCTTTTGATCTGTCCGGCTTGGGAGACCCTACTGGTAGCAATGCTACCGCCGGCTTAGCTCTCAGGGTCACTGGAACTCACAAGCCCCTCTACCACGGCAAGGTGAAGATACCAACAAAGGGGGTATATATATATATATATATATATATATATATATATATATATACAGGGCATACACAAAAGAATGGTGTGGTGGTTATTTGTGTGTTAACCGCACCATTCTTTTGTGTATGCCCTATATATATAATATATATAATACACACACACTTGCTTTTAGTATTTGCAGCCCTAGGTAATGTGTACTTTGCAACAAAAATATTATGTATCATATAATATATGTATCATATTATATCTAAAGTTGCACGTATTTGTTATTTTTATATAGACATTAAATAGTTCTACTCCAAATACGCAACGTGCGTAGTACATACATACATACATTCTTACATACATACATATGTACATATTTAAGACTAATATTTTCTATACATAGTATTATGGTAATGTGTAGTGCTACTCACTCGACGATTGACTGATGATATTTTATGAAGTTAATTAAATAGTCTATTAATTTTCTCTTCAATTAACGCCATTTCCGTCACATTTCTAAGATTCTCCTTTCCGGACATTCGACTTCCAGAAATAGCCCTTGTAGGAACTACCCCAAGTGTGTGGGTATTTTGTGAACGTTGAGGCTGCTTTAAGCAGCGCGGTTTAACTATTTCAATACGAGCCACCTTGTCTTTACTGTTGGACACAGCAGTGCAGTAATAATACACTAAATTATTACGATTTGCAAGTTGTGCCATTTCAACTAGTTCTTCCAGAAATTCTTTTCCCACGTCTTCCAAAGAAGATACCAATAACTTGAAATGTGTTGCAATGTCAAACATCAAGAAGAAAGATATCACATTACGTGCTGTGTAATGACCTACGGCTACAAAGAGTGTTAACACTTGACATAAATAAGTCATTTTATACACAGAAGGTTTTAACATTTTATTTGGAAGCCACAATATATAGCAATAACATTTCCACGTCTGCTCAAGAATGCCTTCAGTGTCTTCTTCTACCGAGTTGTCGGCGTACCTCAGAATTAAAGGTAGACAGGTCCAGCCTAGAATAACTGAGATTAAGATGGACACCAGAATACCTGTCATGACCACACATCGTTTCGATGCTTCTGCAACGATCCGGTGTTTGCTTTCAGGCCTAACAACCTTTTCTATGTACAAGAAGAAATTGACCTCTAACATGTCAAATAACATCGCCAGTTTCCTTCCCCTAAGTATGAAATATAATGTCAGTATTAACGCATCGACTGCGAACATTATCTGGAATACGATCTTTGTGATCATATCGATATTTCCCCAGTATTCGTAAATGGAAATGAACATCGCACAGATCTGTAAGACATAAAGCAGAAAGTACAATGTTGGCGTACTGAAGAAGAGGTTATGTTTCCATCCAGACCAGGATATCTGATTGGGTAATAAAATACCAAAAAATCGTATTATTTTCAATTGAAATCTCAGTAAATCTATCCCTTTTGGGTTTCCTGCTTGTCTGTGTTCAAGTTCATATTTTTGTGAATTATTGAATTCCATGTATGGGTTCAGGTTGAATAGACGTGTGGCTGTGTGATGAGATTGGATCAGGCTTGTACGTCGTAATGCGGATCTTCACACAGCAGCGCTAATGGCGTCCCTTTCCGACTGCTAATCGAAAAGGAATTAATGCCTCTACTTTACTCAACACGACGCAGAACGTTTGCAGAATAGATATTTGGTGCATTATGTACTAAGCTTTCTGATACCGTATGCGTTGATCACCTGTCCAACTCTAAACTACGCATTTACTCTTAAATTTCCTAGTATGAAATTCGAAATATGTGTACATATTCACGTTAAGTTTGAGATGCTTGTGAGTGGCGCAGAAAGATTCTTTTGCTTTTATGAATTGTTTGTTGATCTTACAGTTTAGCTCTTGAGAGCCACCACCAGATGTAACATTAACAAGGCTGTCAATGTACATATAACGTGACATTGAGGCGCGTTCACGTAACCATTGTTGCCGTGGAAAAGCAATAAGTATTACATATTCTGAGTGTTTGTGTGTGTTCTTGACTTAATTAACCGGCATGCAAATCGCATCATTCCTACGCCATATTATATTGTCATCTGTGGCCTGTCTGGCTATACCATATTTTTCCACATTATCTCATAAACGGCACGCTTTTCGGAGGAAAGTTACTGAACATAAAATGTGTGTTTTGATTTTCTCTGCAACATTTGTCTGCAATATTTCTCATTATCAGAAGACTTCAGCGAGATAGTATCATAAATGTACATAGGTCTTCATGTAAAGTACCGTTTATTCTTGTCAGATTTTAACGCAACTTGAATTTTCTCGACAGATTTTCGAAAAATCCTCGAATATCATGAAAATCAGTCTAGTGGAAGCTGAGTTGTTACATGAGGACAAACGGGCAGACAGACGGACGGACATACATGACGAAACTAATTGTTACTTTTTGCAATTCTGCAAACGCGCCTAACATTTTCACATTCTGCAGGGGACACATTCTTTATATGGTTCTCAGAACAAACAGGGATTATTTAGCTGAAAAAAAAAAACATTAAGCTATTGGTTTTACAACAGAGTTGTAGTGTGTTTACTGCGCGGTACGATCTGAATCTCTAAACATACCTCAGTCTTTAGGAGAGGCTTGGTAGCAAGATGGACTGTCTGACCGCCAGGTGTAAAGTGACTTTGACTTTGCCTTTGAAAGTGTTAGCCCCATGGAGCAGAGCTCCTCGTGAGAAGCTAATAGGCACTCTAGTCCTGCGTAACATTTCGTAACATGCTCTACTGAGGCCGCAGAAAGAAGTGCTATGCAACGACCCCCTCCACGCCTTATTTTAGATGTTCCACTTCCTTCTCTAGCGTACTTTGTCATGTTCTTTCGAGCGTGTATCTCATCTTTTATACGACTAAAATTACGAAAGTACGAAAACGAATGTTATAAATGATTTGAATTAACAATTTTTATGATGTCAGTAAAATGGTTTAATAATAATTATTATTATTCGGGTGATAAAATCGAGAAGAATGAGGTGGGCGGGGCATGTAGCACGTATGGGTGAGGGGCGAGGTGCATACAGGGTTTCGGTGGGGAGACCTGAGGGAAGGAGACCACTTGGAAGACCCAGGCGTAGATGGGAGGATAATATTAAAATGGATCTTCAAGAAGTGGGATGGGGGGGGGGGGGCATGGACTGGATTGATATGGCTCAGGATAGGAACAGGTGGCTGGCTCTTGTGAGTGCGGTAATGAACCTTCGGGTTTCATAAAACGCGGGGAATTTCTTGACTAGCTGACGACCTGCTAGCTTCTCAAGAAGGACTCTGCTCCATGGAGTTAGTTAGTTAGTTAGTTAATAATAATAACATTAGAAAAAAAATTACATGCTTTTAGTGTTGTAACAAAAACTAATAAAATAATTCCTAAGTTTGTGTTATTAGTTTAATTGTTATTGTCATTATTATCACAAAAACTAGAGACTGTTATTTCTTTTGTGTTCTAAATATTATTATTTTAGCAACAATTAATAAAAGTACATGTATGTAATGTAGCACTGTATACGTACCCTTCCACAGGCATGAAAAACCATTAAACCTAAAGTTATAGAAGAAGCGGGGGGGGGGGGCTCTTAAATGTTACAGCTTAGGGCCACAACACGCTTATATCCGGCCCTGCAGAATACTCTAATCTTCTCATGGGATGTTTTTCAATTGCTAGAACGAATCTGCCTTATTTAATGACCTTAATGTGAGCGATACGAAATAGTTTGAGAGAAACTGTTCTCTGTTAGGCACGCACAGAGGCGTAACAGTCATAAATAAGAAAATAAATGTGACATATAAAGAAAATGACTTTAATGTGAGGTACGAATTGATTTGAAGAAATTGTCGATCATCGAGCATATAACTCAGCGTAGCACAACCACGTGGCCGCGCTCCCATAAATGAAATTAACGCTTGTTTTGCACTAAGAAGAAAGAAACAACTGGTGAAAGAGGTCATGGGATAGGACGTGGTTGTTATTGCAGCGCACGTGGCTAGTAATTTGATATCGCTGGCTGCCGCTTGGCGACATCTGTCAGCATTCGTTCGTATTCCTTCGTGCTGCAGTGGATGCGTACGACGGATCAAATTGTTCACTTATTTTCGTCCAGATGGCACTGTATGTTAATATGGCGTCTGAGACGTATGTGTTGAATTTGTGATTTTCTGCAAAGTGCGAAATTAGCAGTTTGTAGTGACTTAAGGATTGTATTTTAGCACCATGGCTGATGCCTCTGGAGAAGTGGTAAGTGTTATTTGATTTTGTAATTGTAAAGAAGTATATCAATTTCTCAGTGACTGTAAAATGATTAAGGAAAAGCCCGGACGTACAACTTTGTCAAGATTCGTACTCAGATGTATGTAGGACTGTGGCCTATTTGAGGTCACGTATCGTTTATTCACATATCTTGTGGTCAGTTTTGTGATTGTTCACCTCATCGACAATACTTCGTGAAATGTATGCCCCTGATCTTTGTATTTGTTTACTAAACACATGTGAAAGTAATGTGTAATTATTTAGGCATCCCTACCCAGAATGTTGCCAGTTCACTTATGGGTCTTTGAGGAAAGCTTCGAAACATAACATTTTTTTAAAATTTGCTGTTTAGTTATATTAACGCTGTGACTATACCCGTCCACAAAAGTGACGGATTATATATAACATTATCAGAATGTCAGAGTTGTGAAATGTGACTTTCAAGAGTTGCTCACTCATTAAAACTTCTGTAAGTGTCCTTGTATGTTCTGAAGTAGGAATGATTTAGTCGAACACTTTTAAACCGGTTTTTATTTCTCTGGAAATAGAAATATGCAAGCCATAGAGGTATACCTTTGATTTTACAACCTGAAGCCCTAACATTAGCTGTAGGGCAGACTTCCTCTGTCCCTCCAACTTGTCTGTCAGAAATATTCTAATCTTTTATTCCATGTTTCTTAAAGTTTGCAGTGATTTCATATGATGTAACTTTAATAGTTGATAGCCCTTCATTTATTCATTTGCAAAAGGTATAAAGATCTCTTTTGAAAGTGTTTAGAATTTATATATGTTATACCTTATCACATGAGCATATTGTTTAAAATTAATCTGTGAGAGATAACAGGAAGTCCTTCAGATCCTTACCAATTTTCAAATGGCTTCTAATGTTTGCACTGTCGAATAGTGTAGATTTCCATTTTGTTGACTGCAATTTGGTCTTGAAGTAAAATATTTACTTTCGATTGTTTATACATGTGTGTTGCAAATTGCTAATTACTTAAACAGGAATGGAAATGATATGTGTATATGAATACAGTCAACCACATTTTTTGCCTTTCTATGCTCACTAATATTATTTTTGCAAATCCTCATAAGCCTGTGTATGTCAAGCCAGGAACATATTCTCTTCACCTGGCAGAGATCTGTAAGGTACAAATAAAGTCGTCCTTTTTTGTAACCAAGGATCATGCCTTGGAGAATTATGTGAGAGTGGAGGTATAGGTCCACATATTCTTAATTTCAGCACTAGATTGTGGTGGGTGATCAGCTTCACACCCTGGCCTCTTTTCCCCCATGTTATAAAGCCTAATGCTCACTGTGTAAGTAGCTGGGTGGGCACCGTGAAGATGAAAAGTAAGTGGTGCAGTTGGGCCCCTTCCACACCATGAAAGCATATGGGGGGGGGGGGGGAAACAGAGATATAGCTCCAGTCATTCTTAATGTCGGCACAAGATTGAGGTAAGTGGTCACCTTAATGCTCCAGCTGCTTCAGCTGCGGGAAGAAGATAAAAGTAGGTAGAAGTCATGTTGACTTTATTTTGAGCCACAGTTTAAACTTTTTATAAATATCTGCCGTAATGCCAAAGAAATTTTAAGAGGGATGCTAAAGAAATTAAGTATGGCAATTTACTTTCCTGAAGACCGTAAATATGATTGTATATTTTCGTGCACCTCTTACCTTACTGCAGAAAATGACATTAATTGATTTTCATGAAATGAATAATAATTGCAAACATTACTGTTACAAACTTTTGGGGTTCGAATCCTGGCAGGGACAAGAGAGGTTTCTCTTCTCCAGAGAGTCCAGATCGGCTCTGGGGCCGAAGGGCACACCCAAGGGGGGGGGCTGCTGGGCTGCATCCTCCCTAAACCCCCCAACCGAAATTAAAAAAAACACAGATTTTGTAGGCACAATGATATAAGAGTTTGTACGTGATTTACCCTTTGGTCGAAATCAGCCACTGAAATCGGTTGATGACTACTACATTAGATCAAGAAGACGGAGATGGACGGGGCATGTGGCACGTATGGGGGAGAAGAAAATGCATGCAGGGTTTTGGTGGGGAAATCTGAATGATAAGAGACCCGTGGTAGACCTAGGCGTAGATGGAGAGTAATATTAAAATGCAACATAAAGAAACAGGATGTGAGGGCTTGGACTGGATTAGTCTGGCTGAGAGCAAGAAGTGGCGAACTGTTGTTGACTAGGTAGTGAACCGCCGGGGTTTCACAGAATGCGGGACATTTTTTGACTAGATTAGGAACTGTCAGCTTCTCAACAAGGACTCTGCTCCATGTAGTTGGATTGATTTAGAATGGGACATCCGCGTAGCGTTATTGAATAAAAATGAATGTTCCAGTTAGTCAACACAACTTTATATTGAGTAACAATAATGCTACGTGTTTCGGCTAAAATGAATTTTACATATAATTACGTACGTGATATTATTCTTTTAATATTTTTAACGTTTTATGAACCTTCAGATTATACATTTTAGGTATTCTATATCTTTTACACTATATGTATATCCTGATTTGTAAAGGTTGAGCCCTCAAACCTGAAATGCGGCTGTAAAGTGTACCCCTCTTTTGTATTCTTGTAGTTGGGCCTGATGATGGCAAATCATTTATAGCCGAAACATGTAGCCTTATTCTTACTGAAAATAAATGTGTTTACTGATTGTGACATTTTTTTTTATTCGGATTAAGCTGCCTTTCGAGGAACCGTAACGTTTATGCCATTAAAACGGAAATCGGCCGTACTTTTTTTTCTAACACGTTTGTTAATTCTGTGTAATGCATCTCGTTTCGTAGCGATAAACACTGGCAATGTCATAGCCATATACCTTGATCTTTAATAATTTAGAAGGTAATTGGAAACTAACTCCTTGGAAAACCTTATAGTCCCGCAAGTGGTGAAGAAATTTACGAACTTTAATCGAAAACAAAGGTTTATTGCCGTGGTTTTCGCCTTGTGGGACGTTGCGCCGCTTAGGTCCGTAGTTGGTTGCCGAAGTTTCGGGTCGTCATATCGGTACCAGCTCCATGGGTCAAGCATTCCAAGAAGAATGCCGGGAACACGTGGATGCTGTATTGAGTCAGTCTCTCCACCTTTTTTCTCTGACGATGAATCCAGTGTGTAGTAACTAACTACCTACTCAATGGAGCAGAGTCCTTGAGAAGCTAATATTTGCTCAGCTGCTCAAGAAATTCCCCGCGTTTTATGTAACCCGAAGGCTTGTTACCACGTTCACAAGAACCCACCACTTGTCACTTATTTGAGCGAGGTCAATCCACGCCCTCATCCTATTTCTTGAATATCTATCTGAATGTTATCTTCCCATCTATGCATAGGGTTTCCTTCCAATGTATGCTGTCCGACCAGTTGTTTTGGTACTGTATCTGTTGTGGTATTTCACCTTATTTAGATTTTCCACGTGGTTTCTTCAACTCATCGTACAGAACAGCATAGATATAAATATGCTGTACAGGTAAAGTTCATCCTAGAACAGTCCATGAAGACCAGAGGGGGAGTAGAGGTATAGCTCTACTCTTTCTTTAACCTCGGCGCTAGATGGGGGTGGGTGGTCAACGCCACGCCCTGCCCGCTTTACCCCCAGGAATGACCCGGTACCCATTGTACAGGAGGCTGCGTAGGCCGTAGGGCCTGTCTGGACGGGTGCGGAAAATCTCGCCCCCACCGGGATTCGATTCCCGGACCCTCCAGCTCGTAGCGAGTCGCTATACCGACTACGCTATCCTGGCCCACATAAATATGCTGTATTCATATAAATACGCTATGTTCATATAATTTCCAAAATAAATTATCCTCCAGTTTTCCTGCAATTTGTGAATTCCTCTCAGATTAATGACTTCGAAGGGGGAGAGTGAAGGAGAATGAA